>OZ022260.1:31379553-31700999 GCA_963978905.1 Trichostrongylus colubriformis
TCTTCCATCGGCGGAATTACACCCGGAAACAGTGTTACAGACACAGAACCGACCTATTACAGTCGAATAAGACCCCATTTCAGCTAAATAGCCTCAGAGACACGTAGAAAATCTGGAAAAGCCCAGACCTGTGCGAAAGTGACTACCTTCTCCTGGATTCAGGCAAATACGCGTAAGTGTCCGAAATCATTGGTTGAAAATTAAGAAAGTTGTTGTTTATTGCTTTTTTATCTCTTTGTGTGGTGTGACTATTTTAAAAAAATAGAAATTCGGAGAAATGCTTTCCCAATTCAAGCTTAGTAGGTTTTGGTGGTCTTCTAGTGCTTAGTTTGTAGACTTTCAGACATTTTTAAATGATTGTGTCTAGTTTCAGCGTTAATCCACATCAGAAGTACCTGCGTCTCGTAAATCAAGTCTTCTGTGTGCTGCAGTCGACTTTGTTGAATCGACGATCAATTATGTTCAGTTCTTAATCTGTGTGCCTTGCATTTTCAGTGATTTGTTACGAGAATAGTGTAAGCCTCATAAAATTTGGATTACTTTGCATAGATCACACTAATGAGCCCTTCTACATGTTCCTTGGATGTCTGTAGTTGAAAGGACGAGGCAGCATTTACGTTAATGCGCTTCATTGTTTCCTTATTCCATGTTTACGATTATGGTTCGAGTTCTTATTTTTTATCCTTTTTTACTTTATTTCAAGTTTGGCACCCACATGTCAACATTTGTGACAACGCAATGTTTTCTACTCGAGAAATCCGGATTATTCTCTTTTCATCAACTTAAAGACATCGTTAGGGGTAATGCGATAATGGAGAAATCCCTACAAGAAGTCACTTACATGGTAGTCCTGGGCTTAAGAAGGCTATCTGTGGCGAAATCCCGGTGAAAAAGCGCCCATCCAAGCTGTAGAAACCCTGCAAAACGCCGTAATCATGCAGCGGTTCCGCCTCTTGGACACAGCGGTCCCACCTCCCGATGACGCAATTCACGATTGATTGGGGTGGGAGCGGCTAAGGAAATGAGGCAGGATCGGGGGTTTTGCGGGGCGCTTTCGCAGTTTTAGCTTGAAACTCACTCAAAAAACAGATGTTGTCGTATTTCCAAACATCCCCCTGTGTTTACTTGGCAACATGCCAATGGAAAACAAGATCAGACTGCTCCCCTTTTGACGGACACGTCGTCCGCGTCGAGAATCAACAGTGGAAAGGGGGTCCTATTTCTCGGGTTTTGGGCCATTTCCATCCGTTTTTTCTCCACTATCCTGTTACTAGGCATCTCGACTTTCATATGCACTATTTCTTTTACTTTTCGTCCGACTTTCCCCTAATGCTGCCTTTAAATCTTGGTATAGTAACGATTTACTTACGAACAGGTAAAACAATGTACATCACAACTGGTAAGATAATACCCATATTCCACTAGTAAGCATCCGCAATGAAGTTGCCGAAAAGACACCCGTTTCCTAAGAAAAAACCCGCAATGAGCTCCCCGAAGTGATGCCCGTTTTTTAAGAAAAAAATACATGCACATAAATATTGCACATAAATAATATTAAATAATAATATACATATAAATATGTACATAAATATTGGGTCATTTGGCTACTCGGTAACTCTAACTGGCTAACTGTCGCAATAATTGTCGCTGGTATCTGTTGGGGTCGAATTCCTTCATTATATTAAGGGCTCTCTCTACAGTAATTCTTCTGTTTTCCTTCAGCCTTGTCCACATCGCATCCACTGATGATGGAAAATACATGCGTCTCGCTCCACCGAACAGCAGCAACATCGATTCATCCGCAGCCCTATCTTCTGTCTGCTCTACCTGCAAGGCTTTCACTACAATCAGTGCTACTGGTCATGCTTCTGAGTGAGTGCTTACCATAAACTGACAGCCATGTATGAATGAAAGGATAAGACTATCCACAACCTGAGAATTTGTCGAGAACACGGCAATGATGGATGGCTTTTATTGTGTCAAGCTCCCGAAACTGTTTTTTTCTTAAAAACCTTTTGTAATTTCATTCATGCTCGTTATCTTATAATGCGGAACACGGAACCACAAATCGTCTGTATTCGGGCGACAACACGAAAAATATGGGACAATTGTGTTAAGTGTTCAAGAATGTCTGATACAAAAGTGCACCTCTTCAAGTTCAGTTGACTTCGACAAACAAACAAATCATATATCAAACAGGAACACGCACAGCTTCTCTGCTTTATTTAGATGGTTCTAAGACCTCTTTACCCTGAGATGTTGAGTAAGACGAGTGCAAATCTCTGCGCGCCCACAATACTTAGTACCTAACCTGATTCACACCAATTACCATTTCTTCAAGCATTGGACAGCTTTCTTAGGGAGCTCTCATTATCGTCCTGAAAAACGTATAACGTTTTGGATTGCAAAAGATACAATGAGGAGGCTGATGAAGGCAATATATTCACGGTGACTTCAATATGATTGTATCATTTTCACGATCGCTCTTTAAAGTGTGATTTTGATCGATTTTTTTGTAAAAATCTGTATTTCCAAATGATGAGGATAATTGAATGCGATACTTTTTCAAATGTGATTGACTGCAGAGATAGATCGAGAATCAGGATACTGGCACAAAGAAAGTGCAGAGATAGATCGAGAATCAGGATACTGGCACAAAGAAAGCTTTTCATATGCTCTGAGCCCTAAATGTTTCCTATTATCATCCATCAAATATTTCATTATTTTTAGATCGTCTCTTCTGCATGATGTGTTTTCAATCTAACCAATCAGAATGAGAGAGTAATGGGGAGTGCTAATCGTCTTTTAAGTCCTTTATTGAATAAATGTTTTCCTTGGTTACACCCTCAGAATCCTTTCCTGCTACTCTTGATTTCCTTTTTGCACGTATGTTCTCATCGATAAGGGACTTTAGGGAGGTCATCACTTTCATTACCATACGCTCTCGTTCTGAATGGCTAAACTGATAATACAGCACGCGACAGATACGATCTAAAAGTGATGAACGCTAATGGATGATAATAGAAAACACTTGGTTGTCGAAAGATTTTGCATTCAACCACATTTGAAAATGTCCCATTCAATTATCCTGACCATTTTGGAATGCAAATTTTAAGAAAAAGTCGATTAAAACATGTTGATATTCAAGGGGTGATAATCAAAGCACTCTAAAGTGCAATCGTGAGACTGATCCAATCATATAAAAGTCACCGTGAATACAATGCCTACGCTAGCCTTCGCGCTGTTTCTTTTGCAATTTCAAGACGTTATATTTTTTTCAGGACGACAGTGAGAGCTCTATCTGCCTGGTGTCTCCTGCTAATGGTATGTTGTCTTCTAGTCTATTCGAATAAAACAGTAGCAGACCAATACGCCAGCTAAAATTTTCGCATTGAAATACGCGTACTAAAAAGAGTTTGTAGTAGTTTGCTGACGTCCTAAACCCAGCAAGGTTCATAGCGCAGAGAAAACGTTAGGCAGAGGCTATCGAATTGGGTTTTCTTCAAATTTGACTGTACTCAGTGTCCGTCATTAATCTGTGCGCAGGATCGCCTTTCCCACTTGCATTCTACGACACTATTACGGTCTCTGATGAGGCGTGATGGCAACTAACAAGTCAACATTTCTGAGCCCACCTAGCTTCAGCGGTTCACTTCAGTTATCATTCAGTTGTAGCCCAGGCGTTCGTATCTGTGTGGTATTCCTATATGAAACAGCAAATTGCCTATGGGTTGGGTTTGGCCCTTCCACCTTCCATGTTCTGTAGCGATATGGTGGCGGAACTGGTAATTCGATGATTTAGTTGCGGAAATAAAGTTTTTTTTCACGGCTTTTATGAGCCGCTAGGGACATTGTACGACTATATGATTTCTAACCTATTTCCAGGTTTGCTCTTTGATGGCACTGGGATCGGCCGCGAATGGGAAGAAAAAGTGATCTGTAAGAAATGCAAGACAATCAATAAAATCAGATGTTGCTAGTCAATTGTGTTATACAGCCAAGCCACGTGACAAAAACCTGCCGAAATCTATAATAGTACGTAAAGGCAGACAATTTATGATATTGGGATAACGTCGACAAATGGGTTCGTCATAAACAGATAGTTCTCCTGGCCATTTGGTATAAGCATGTGGCTACTAAGTACAATAAAAATAGCCTGTTGTAACGATTCGAATTATGATATGATATCTACCACTTCATTTCCTTTTCGAGAATGAAGGCACAGTTCACGATAGATTTCATGGGTCGTAGCGCTCCACAAATAGTCTGGCTGCTAAAGAACACGTTAGAAGAAGGAAACAATCAAAGAGAACACTCAAATCCATGTTCCTTACTTTTGTCTTCGGCGAGCTGACAGAGGTTGCGAGACGATGACCGTCATGCGATCTGCGGGTTGTACGAGTTTATTACTTGATCTGCGGGTTGTACGAGTTTATTACTTATTCTGGCGCTTCAGTAATGACACACACTCTGCAGTTGCGGAAGAGGATTTTTCACTCATGGAAGCGAACAAAATACTCAGGTTATTGCGAACTGCACCTTGAGCTCTTCATGAATGGAGCTATGCCCTGCCATGCTCTACTGGTAATCTTTACCAACAACTGGCAGAACTGTCATTATTCGCATGAGCAAAAGTATGTCGTTAAGAAATGCTGGGTCACTAATAACAAGTATCTGACAGATCGCAGTGTAATAATCTACACACATTTATATTTTAAGCCTACTTACAAGGGAAGAGTTCCAACATCCCAAGGAGTTTTAAAAGGAGACCCGGATGGTTCGCTAAAGATCTGCGTGCTTATTATGACTGCAAAAACCAAATTTGCAAAATGCCATTTTGAAGCGGGTTAGGAGCGGTCGAAGCTTGACTGTGATATCTCGTTGGCGAGGCACTTTACCATCAGCACGGCGGTTGCTGAACCAGCAACGGCCACCGGGGCTCACTGGTAGTGATCTGCAGTATAGTGGCTAAGGGTTTGCTCTTCCCGGTGAAGTTTTTTTTTGCATATTGTGTTTCATTGTCAGTAAGTGCTTTTCTTTTATTCCTAAACATTTCTTTTTACTGGTACCGATCGCTCCAATCATTTACTCTGCCACCTTATTTATAACTACTAACATTACTCACAAGGGAACAATACCAGGTCGAAGAGACTCTACTCACAAGGGAACTGTTCGTACGGTTCAGTGGTGGCACCTCAAACTTGGGTAATTAAACTTTATGCAAATAAATGTAATATAAATGTGTAAATACGACGAATAAATACGAATAATTCTAACAATCAATAATTTACAACTCATTAGTAACTCATAAATGATTCTTACGATTAGTACAACAAGGCATGATGAACTTAGAATATGTTTGTTAGCAAACTAAACCTATAATGTATCGTAATATTAGGTTGTGAGGAAAGTTTTGGCCGGTTTTTGAAATTTCAACTTCGAGAGATCATAACTCGGCTCAGAGTGCATCTTTTCTCACAGAGTGAGCACCATTAGATTCGCCACACTCTTGGCAACACTATGCATACCTACACATCTCAATTTGGTAAAGGGCTGATAATTTATATTGCGCGAAATGAAAAAAAGTCGACTTCAAATCGCCACTCTTTCTGAACACACTGCTACTGAAGGAGCTGGCCAGATGTTTTGGGAAGTGGGGCATAGTTAGCGCTAGATCTGATGAACATGATAGACGAGTAAGGGCCTCACCCTGCAACTGCTTCAATTAGTGGAAGAGGATTTGTGAAAAATGCGCTTGCGCATGACTGCCGTGAGGGGTCCCGCGGCACCCATTTTTTTGGATTTTTCCAAATCAAGGCTACTTGAGGTGGTCAGCTAAGGTTGCTTGTTGAGGGCCAATACTTGTGGATATCCCCTGCAAATATGGACGCTCATCGCCTTCTGCCGTTTTAGTTAAAGCGATTTGATCAATTGAAAATTCGAGCAGCTCGTCCTCATTTCTGCACTTCTGAAACCGGAGACAATGTGTTCCATCCAGTGATACACCCCCTCCTCTTGCAGTATTCACATTTGTGGTCACCTTCGCTGGGACTCGGCTAAACAAGAACTCTTGAAGTGAAGTCATCTTAAAAGTGCCATTTTCGCAGCACTTTAAAACTTCCCTAATAAATTGAAAACCTTGTGGCATTCCAAATAAAACATATATTCTGAAAGAGCAACTTTTTCTCTATCTAACGAGCACAATATGTCAGCTGATTCATGTTGACGCGCTCTGATATTTAAATTTATCTTGTGATTGCGAAAAAGCGGCCAGAACTTTCCTTACAACCTAATAGTATAGACTCTAGCCACTCTGTCAGATCCGTGTGCGCATTTGAGGCCGTCTTGAACATTTCAAACGACCGCATGTTTCACAGTCGTAGCATGTGCACATGTGGATACGAGCTTTTGACATAGCTTCATCAAACGGCTATGTTGTACCAGAACGTTGTGGGAGAATACGCACTGCGCACCGTGAAATACCTCGTCTGAATAAGGTTCCCCTAAGCATATCATTCATCTGTAACAGAGTAACTGCTCCAATCCAAAGATGCCTTGTTCAAGTACAACTGGATAATGATATTGTCTTAGTGAATATCCCTAACGGCAACATCATAAGCCAACTCGTGCGAAATAGGCTTTACGATAAGTGTTGCATGTCAGAGAATTGTGTTACGTGCCCGTATGATACAACTGGGGGTTGCGCCAAAATTGGTGTAATCTATCAAATTGAATGTCAGACATGTAACGCAATGTACATTGGGGTTAAAGAAGTCTGGTAATACGTATTCGAAAACATTTTGCTGGCAAAAGACTAGGTAACACAAGAACAATTCTGGGAAAGCACATGACCAAGCAGCATGGTGGAAATGACTTTGATGTGAAGAGCAGCATTCTGGCATGCGTGACCGAGATTTCTGCCAATAGAGTGCTCGAGGCTTTTTGGATCTTTCGCTTGCGACACACTGCGAGTTGCTGATGTAAAGATGGAGCCGCCCATGTTCCTACTATGTAATGTGTTTAAGGACGGCATGGCAACTCTCATTCATTCACCGACAAGAAACAACACGGAGCGGCATCACTCCGCATCGGAATCGTGAGATGGGTAGAGCTTTGGCCGTAGAATGGATAAAATCCTAAATCTTGAGCCAGGTAAGGCCTTGAAGAAGGAGATCTGATCGTAACATCAGACCATTCATCAAAAGGTTAACAACTTCGTTGGCATAGTAAAAAGAAAACTGGAATTAACGTCGATGCCGAGGCTCACGAAGTTAGAAATTGGAATCTAGTACCCGCTTGTATTCACACAGACGATCTGCAACGCTATTTGAATTGAAATAGCGAGCTACCAACTCTTTATCTTACCCCTGGCATAAAATAAAACTGTCAGTGATAAATACTCATGTTATGTTTAACTACTCTTTGACTCACTTCTTGTCTTACACTGCTGGATCCTAACTTCCGAGACTCAAGATACCGTGGAACAGGAGAGAACAGTAGAAAAGCGACACGGGTCCGACTGGAATCGATAAATAAGGGTAATCTGGCCGGTGAGCAACTCACTACCAAGAAGGACCACTAGAGAAGCGATCATGTATGATGATCTATAGATCCGACCATTTGCAAATTTTCAAGGGTTTTCTGTTTTTCCAGCTATGTTAACCATGTGTAAAAACAATACCATTTATTGATTTTGATATTTTTGATTCTTGATAGCTGCTGATTTTCGCCGCAGCCCGCTATGCGAAAGTTGTTACAAGTATGCTGAGTTATGGGCAAAGGCTTCGGTATCGGTTATGGATTAACACATACAGGGAGTGCCAAAAAAAGTAATGATACTGCAAAAGTATATTCACAAAGCTCAAAAGGCAGCAAAAATATCACAAATTTTCTGAAACATATTGCAATATTTCGATGCTTAGCACCTTTGTCAGGCCTGAAGTGTGGCAGTTCTTTTGAGTTATATACCGGGTATAATATATTAAATAACAAAACCATTTATTGATTTTGATATTTTTGATTCTTGATAGCTGCTGATTTTCGCCGCAGCCCGCTATGCGAAAGTTGTTACAAGTATGCTGAGTTATGGGCAAAGGCTTCGGTATCGGTTATGGATTAGCACATACAGGGGGTACCAAAAAAAAAGTAATTTAAATAAAAAAAAGTAAAAAAGTAATTTTGCTCACGGCTCACATCTCCCAATTATACAAAACATAGGGAAACGAAAGAAATGAAAGTATTGGGGCAAAATATTCCCGAAATGTTCATCTAAAAGCAGGAACAAGCTGAGACTCACTACATTCATTTTCAAAAAAAAATAGAACCTTTAAGCGGCGCGGTCGGGCTTCGGAGCACTCACGGTATCAAGGTCCCCTTAAAACAGTGAAGCCAGGTTCCATGGTAGGTCTTTTGTGGGAAGCTTCCTAAGGATTGGCCCTTCGGTTCATGGAAGTCACAGAGCCCCTGCTGCTTGGACAAGGTTGCTATGATCCGAAGTATCATTTTCATGCCCAAATCCGCCTCCGGAGGGGTTTCAGTGGTAAGTGCACGTTTTGGCTCTTGGAAACGAAGGGTGCTGGGGACCCGGGAAAAACGGGATCCTAAAGAACATCACCCAGTATGAATCCCCTTAGGTACCCAGAGTGAACGGACCTCAGCAAGGATGTGAACAAGGGCTACGAAATTTCGGATATTCCCCAGTTGAGGTGACACATCTTGTTCACTATTTCCTCGCTACCGTTCCTGCTCGTGCAGAAGGCTGCCACGGAGTACAGTGATAGAGTGAGGTCTGCTCTAGAATCTGGGGATGTGAATACCTCAACAGAATTTGCTGTAGTTCGACTAAAGTGGGGTGAAAGTGGACGAAACAAAATTACTTTTTTTGGCACCCCTGTATGCTCAGAAAGCATGGAGTACGAGTTCGAGTTCATTCCAGGACCGAAGCTTTTGCCCATAACTCAGCATACTCGTAATAACTACATGTTATTATATAACAAAATTCGAAACCCGGTATATTACATAATTTTTTATATATTAACAACTCATGTTGTCCTGTACCAAAATTTTAGCTTGGACCTACCCTGCCAGAGGAGATCTCGTGAAGCCAAAAATCCTTTAACATAGTTGTTCCTTTACGTGCTGTCTATCAACTCCCAATTAAGCACTTTTTATTTTTATGAGAAAAGAATTACCTGATCATACATTGTAGCCATCTTGTACAATGACCCTAGCTCATGAACAAGTCGGTATTCATCCTTCAAGATCGCCCTGGTGCCGATTGAGCAACCTAGAAGAATGAAGGGTAGTGGGACTGCGGAGGGAAATCATCCCAGATTAGGACCAGAATACTTCTGTCTTTGGATAGAAGGTAGTGGTTAGCGTCTTCGTCTAGGCACTTTACTCATTTACTACAAGGATGCTGAGTTATGGGCAAAAGCTTCGGTGTCAGACGGGACTCGAACCCGCACTTCATCCTTTCCGGGGATATGTGCTAATCCGCTATACTACCGACACCCCTTTCACCTTAACTCAGATTCTGAATGGTATGTATATTTACCATAACTTATCAGCACTCACACGTATAACGTGTTGGCCGGTTGACCAATATCAGTATCGAACCGTGAAGCTGGAAGCCTTAGTATTGATTTTTGATATTCTTGATTTGCATCCTGAAAAAGGTGCAGCGATAAATCAAAAACTCTACCCAGTCCCAAACTTCTCGTAATTCATGCCGAGAATGGGGAGACTCATGGATAATGGATTGCTTTACTGTTGTGATCAAATGGAACAACAAATCGAGGTCAAACTTTTTCCAAAAATTCTGAAAAAAAATCCCTTCCATGTTTAAACACTTGGAACTCGAGATACATCCGTCCGACATTGTCTCAAAGAAGACCACCTTATTATGCTGAACACGCCATCCCGCTTTGATCAGTTTTCAGCGAATCTCTAAAGAAATAAGCGAAACATCGGATAACCTTGACAGAAGGGGGGTTGTCTGTCGGTTCGGACCCCCTTTACCCGCCCAGCCATCCATTATCCTCCGACACAATGACCCAGAAACCCATAGATAAACGCATCCCATGATCCCTTCAGAGCTCATCTTTAATACGTACCTACTATGTGGTATCGTGATCATTGTCCATTGACTTCAGGCAGAACTCTACTTTTGATTCCCTTCGTTTTCTAATGACTTCTTCTGTTATAACTAATTATTTTACGCTTTTTATCAGATGATAGCCGGTGTGGCTATTTTATTCGCCGTGATGGCGGTGGCATTCGGCGAACAGACACCAAATGAGAAGCTCAAGGAATGCTGTAGCACACTTCACCAAGCCGACAAAGAATGCGTCAGCAAATTCTGCGACTTCAACGCTATCTCTCAAACTAACGTTAGTTTGCTTTTCAATTTCATTCATTTTCGGAATTTCCTTAGAAAATCCCTCATATCCGTAATCCAAGCGGATTGATTAGTGGCGATTTTCGCCACGCTTTCCAGCTGGCTCTCTAGAATTATTCATCGTTTTCAAAAGGAAATGATCCCTAAATTTTCGGTATGTGATAATTTTTGAGGGTTCACTTTTCATAGGCGGAAAGTATGATCAATTCTCAAGGGTGGGCTATGATGTCAAGGCCTCCATAGGTGCTCAAAAATCATATTAATTAAGCTTTTTAGGTTCATAAAATGCAAGCTGCTATCGCAAGTGGGAGGGGCGCATCTTATAAAAAGTTCTAAGAATCTCGAAGAGATCTTTGAGGGGTCACTCACTCTGAACAATCAGGCGTGTATTTTTGCTTAAGCCTTAGTGGAATAAAGAAAAGGTCCTTTTTTCTGCTAGGCATAGGTAGGAATAATGTCCATGGTCGGATCTCCCCCTCCCCCCCCCTTTATTGCGACGATAGCACCGAATGCAGAATACGACATAGCACGCTGTGATATTAAACCATAGATCACTAAGCAGTCTAGCTCTATCCCTCTTCCCTCTTGGCGCTATACTTTGGACCGCTTTTCATCCCATGCTTAGGCAATAGCCAGCCTGAATGATGTGATCTCAGGAATATATGATTTTTATTATAATTAACGATATATTGTTAATGAGATATTTCAGATTCTCAGTTTCTTATCGAAATGCTCTGAAAGAGGTCCAACTGTCGGAAATATGTGGGACTGTGTCTCATTACGTCATGACCACACTGAGTGCTGCAAGGTAGGTGTTGAACATTTCGCGAAAATTCCTAGAACTGCCTTATTTGGACAAATACAAATAATTTCAGAGAAACCCTGAAAACAGGTAGGTGGTCCAAATTATGTAGTTCTTGACGGGATTACTGAAATTTTTATCAAAACCGTCTGATGACTCATCCCGTGTAATCTATTTGAAAAATAATTTCAGAGCAAAGGAGTCGAAGGCAAATGCCTCGAGTACTGCTCGGCTCATGACGGTGTTCCCACCAACTACCTCGATTATCTATTCTGTGTTGAATCATTCAACGAAATCAGGGATTGCTTCGTACAGCATATTGAAAAGAATCCTCCATTCAAGAAGAGAAAGCAAGGAAAGGGAAAGAAAGAATGATGATCGCACTAGTAATTTAATAAACTATTTTTTTTTACATTGCTACAGCTCAGACGCCCTCCGATATTGACAAATGCCACTTACATACTATATATTCCTGTGAAACCACTGTCTCAATTCAGTGCCAAAATTTCTCTACTCACAAAAGAAAGGTGGAGAACACACCGAAGGCATGGAAAATCGTTGTTTCGCGAGGTGGCAAGTAAAAAAAATTTGAACATCCGAACCAATGGAAAAACTTGCGGAAAAATTGCTTCCACTAGTATAGGCACTATGTATGATGGCTGAGGGTATCACCTGCTACTTTCCATCTTCACTGAAAATAAAAACGAGTCCGGTAGGTCAGAATGAGGTTCCACTTTAGATGGCAGTACCATCAAAAAAAAATTTCGGGACAGTTGGTCCTTTTTCAAATATCGACCATTGCCAGAACGCTACACCTCAAAGCAGCCTTCCTATTTTAACCATCTGTTAGCAGAAAGCCATGACTGGCTCACTTTCACAATGTCCAGCAACCCGTGGCCCTTTCAACCCTTCAAGCCATTACGTCCAATCTCCTCAGCATTGAACAGATGTCAAGATTCCAGAGAGGATTTCAGTATTCGAATTGAAAATTCCTAACCACTCAAAAAATCATGACCATGCCGATTCTCGAAATCCTGTTCTGGACATGCCGCACCTGTAAAATTTCGATGTTCAGTGGCTGGAACAGTTTCATGCCTTCCGAACTTGACAACGTATCGAGCGTGAATTTATCATCCATAATGGTGTTTGGCTTCCAATTTCCGTGGCTTCATTTTTAGGATGATTATTATGACAAAGATTTCGATTTATCACATATGATGACGTCATACTTCCAAGTGATGCTATGGTGCTCCATCAGAAGTCAGCGACTTGTAAGAAACAGCTCCTGCAGGGTATCGGGATATCTCCTACGTCAAGATGAGGTGCAACTGAAATATTTTTATCCGTCCTGCTTTCTTTACTACTAACTCGAATTTCGCTGGCAGCGGAAGGTGAAGCCGCTATAGAATTTTTTTTTAGATAGGCTCTATAATAGAAGAGGGACTCAAAGTAAGTTTCCATCCAGTAATATGTTTTGAATTTGTCACAGCAAGGCTAGGTTGCACCTCGTTATAGGATGAAACCGATCGAAACCGATCGAAACAGTGCCATATTTCCATCTTTGCGCTGTCGGGGTTTCCTGGATTTCAATTGTCACTGTTTAGCATATCCATTAATTAGCTCTGTGAAACAATACCCTCTGTGAGTTATTACCCTGTTCGGCAACATCAAAGATGGCGCCGTGCGCGTCGCAGAATAACATTTGCATAATCAGGGTATTAGTGAAGCATCGTGAGAAGAGTGGGTGTTCTTTGTTGGCGTACTCACACAGTGAGCCGGTGCTTTGGTGAGATTCACTTTACCATTACTATTTTTTCTCTTCAAAAAGAAAAAGAGTTGATGAGAATGGGAAGTTATCCGCTTGCGAGAATACTCCATCTGAATTCAAACAGCTGAAACTCTATTAAGTACACATTACAGTCGAAGAGCTGGGAATGAAGTTAGTTTTTGAATGAGCAGGTACTGAAATTTTGAGGCGTTTTTCATTGCAGAAATGGTAGAAGAGTAGAGAAGTTTTCATATTACAACAAGTGCTGTTGCACAGGTCTCTCTTACCGTCACCCGGTTTCATCTCGGATTCGCTATGAAGTGGTTAATGGAGGATCCAAAAACCATGCCAATGCATTGAAAATGTTCGAAATGTCCATACAAAGTACTGGAAACTACTAGTAAAATTTTCACCAAAAAATCATTCAAACTAAAAACCTACTGATTAAATTGCTTTACTTCACTGAATGAGGCACTAGGCGCCGAGAGTACGCCTATTCATAGGCTCAGATTTCTATTGCTACATTTTTTTCTGGAAACTTTGAAGTCTTTACAGATAATATTTGGAGCTTTATTTGTTATTACTTTTCTTACACCTTATCGTGCTTTTCAACGCGATTGCGATTCCTCGTCGACGAGCTGGCTGGAGCAGAAGTCCATGGAGGAATTCATCCAGCTGGACAAGGAGGGGTGCAGCTGAAGGCTGCGCATAAAAGGGTCTTCAGACAGCAGGTCAACCGCTAACACTCAACGACTACCGCCGACACTCGCCGACCTTGCTCCATCGCCTTCCTGTCGACGACACAATCTTTTCCTTTAGACTCATTAGTCTCTTTCCTCTTACTACTCTTCCTTTTGCTCTATCCTTGCTTGCCTTATTTGTGCCATTTTTATTAGTTGCCTAATTCACTTGCATGCATGCTTTAATTTCTTATCTAATGCATGAGTATTTAGTTATTTCGCATTTAGTATTTATTTTCCAGTTTTTCCTTTTTTAATTACCCCAGTTTGAGATTGCAATGAAGGCGCGGTTGAGCTCCTTATTGGTAGTGTGCAAGTGAAAAGGTGGTACAATAATCGCGTGGCACGAGCTAACTATCGCAAAGAATCATTTTACACATATAGGTTGACAGGAGCTTCAGGGCAAAACAACGCTCAAACTAAAAAATTTTGAAAAAAAAAATCATTCAGTGAATGATGCAAAGTGACAGCCCCTAGAATTTGAAAGATGTCACAGTTCTCAAGCACAGTTTTCCCTTTCAAGGTAAGGTGAACTGAAGAAGGGGGCAATGACAAGAACAGCCTTAATCGTGTTGGATAACTAATTAGATGGTCAAGTGATCGTACAGCGCGAGAAACTGTTTTCACAATAGAAATTATAGGGGCTGTAACTTCCATTGATAAAGGTGGTTTCACTCTTTGAAGGAACCGGAAGGGGTCCAAAGAAAGAGGGAAGATGCAAAGGAATGAGCATTTTGTAACGGACATTCGAGGTTAGAAGCGATAATCGGCAAATAAATCCGGATTCAAAAGAGCGACACTGCGATGTGTATTCGCATCCCATTCGCATCCAACACACTGACCCGAGTTGTCCGCTGTAGGAGACGGGCCGCGGGCCAACGTTGGTTGTAGCACCTGACTCCCAGCGCAGTGGAGTGGCCATTCCCAACTACAATAGCATTCATGTAAGTACATCTAGAAACAATATAAGAAAGAACAAAGTAAAAAGTAGAAGGAAAGAACAACTTGATAATAGATAGAAACATCTCCTCTTGGCACCATGTCAAGGCGTCAAATTGGCGAGTTTGTGCAGCGGCGGCCACTTAAATTCGTCCGAACTACGTATGTTCTACCGCAGGCCAAAATTACCCCCTTCTGGTGTCTTTAAGTTGCAGAAAAAGAAGTGAAGGTGCTAATGATAAAGTGAGTCCGGTGGCTCTGGAGGATGTTGCGCCTTTAATGACATCATAAAATAAAGGTTTGGAGCAGTTAGTCATTTTTAATAATTTTTTGACTTTGTTCATCTTTTTCAGTGCAATCACATGCAACTGGGTTAGGCATTGACTTCATTAGCATTACGGCACTGTAGCGTCTACAACAGTCTCTTGTGATACACACCACAACATCCGTTTTATGGCAATCATGTGATTTTAGGAAGGATGCGGATCAGGATCACGCAACGTCGGACTCGTTAACGCTGTCGACTATTTCAATATGTGCCTTTCAACAGTTTTGCGAGGCCATAACCTTATCCTTGAATCGAGATCACATAAATAATGGTCAACGAAACGGTTGAGCGCTTTTCGATCTGTACACGTCAGCGCTAGGATTAGAAAGGTGCTGTGAAAGCGACAAAGCATCGGATTCAGATGTATCCGATTTCCAGATGAACTTTGCGCTGATCAACAGTTACGGATAGGGAAGATGTTGCGCAGGATCACTTATGCGACACCACTAATCGCATTGCATTCACCACCGATCACCGCGGTTCAACTTTCTCACCTTCGCTCTATGAACCTCTCGATTGATCGGATTGAAATGAAGTCGCAAAATCTCGTTCAGTTACGCGACCTTCGATTGTGTGTCTCATTTGCATTTGCTTTATTAACTCATCTTGAGGGTAATTTTAAGAAAACTTCTTGACGTTATCATTACTTCTAGGTAGCAATTCTTAGGAGTGGCATAAAGAGTAAGTGCGGTATTGTGCATCTCCTCGTCCAAGAATTGGCCAGGCGAATTCTCTAGCTTAGAGCAGCATTGTATATTCGATTAGGCATTTTTTGCCTCAGACTCTTTCCAATAATCACCTTTATCGGTCAGTTTTGTTTGTGAGCCTGCAAGTTACCTGTATTTATCTGTTCACATGCCCCGAAAACTGTTGGCTACTGCTCCCTCCTCCACTCTAACTAAAATCTATTTTTATGCATATTGTCTGATCTTATCATCACATATCCTACCAAAATCTTCGCAAATACCTCGACGTTGGAAGCTGAAGTGTGACCTTCACTGGCTTCCCAGCTCAAACGGAAGTGATAGGAGCCGCATGCATCAGTGTTGCCCAGTCTATTCTGAACTGCGCCATGCACTCTATTTATGGTCGAAATCATGGTGGCAGTGAATGCGCACAGGCCTATGCCATGAGTTGGATGTGCTAATCAATGTATAGTCATAATATTATCGTTGCAGATACGTCTGCTACCGAAACACCTATTTAAGCAGACAAAAAAGTAAAACACTCTTTCCCGGCGGAGGTGGTGTAGTGACAGGTGGCGCCATGATGAGGGGATCAAATCCCACATCCACGCCCGCCCGGGTCAACTAAGCCCTTCATCCACCGTCCGAGGCCGGCAAATTTGTACTCTTTTGTGGGAATTAAATCAATGACTTCTATAGGCTGGCCACCGCAAGTTTTGTGTAGGCCACATCACATTCACCAGCTATCACGATTTTGAATGGAACAAGAATGTGCGGCGCATCCCAGGAAGGGATTGATCAACGTCAAAAACTTAATGCTTTATCCTTTAGTTTTTGTTTCAGTTTTTCTTTTCTTCTCAAGTTTAATCCTTTGTTGAGATGCTCCGCTCATTCTAGTCCTTTTGAGACACTTTTATCCTTTTAAACGAGTCTAGTACCAACTCACCTATCCCGTAGCCCGAAGGATGAAAGGCTTGATCGGCATAAGCGTACATTGATGGGGGATTTAAGGCCGCATCGTCCGAGAAAGTGTGGGCGCCGGATGCCATCACAAAACCTCCGCCCAACTTCGATATATAAGGCTTAGTAGATCAATTAAGAAATGAATTAATTGGTGCGGGATAGACCTTCGACGCCACTTAAACGCCATTGAATAAAAAAACCAAAAGCAGTGAATGATGATTTATGCTTGACAGTGCAACGTAGGCCATATCATCCCAATGTTTCCTTTTGGGAGCTGAATCACAGCTACCTCTGGACGCTATCTCATTTCACTTCTCATCTCGGCTCTTATGCAACGTCACGTATTAATGTGATCACATCGTTGATCATTTCCATTGCAACCATTGCTTTCTTCGTGGCTGCACTGTGGTGTAGTACTTTTAACGATTTTTGCCGAATTTGTACTGCTTCCGAGTCCAGGTATGGACGGCGCTATCGCGAGAGGAAGGGTTGTGCGAACATCTTGTAAATGTTGCACATACATATAAAGAAATAAAAGTTGCGCCTATGAAAAGTAGGAATCTTTGAGGGTCAATGTGCAGGAGCAATCATCCCTCCAAGGGCCTCAAAGTTTCAGCGTAGATGTATAACTTTTACAACATGCCCCCTCTCATTTCGATAGCACTATGACTACTAATGTAAAGACAGGAAACACCAAGTCTCATAACCGCGATCATCGTCAAATGTGAACATAGAGACGGATTAGAAGTTACTAAACCAAGTGATATACATGCATTTGTAAAGGTCTAAAAGGGAGAAAAACTGCTGCGACACAAATTGTTTCCAACAGCAGTCACTGCTGATTTGCTTGCCAGGCCTTTGTTTGATCTTAAACAGAGAAAGTGATAACTTGAATAAAAAATACAATAAGTTAGATGGGTGTCTTGATAAGATATGATCGTTCGCAGACGGGCCAGGAAAGGTCACAGTGTGAAAGGATGATTGACCTCGTTGGAAGATGTTCGCCATAAAAGTGGACGAGAAGTCGCTTGTTGATATAGAATTCGAGCTACATTTGACCGCTGAAAATATTAGCAACCTCAATTCTCGAACGTTTATGAGTGGTTGGGCTGTGGTTTTCTCCACAGCTTGCCACAACTACTGAACAGTTTTAATCTTTTTTTTTGAAAAATGCATTGGATATAGCAGTGAAGGATCTTCAACTGCAGGTTGAAAGATTCGGTAGATCGCTTATGTTGTTGTTGTTGTCGTTGTTGTTGTTACTGTTGTTGTTGTAGTTGTTGCTTCAACAGATAAAACTGTGAACAACACGCATTCGCCACGCGACATTTATACGTAACGGTACCCACCCTATTAAACAGCGTCCATCTTTTTTTGAAAACTGTATTTCCTCTGATGAATATTTGGCTGTGTTTTTTGGCTTGAAATAGTTATTCCAAATGTCTCTATTGAAGCACCACTCACGTAACATTATTTAAACAAATTTTGAGTGTAGTTCTCAGTATCATTCTTATACCCCTTCTGCTTCTCTAATGGTTGGACGTGGAGCTCTACCATACACATTGTCCTTAGACCAAAATCTATGTTTGTTCCAAAGACCACTGACATGTTTCCATCCCTCTACAGTCGGTCAGTGCCGTAGCTTGAGTGAATCATACGCCGATGGGAGCACACGCCCTGACTGAACTCATCCATCGACGTCATGACCCAAACCCCTACCGTAAGCGGTAAAAGTTCCAGGAAGCGCAAGAAATGATTGATCCGTCCTGTTCCTCTGCAATCGTAATTAGCCTTCTGT
Organism: Trichostrongylus colubriformis; assembly: GCA_963978905.1. NCBI lineage: Eukaryota > Metazoa > Nematoda > Chromadorea > Rhabditida > Trichostrongylidae > Trichostrongylus > Trichostrongylus colubriformis. Next base: position 31,397,977 of record OZ022260.1, read on the forward strand.
CTGCCGTCGTCCGGAGCGGTCACCTCTGCAAAATCGGCCGATGCGAGGCATCACAAGGTGATTTCGCCTCGAGATGAAGATCCACGACTACATTCAACGGCTTCATTAGCTCAGTGAGTACGTCATGCTACCCCTTTCCCGTACCCAGCGAATTCCTCTTGCTCGTAGTTCTGGTGTTTATGCGATAGTAGCGGGAGCACTTTTCTATCATATACATATTTGGTTTCCTCTCTTGTTTCTCGTGTGATGTTACCCATATTTGGTCGTAGTAAAAATAGCTCCGCAACTTGTTGCGTAGCAGTAATCGTGCAATAATCAGGTCTTATTTATTTATTTATTTTTATTTTGGAAATCGTGCACGGAAAAGTGAGCTACTCTTTGACCTATATATTTATATTGTATTTACCTAATGAGGGCTGCATGCAAGGTTTCGCGCAAACGAGTGGGAATTCGGCTAGGATAGTGCTCCTCAAAATGGTGGCTGAGGGGGCCGGGACTGTGAGTAAATACCCGTCTCGTCGTCTGCCGCCGTCGGGTACAGACCCACTCTTCGTCTCCAACCACGGCGGACGAGATTCGCTTTCAGGCCCCGCCCTCTCAAGCACCACTTTAGGGAGCTTCATCCTAGCCGGATTCTCACATTCTCGCGTGAAACTTTGCATGCGGCCCTTATCAAGCAAATGCAACATAGATATATGAGCAACAGAAAAACTAATTTTGTCGTGCACCACTCCTTCAACAATTTGTGCAGTCCTTGGAGCATTCTTGTAGGTGTGACAGGTACTCTCGCAAGGTGTGCTACCTACTGCCACCCACGTTCTGCCGTTGATACAGAGCCTAATGTAGCAACTAGGGCTCTGGCCCGCATTGGTTACGATCGACAGCCTGTTTAATACCACCCGAAAGTATCATAACAGTGACTTCTACACAGACTGGGCTTGGTTTTATGTTGTTATAAAAACAGAAGTAATTTCCAGTCCTATACCTTCAGCGAAATAATTATTACAAAGAGAATTTCATCATTCAATCAACGCAGACGACATCATCAGAAAGCATGTACTCATTTCGTTTCCCTACCTTGACATTGGGGCACGTGCCCTAGTTTGAACAGTTTACCGATTCCCTTTTCGACTGTATTTTTGAAAACTCGTCGACTGTTCATTTTTTGCATTTATTTCTGGGCATTTTTCCTTTGTTTTTCTATAAACTGCGTTTTTTCCAGTCAACACTACAACCGTTGAAAAATGTTTGTTTTTTTCAGAAATCACATTTGAAAAGAAGACTAAGCAAGCAGACCTCCTATACATGCCTGGGCTATGGTACTGTAAATGCCCCATTGCAGTCTGATCACTGCACTTTTATGTTTCCCGATGAGTAAGTATGTTTCTGAAAGACGTTCTAAATGCTAACAAATCAGTGAGGGGTAATCAGCAGCTAACAGAATCAGAAACTTTTATGAAACCTTTTTCAGTAGCTGTTCACTCTCAAATTCCTTACACACTACCACCACTGGAGGATAGACGTTCAGGTATGAATGTTTGTTTGTAAGCTAAGCTCTCTCTCGTGTCCCTCATGGGGATAGAATGTAGCTAGAAGGAGAGTATATAGTGGCAGCAACTATTGAACTGTATATACTTGCATGGTCATCTTCGACCAATCCAAATCTTTGAATTTTCAGTTTGCGTTGGCTTGCATATTTAACTATTGTTAGCTTTCAGTTAAGTAGGGTAACCCTTCAGGCATTGTTCAGAGTTCGCGCTCCAGGCTATTACACGATTCAGGTGGAAGGAAAAGGAAATATATCTATCAAAAGGATGAAGCGATCGCGCGACTCGCCCTCTTCGTTCACCCTTTCCTTCGTTCACTGTAGGATAACTTTGGCGGCTCTATTCCAGGTGTCCTGAATCGGACCGCAGGGGTTTGGAACGTCAGCCTCCATTCTATCCTTTTTGGATCATCCCACTCCACGCTGTGTAGCTTTCATCATTGTACCCTTAACTAATTCTTACCTCTGTTTTCCTCAGATCTATGGCGGTGTCCCTAAGGGGGGGGGGAGGGGGTCTGTACCTGCTTATGGCCATTTCCTCACCAGTTAGTGCCTTGATGACCTTTACAAAGGATAAGATTAAGATAGTATCGATTAGGTGAAAGATACGCTTGAATGCGCTACGCGAATCGCAAACTCTGGTCAATGCCTTTTTCTTTTCTTTTTTTTTGGCTGGAGAGAGGTAAACATTCTGACCCCAGAAGCAAGCCCTGAGATATAATGTACCGCATAATTGTATGTATCTAATTAGAAATTTCAGTTGCTGGCAAACCATCTTCTTCACCTGCAGCAAGCAACCCTCAAGGCATTTTTCACTACAGTGATTCAGATAATACTTTTCAATCCAGGTTCAAGGTTCCTGATTTTGAAGCGGTAAGTTCAAAACAAAAACAGTTCGCATAGTCCGTATAGCTAAACCACATTTGTATATACAATGATTCAATGAATTGATTTTTGCTTCTTGATTTTATTTTTTTAATTTCAAATTCATTTTTTGTTTTTCACGAGGCAGTACTTTGAATGATGACGAAACTATATAAAAAGGCTCATTTCAGCTTGATCCCATGCAGATGGCGAGTGAATTGATGAGTGCTGCAGCAAAAGCCGAGAATCGAAGGAAAACTATTTCTGGAATTAATTTACCCTTACCATTTGCTGGTAAACCACTTAATTTCCAGGTATTTTCTTATAAAAACCACACTATTCATCGATATTTTCACTGGATTGTGTAATTTTATGGATGATTACTATTAACCATTCCATTAATTCATTGCAGATGACCGGAGAATCCCGAAATGGTCTCTCCTTTAGCGAAAAAGAATCCAAAGATAATGAGCGTTCCAGTGAGCAGAGTCCCGAGGCCAGAGAGGCTTTTATGGCAGCGAAACGGATTTGCCTCGAATCATCGTCGGCGTCTTGTGACGAGGTAAGTAGGTATACTCTCGGCATGGGGGGGGGGGACATTTTCGAGCGTAGATATATTTAATGTTTTTGGACATGGTTACGGTTACAAGTTCTCTGTTCGCTTTTTATTCCGAATATTCCTTTTGAGGCCCTGGACACATTCCATCGGGTAAAATACGGTGAATCGCTAGTCACCGTTAATCCTTTACGCCATGCCCTCGACGATGACCCAACAGCATCGTTTGCGAAAATGTTCGTGCCGGCGCTTGGAGAGAAATTGGAAGCCCTCGAGAAAGTACGTTGGAGCACCCTGTAATTTAATTTTTATTCAATTATAATTTTCTGTATGAACATTTAGGACTCCCATGCGGGTCCTTCACGGAAAGAATTTTCATCCGGCTCCGAGGAAGAAAGTGATGGAGATGGTGATAATGATGACGATGAAGTATTCCGAAGTTCTCCCTCCCATCAGGAACCGTCTGAGGCCCCTTCGCCGGTCCCACAACCTCATCCTTTTTCCAGAATACGATATCGAACTAATAATGTCAGATCTCAAATGGGGAAAATTCAGGACTTTCTCAGGCGTATCTCTTCGTGAACATGCGAGGTAGATCGACATAGATTAATTATTTTAGATAAGCTTAGTTTACTGTTAGCTGTAATAAAATTTATTTAATTGTGAGACGTTCATCTTCTGACTAGCCAATTAATTAGGGTCAGGGAGAAAACGAATTAGGGGGCCAAAAGCAAAGGTGTGGAAACTGTCAAAAATTATCAGCATCAATGCGACCCACCTCGTAATGGACCAAGAACGACCTTTGTCGAGGATTCTTCGATCGTCCGGCATTCTACATCCACCTTCACCCAGTTTTCTCCTGAATAGCCTTTAGTGGAGACGGTGGCAATAGGAAAGGATCCGATTGCTGAACAATTACATCACGAGGGGGAAAATAAGAGAGCTCATTCAAGCCACAATGAGGGGAAATGGTAACTTGGACCCTGATCGAAAGGTATTATCTGAATCACTGTTGTGGATAGTGCTTTTGGGGTGCTACAGGTGAAGAAGAAGGCTCGTCAGGAGCTGAGTATTCGAAGTGCAATTCACTTCGAATATACATATACAATTATGGGCGCTATATTATACCATCACTTCAGTATGGTGAAAAAGCAAGGACATCTAAACCCCATTGATAGTTGTCACAAGAGTGCTGAGTTCTGGGCAAAGGCTTAGATCTGGGACTCGAACCCCCACTTCATCTTTCAGGGCATATGTGCTCATCCACTACACTACCGAGACCACTTGCACTTCAACTCAGCATGTAGGTAGGAAATCAGCAGCTAACAAAAATTAAAAAGTTTAAAACCTATGGATAGCATATTATGAAAGACATTATTACTTTTGATTTTTATCATGATGATTCAAAAGGTTGTTGATGATGCTCCTTCATGGTGGAGTCATTATTATCGAAAATCCTTTCAATATCCTAAAAGTCTAAAAGCAAAAGAAATTTCAGTCACGATGTGGTTAGTACTTATAAAAACTATAAGTTTGCGGACTCGAGCTCACAGGAAGTATTCAATTTGGCAATTATTTCACACCAGTTGGGCTGCACACAACCTCGCGCGTCACACATGGAATCATGCTAATTGGGCTTGATCGATATCGATCGATCAGTATCATCACTCGAACGGTTTCAGAAACGGGGAATTCGCAGAAACGGAAAAGGGAAACAAAATTCCTCCCGTCAATCTCGTCCTCATACCACTTTAGGAATTGAGAGTCCCAGCTTTGCTGCGACGCGAGATATCAATTCCTCGCCATTCGCCTTTCGAGGCTAATTGTCAACCCTTATCAGTTGCTATCACTTCCGTTCCCTCACCACTGATGTCCCCTTACCACCCCTTATATCACAGAGTCCCAGCTTTGCTGCGACGCGAGATATGAATTTCGTGACAGACGGACAGACGGACGAACGGACGGAGGGACAGACAGACGAAGCGTTTTTTATATAAAAGGGATTTTTAGTTATGGCAATGAGGAGGGGGGGGGGCACTTATAAAAAATTGCACATCTTAGCATTCCTGAGGGATCTTCGAGAGGTCAATCTGCACGCTCAGGCGTATGTTATCGCTTAAGCCTTAGTAGAGGAACGGGGGGGAGGTTGATTCCCATTTTAGGCATAGGTAAAAATAATGCCTGGAGTGGGATGCCCTTCTGCCTGATTGTTATAGCATCCATTTTTTTCCATTTCGCGGAGAATCTTCATACTGTCAGAATTTCTGGGTTAATGCAGCAAAGGGTGTTGTGACACAGTAACACAGGCTTAGAGAGCAAGCTCACCTGCCATCCATCCACCGCAGTGGCCAGTATACTCAATTTTACTCGACTTACTTTCACTAGAAAGTATGGCAAATGCGAATCTTTCTAGAAGAAATCATTTTCAAAACATTATTGGCCTCAGAGATAGTGACAAGTGATCACACACAATCACACAGACATTTGGTAAAAAAGCATCACCGGCGAAGTCACGTTCTTGCCTGCAAGACCTTCACTCAGGCGCTACGTATTCTTCGCGGGTTGAAAATCGGGTTATAGCACGTTCCAACGGAGAGAGTGAGCGTTTTGCAGGAACAGATATAGCACTCACTTACTTTCTAGAGAAAATTTACTTCCATTGAAGGAAGTCGAAAGATTGTTCAAAAATAGAGGAATGACTAAACATGCATGTATGTATAAAAGTAACACATATAAAACACCTTATTTATTTCTGTTTATCTTGCACATATTCTTGGAGTAGTCGGTTTAGTGCCGTGCATAAATTTCAATAGTTGAAATCAAAAGCAGCATTGTGCATAGTGAGAATATGCATCCAAAGTTCATCGAAATATTTATTATATTATTTTATTATGATACTTGCTGAGATCAAAAATCAGGAAAAACAAAGTCGTCCCTCCCCCTTCCCTTCTCCCCCTCCTCGTAAAAGCTCCTTAACAAGGTTGTAGCAGCAAACTCCCATTTCCCCTTAGATTTCCAAGGAAACCAGAATTTCCTTCATCTTGTGTTTGCAGATTTGGCACCAGAATGCCATTGATAATTTTGAAATAGTAACTATTGGCTGGTACAGTAACCAGAATGGTGCTAGTTTAACAGGTCCATCAATCTGCTATTGAAATCGATTTCAAATTATTCTGACAATGAGAGATTGTAATGAACCCAGAAGCAAGTTTCAACGGATCCCTAACCGCCATACATATCATCTGATCAGGTGAATGTGGCTGCAGTTTTTCTCGTTATTATAGAATAAGTGTCAGCAATTAATGGATTGCCATTACGATTCATCTGGTCCATCAAATTCCTGTGAAAAACAAAATGGCCAACAAAAACACATTTTCATCGCTTTCTAAATGGTCTTAGATCGCAGGTGCACTTTTCTAATAATCCATCAACTGGCGTTATGCCATGAAAAATTTTGAAAGAGTACTGTGGCTCAGTTCTACTGTAATCTCAAAGGAACCGGAAGGGATCCGAAGAAAGAGGAAGATGCGAAGAAATGATCATTTTGTGATAAACATCTGTGGTTGGAAGCGATAGACAGAGAAAAACCTGAATGCAAAAGCGCGACGCTGTGGTGTGTATTCGCATCACATTCGCATCATCACGCTGACTGTCCGAGTTGTCCGCTGTAGAGATGTCATTTGTTGTCTCGTAGAATACACTGCATTCATTCGTGATGATGTGGATTGAGTGAAACAACACACGGCAACAAATCAGTAAAAGAATTAGATGAAGAATAAACAAAAGCGCAAGAAAAAAGCGTGATTACAACTGAAACCTGATTAATTTTCCTCCGCCGTTTTGGCAAGGTGTCGTGTGTGCATTGCGGCAACTACAAGTTACCGCAATCTCATACCGTTAGCCAGCCAATATTGCTCCCTGCCGATGTTTTCAAAGATGAAGGCAAGTAAATCCACAAGTACATGCTAGGTTCAAGGAATTGATAGCTGAGGATTTATCGCTGACAAGTACAAGTACATTTTGTGAAAGCAGTCACATGTGACCCTATGTTGGTGGTTACCACATTGAACTAACGTTGATAAGCTTCTTAAAGCAACTTGTGTGCTTAGAGCCTTATAAAGGTTAATAGTGAAGGAAAAATGAAAGAGAAATTTTCGATTATATAAACCACTAACTTTGTGGTCTGTTTGTCGGTCGGTTTGCCTGTAGGTTTATCGGTGATAACTGGTAGTTAAAGTTAAAGTTTGGTGGTGTAGTGTTAGGGTGGTGTAGTGACAGGTGGCGCGCACCCCACTCTCATGGTGCGGGGATCAAATCCCGCATCAACGCCCGCCCAGGCCAACCAAGCCTTCCATCCCTACGGGGTCGGTGAATTGGTACCAGACTTGTCTGGGAGGATGAAAGCTCTGACTTGAACATCGGCTGGCCACCGCAAGTCATTGTATAGGCCACATCACATTCACCAGCCATCACGATTCAGAATGGAACTAGAATGTGCGGCGCATCCCACAGAAGGGATTGATTAACGCCAAAAACTTTATCCTTTTTTAACTTTTAACTGGTAGTTGGGCGGAGGTGGTGTAGTGACAGGTGGCGCGCACCCCACTCTCATGGTGCGGGGATCAAATCCCGCATCAACGCCCGCCCAGGCCAACCAAGCCTTCCATCCCTCCGGGTCGGTAAATTGGTACCAGACTCGTCTGGGAGGATAAAAGCACTGAATTGCACATCGGCTGGCCACCGCAAGTCATTGTATAGGCCACATCACATTCACCAGCCATCACGATTCTGAATGGAACTAGAATGTGCGGCGCATCCCACAGAAGGGATTGATTAACGCCGAAAAACTTTATCCTTTTATCCTTTAACTGGTAGTTAACCTTATCGTCCCATGAATTTACTGTCACATCCCTCAAACGTGCCTGTGATCTCTGAACAACTGGCCAGATACACGGCGTGTGCTGATCAATGGGAAAGCGCTCAACAATGTTCTCTACGAAATAGAGGGCAATGAACGATCGCGACCGGACTGAAGACAACCACTAGGCGTACTGCAAGATCCTTACTTGTCCAGGCTCGACGGGAATTTTCTGAAAAATACGACCCTCTCCCTCTAGGCCTACGGAATCTAGTGTTTACCGAGGTAATATCGGTGCTGCCAGTATACTGCTAGAAAATTATGTGGAAATCATTGTTCGGTAATCGTTTACGCGCTATTTTGCATTTTTTTACTATAATCAAATATAAATCATTATTCTCGATATCGATAAACCATGATCATCTAGTAAACAGTGAGTGTGTGCCAGAAAATTCACGTGGCGTCGTCCACCGTGCGACGCCATGAATAACGAGTTAGAGGGGCAGAACTGTTTAGGTCCAAAACATATGACGGTGTCTCACGCCTTATCTCCGGCGTAATCGCGCCAGAACCCAACGAATAATATTCCAACTGGCATCCCTTCCGTGACGCGTCATGCGTGCTATGCGATATTTCAGACCTAATGTGGCGTTAATTTTTGGAATTAGCGGAATTGCAAAATTGCGGAATCTGCGGAAAAGGATTGGATAGGTATCAGTCAGGAGAATTGCTGAATATGCAAAACTGTGGAAAGGAGAATAGATACGTATCGAAGGGAAGAATTGTGGAAATGCGAATTTGTAGAATTAGCGGAAATGCAGAAGTGGGATTTGCGGAAATCAAGACACTTCCCCTTCTTAACTTCTCTTCGTATGCGGAAATTAATAAGTATTTAATGCTTTTCGGCAAATTCTACGATTCTTCGTCTCCACGATTCCGCAAATACCACATTTCTCCCAATCGATACGTATCTTTATCGTCCACAAATTACGCGATTCTGCAATTCCGAAAATTCCAAAATATGAACTCTGCCTAACGCGCACCCAACAAAGTGGAAGAAAGTGAGCGCGATAAAGGGTTGATTGGGGTCGATGATCGGGCAAAATTTGGTTGTTGTAAACACATCCATCGCCCACCACCAAGAATCCCTGAAGAATTGATAATGATCTGCAGATCCGATGGAGAGTTACAAGCTCTTTTTATCTATCACTTATTATTATATTAATTTTTATTACTGATAACCGTATTTTGTTACCATTTTCAAATCCAAAGGAACTTCAAGGACAACGGGATTCTTGTCTTCTTGAATTGAATCTGATCTTATCGGAAGGTTTCTTCTCACGTGCTCCTATCCATATTTAGACAATGCAGTTATTCAGGGATTTCCTACCGAATATGCTGATCCCTCCTAATCCTTTTGACCTCGTTGTCCTCTTCTTAGGAGTGCCTGGCGGTTTGTACTCAGCGAGCATTTTTTATCAGATGTTGTTCCTCATTCAGAAGTGCATTGCGTGACGACCGCCGGCGAATCTGACTCACATCTGGCTGTTTTCATGAGTTTCTCGTGATCGCCATTGCATTTAAGATGAGAGGCTTGTTTACTAGAAAAGAAGAGAAGAATCAGATTCCTCCCATTCATCGCCGTTATTCGTTCGGCGCTCATGTGCCGGCCATAAGGTATCGCATATTCTCATCGCTTTGCACTTTCCACCACCACAACAACAACGCCAGCTCACATAGCGAACGTGTCATTAGCATTCGTGATTAAGACCTGTGTACTAGCGGATCTACGTTGTGCCCACAACCACCATCATCATAGCACAGAGTACAAGCAGTGTGCAGTATGTGTAATAAATTATGAATCATACCGAAATTTTATTCAAATAATAAAAATTATCTATCCTAATCCTATAAATATTCTTCCCGTTGCAATAAAAATCACATGTTCCTGTGCACCGTGCAGTGCAACTAAATAAAAAAATAAATAAGTAAATAAATAACAATGATAATACACAGATCAGGATCCAATTTCGGATCAGGGCTGCCTACATACCTGGAAGGGCTACGTTGATCCGGTGCCAAACTCGAAAGCACGGCGCATTGTAGAGGAAATAGCTATTATCTTACCATAACAATCACTAATCATGCTTGTCGATTTACTTATTAATATCATCATTATTTGTCAATTGTTATCACATGTACTTATTAACTGTGTTGTTGTAACCCCCAGCCCCACCACGTCTTCATTCTGAGGATGAACAATACTGGACAGACTTATCTGAGAGGATGCGGAATAAGTAAACAACGACTTACCGGTTGTTTGTTGTTTGGTTTCCGTCTTAAGGCACATGCAGAACGGAACCAAACTAACTCTTTGTTACAAGACCCTCCAAATATTTCCTTCAATTACTGCTTCATTATTTAGAATCTAACTCTTTCGAAAACCCATCGCAACATTTCATTTTGACCCTCTACGTCATTGTATGAGCAGAATGCAGAAATCGCCACTGCGATTCCGAGAGGGCTAGAATGCATGGCGCATTCCGAAGACATCTCAGCACTGGAACATTTTTCTAATCCCAGCTTGAATAGAACAGCTTGAATAGAATGAGAGAAAATTCATCTATTGTAAAATTTCCTCAAGGACATTTTCAAACCAAACAACCAAGGCACTTTAAAACACTGAGTACGATATTCTTTTATTTTAGCAATACTGATCGTTTTTCAATTCGTATGCTCTCTTTTATTCTTTATTTATATTTTATATCTCTCACATATTTAAAATCATTTCTAGCCAAGTAAACTGAGAAAATAGTGATATGTTCGATGAATGGATCAAGCTGGTGCGTGCATTAAATACCGGAATTATGGGTACGGCAGCCCTCATAAGGCTTCTTACTACCCTGATCTCTTACCCAGTGAGCATTCTGAGCCAGTCGGTCCCCAGTGTTGACTATAAGATATCCGTTTTCATGACGAGGAAGCTCTCACGAAAGCTTCAAAGAACGATCGCTTGAGAATGAATGACCGCACCATCCCGTGCTGCCTTACACCATGCACTTTCGTATAATTAATGTAAGGAATGCATAATTCGATCAATCGCTATCGGATGCATGATGAATCCGATTTACACAAGAAGCATCAACACCTGTGGATGTATTAGGTTGATTCATAATAAATCGGACAAATGGTAGTGATGATTTCTAGAGATCATAACTCAGTAAGGAATTAACGAAAATGGACGCGCGAGGTACCGTTGGAATGAGTATGAAAAGCTCTTCAAAGTACCGCAAAATAATCACTCCAAAGTAAATTCATTCCGCCACAATGCCTCACGATTTCAAGCGGTCCAGAGACCACATCCGCAACGTCATACTATTTATATCGCTATCTGGCCAGGAACCCGCGGATATCGGCAGACGTCTGATAGAAGTTCGCAAGGAGCATGCCCGCGGCAGATGTACACTGTAGTTGTAGCATTCGAAGTTTGCGTCAGGCGACTATTCCATCGAAGACGAAAACCGCGGTTGGTGGAGCGTACACGGCGTAGAGTACTGGGAGCTGCTCGATGAAGGTACCACAGTATCCGCCGACGTCTACGTTCGTCAATTACGAGAATTGAAGGCCAATGTCCAAAGTTCGCTACGGCGGCGGTCACATGTCTACTTCCAGCACGACAACGTGTCTACTTCCACAGACCGCACTTCGCAAGATCGACCAAGGCCGAGCTGCTGTCGTACAGTTGGACCGTACTTCTGTACCCACCGTACTCCCCAGACCTGGCCCCTTCAGATTTCCACCTTTTCTCCCACAGCCAACGCCACCTGGACGGCCAAGACTTCAAAACTCGCGACGAGGTCAAGGCGGCACTCGGCAACTTCTTCGAGCTCCAGCTTCCGGCCTTCTGGAGCAAGGGCATCCATGATCTGCCTATACCGTGGCAGAAGGTCATCGATAAAGATGGAGTATATTTTAAGTGAATCCCTGTTGTCGTAAAAAAGTTGTACGACAATGATTAAAATTGGTCAATTTGTCCGATTTATTATGAATCAACCTAATACATATGTAGCTGAACTCCTGAAAGATCTACAGGGATGGGCTGTTGGAAGGGCCCAATAATATGTTTTCATCCTTTGAAACAGGACTGTGGTAAACTTCAAGTATAAATAAAAAATTAAATTTACATCAAACAAAAAATTGAAAAAAACGAAAAAATTAATAAAAAAATCTTCATAAGGAATCATTGACGTGGATCATGCTTTACTATAATTATTGTGCTCTTTGTAATTATAATCGGTTAATTATGGGAACGTTGGCATGTCACTAAGGCTCTGACAGCCTTAACAGAAAAATTTCAGAAATTGAAAATATGATTCACTATAGAATTTAGCAGAAGTATTCTGCTGATGCATGTCGAGGAATCTACCAAGTCATTTCTCTTAATATTCTAGCACGTCCAATGCACGCAAAAATAAATAAATAAGTAGAAATAAAAAGGATCCATTAGATCTATTATGGAGATTATCAGCTCCATGGATAAAGTGTCGCAATATCAAATAGTAATATCATTTGGAAACCAAACAGGGCCAAATGCCGGTGTTCGATATCCCCCTGGCACTTTGTTAACTTCAGGATGCACATTATTTTGTGCTCTTATGCCTGTGTACTAAAAATTACTTGGAACTTTCTGGAATGTTCTCAGAGCTAAAACTTAAATAACATAGTTGTTCTTGGGAGACGAAAAACTGTCAGACAGGTGTCCGTTTGAGCATCACTCAATTTTTTAACAGTTCAGCTGACAGCTGGCCACATTCTCGATCAGGCCCAGCCACGAGCCACGAAAAGCCAGGATGACAGGAAAAATGTAGCATGCGAGAAGCACACATTGTTCATGTGTTCCTTCGTTTTTCATGGATCAAATGTCCTGAAGGGATTCTTCACAGACGGTTACCAAACTCCTAGGAACACTTCCTCAGAAAAGATCCGCATAATCATGCGCCTCATACACATTTCCTGCTGAGCGTAATATCATACCTAATAGATGTGGGATGCAGTGCAGTCAACAAAATGCATTCGTAATATGACTGTTGGTTGATTTGAGTGGAAATTTGATACCAAAAATATTTGTTGAAAGGAAATGGCAAAATTATGGGCAAGAATGGAAGAACTGATATTTGCATGGGCATATATGTATTAGGTTGTCCCAAAAGTCTTGTAGGATTTTTCCAAAAAAAATCAGTGACTCTTTACTTCGAGGCAGGTCTAGGCGGTTCAGGAATATGGTAGAACGTTCTCTAAGCATTCTAGTAAAATATATATTGACCCACCAGATTCCGTGGAGAGAGCTACAATGCCCGTTGTCGATACCCACCCAACTCGCGGTGTCATCTATTATGAGCGGTCTTGCGGCACCAAAACGACGGAAGCTTGCCACTACATCAGCGCTGCATTGGGCAAGGGATGTGTGAGCTATGTGACCGTGCGCCGCTGGTTCATCAGCTACAGCAACGGCGAGATTGACATGAAAGACAAACCACGCTTGGGACTGTGCTGGTTCTGGGACGAGGAAGGAATGCTTTTCCGCGAGGTGCTGGTACAAGGCGAGACAGTCACCGCTACCGTATGCACCCACCACCTCCAGCAGCTCGCTGTCGCTGTTCGAGAAAAGCTCCAAAAAAGGTCCGCGGTCAAGGTCCGCGGTCACCCTCCCATGACGACGCCCCCTCCCATTTCACGTAAAGTACCCAGGCCAAGTTATAGGAGCTCGGCTGGGATGTGCTGCCCCATCCGCCATACTCTCCAGACATTGCCCCCTCTGGCTATCACCTTACCCATCCTCTTGAATCCTCCCTGGCCAAGAGAAAAGTCGTTGATTATGACTTGCTTGCGAAGGCGATCGCTGACTTCTTCGACTCTCAGAACCCAGAGTTTTGGGAGAAGGGAATCAACGATTTTCCTATAAAGTGGCAGAGGGTTGCCGATAACAATGGTTAATACAGTTGCCTGATTGTTATTTGTTGGACGAAAAAAAATAAAAGTGACGATCGAACAAAATACTACAAGAATTTTGGAACAACCTAATACATATTTGAAACCATTATTATGCATAACTCTGAAAATTGGAACTGTAGTAAAATAAAAGGAAAAGAGAAGAATCTCAAAAGCATTTGATGAAGTGTCAGTTTATAACAGCATGAAAATATACAGGAACAGGGCACAACGGGTGCGTTTTTTATGTACACCATGTTCAAATATTAAAAAAACGGATAGCTCAGTAGCAATCATATTGTATCGCCTCTTAAATAATAATCAATTTGCTCATGCGCATACATATTTATCGATAATCCTTAACTACCTTTTTAATAGCATACAATCCTTGGAGGAATAGATTGCACATGACTCCTAAGACACTTTGTGGGCGATGATACAATACCGCTCCTAATTTCTGCTGAATCGGTGGATACCGGGTGATAAGAACGACGCGCACCGTTTTTTGCCATAACTTCAGCAGAGATGGTCCAGTTTCGTTGAAAAATAAACCAATGACTAGAGGCTTTGAAGAGGAGTCTGTGCATTTACGAAAAATCCATTTTTCTCTGCTGGATCATCTTCATTTTCGGTAAAATGGGAAACTGACTCTTCAGGGCGCAAGAGTGTACTTGTGGACATGACGGCAACGTAAACTCTCCACTTCAGCAGAGAGTTTCAGTTTAGGCACTTCAAAACAGGAAATGTCAATATATTCGACAAGTTCATGATTTTGTGATCATTTTGATCCCACTCATAAATGGCTTAACTCAATCTCATACGGAAAGCGACATTCCAATGAAACCATTTTTTTCAAAATTTCACACCTCTTTGGAGACGCATTTTTCCACAAAAAAAACGAGCCATGTAAATCGTTCATGAGTGCCGCTGATGAGCTGCGAAGCAACTAAGTAGGATTTTCTCAAAGGTAGGTGGATCGAATGTTATTTGTTTCAAATCTTTCAAACGCTATTTGTTTAATCGGTCTTTTCTGCATGAATGTCGGTCTCTGCACAAAAATGTACTGATTTTGGAAGGTTATCATACGTAATGAATGTACTTCATGAAAAGCAGTCCTAGAGACGTTGGTTCAAGAAAACTGTGTGTGGCTCCAAACAACCTGAGTCATAGAAATTTGAAATTTGGTGAAGTGCTTAATCGAAGTAGGTAGTATCGCAGCTGATTATTATCACCAACTCATTCTGAAACTTGCTCTGTCCCGATTAACCATAGATTTATAATATTTACTCTTTCATTTTCTTGTCACTCGGCTAACGGTGCCTCACCGGCGGTATTGTAGGTGCACAGGAATCTTTCAAAAACTTTCTGAAGCAAGTGACCAGTGATTTTCGGTGATTAATATGAGATTATGGGAGCATCTATACATCAAATCATCATTCAAATGATCCTATGAATGAATAAAATAGTATTCATTGACATTCAGCTCCTCCTGTCAGAACATAAAATCATTTATTCAAAAAAAAACTCAAAATCCTCACAATTGAAAAAGGTGAACGCGAATTATTTTACACCCTTTATTTGTACAGCTTTACCCCTCTGTTGCTGACTGCTCCTTTACCGAAAATCAGTAGACCAATCCACCAATACAAGTAATGTAAACAGTCCATATTGAGAGTATATAGACACCTAAAATTTTGGCCCGACAAAGACACTGGTCGATTTCACAGCGCGCGGTTCTCACTATTCGATTCCTTGTGCGATAACCTTAGTTTTCCGGGGTTTTGTGGACGGTCTAACAGCTTTTTATTATTAAGTTATTATAATAGTCTTTTGAGAAAATTTTCTTCGTTAAAACAATGCTTTTGAAAAGTTTTTTCTCGAACCAAGAGTATCTTGACACCCAATAAAAACAAGCACCTCGTCGGGATTGAAAAACACTGGATCCTTCGATTTAGAAAAGAGTTATACTGAAGTGTTTTCAATCCAAACTCCCTATTTATTACCACTGATCATCCCCTCCCGCTACAGAATGGTTTAGGAATAGTTTATTCGTCCTTTCTGCATTCTTTATTGGGCCGATACAATGGCGATTTACGTTGCATTAGCTCGTTCTTCCCCTCTTGTCCATGGAGACTTCCACCTGCTCAACGTGCCTAATCGCATGAAGGTCGTCAACAAAGCCAGTCTCTCTTTCTCTATGCCATAGAAACGATGAAATCGGCAGTATTTTCTATAAGGCAAGGCCATACTCAGCAATTTTCAGTTCCCAACTCCGACAAACGAACAATAGCACTTTTTAATGGCAGTGCTAGGCGAAAACTGAATTGTAATCGTTAACATTAGTGGAAAACGTCATTTGAATAGTTTTGGTGACTATGAGGTCATATACTCTCGATAAAAATTCTACAAAACCTCAGACATGAAATTTGAAGGTTGAAAAACTGATTCTTTGAAGGATTTTTTTTAACCCAAGATTCCTGAAAGCAGCTCACATTTCTATGTAGGATTAAGTAGACTTTCATCTACTTTTTTCTTCTGAACACTCAACGAGGCCCTTCTGTGCGTCATCGCCTGACTCCTTACGAAATGGAACATCGGACCCTCACAGCCCATGATTTTTCAACTGTTTACTCTTGAGAAGGTGTACAATAGCTTGCGTAAGTTCGTTCAATTGGAGCACGCCTTTAATGCGATAAAATAATCAAAATTATCAACTCAAAAACTTTGCTACTCATATAGAAGTGCTTTACTTTTGAAAGTTGAATTCTTAAAGGTAATGCACATTTTGAGGCCTTTCAAACAAAGCAGACCTCAACGCAATCTTAAATTTGCTGAGCTCAATTAATCCTAATTTCTCAAATTTTCTTCTGATTTAATCAAACTCTAAGATCTATTTCTTTCGCTTTTCAGTGCTTTTCATTCGAGTAACTTTCGTACTACTACTATACCTCTTGGGGATGAAATATCAGAACTAGCCAGTACTCTGCTTTATTGCTTTATTATCTGCCTTTAGTATCATTTACTTCTCTTCAGTTCGTTTTTGTAAAGCAGGTGTTTCTAAAAATATCCCCGGCATCTGGAAAGCGAGGTGGCAAAGCTCATCATCGAAGGGTTTATTATGCTGTACTGGCCGGTTTCCTGTTGCTCTTCAGCATATTTCCTTCCATCGTCTGTCATTCATGTGATCCTCATGCGTTGCACGTGCACTTGCGTGTGAAGGATAACATTGTTGAAAAACCATCTGAAAGCTTCGACAAGCTAAACGTTCCGTAGACAAATGTAAAATGAAACTGCTTTTGCAAATTTGAGAGCTTAGACCGCCATCCAGTCTGCAAAGTCTTGAGTTCGTGCACTTCCAGTCGATCTGTATATTTACATAGACATGCAGTATATATAGAAGAAATGATCGTTCTTTTGGCAGCCTCTTCCGATAATGACACATTGTGAAGAATTGGAACCCCGATTCTCCGGGAGTCGGGGGTTCTTCGACAGAGGGTTGTATTTAACGGCTGAGAGGGGAGGGGGGGGGTCGTTATCGCTGAGTCAGCGATGATCCTAGGTTATACCAGAAGCAGTACGAGTCGTTGACTGTCACAGGGTATCTGATTAAATATAATTGTGAATTAAAAGTAGTTAAAACGAAGATTACTTGTAAGATACATTGGTAAACGGCAACCAACACAAAAATACACACAGCAACTGTATAATCCGGTTGTAGTAACTATAGTAGAAGTTGAAGAGGGGGGTGTCGTTTCTTGGTCCCCGAAGAGGTGGGTCGTACCGAGGCAGCCATTTTGCTCGACGGCTGGGATAAGCCTGATTGGAGCCCTTCTATTTCAACAGGCAAGCCCAACAGGCTCGTAAAAATCGTCTGAATTCTAGTTTTCTGTTCCACCTGCAGTTCATCCCTTTCAACGAAGGCTCAAATGGTTTTGGAACCAGTAGATTCGAATGGGGCTTCATCAGTGAGGTCCCCAACTAAGGATGTGGAAAAGCCTGAGCTTGAAACTTATTTCTAACAGCGACCAGTCTATCTATCCAATCGAATATGATCGAGTTACAGTCCATTTCCCGACGGCTGGCAGGGCGAGGCCTACGGACTTGTATCGATCTCTCTCACCCCGCCACACACTCTCACCCAAGTCTGTAGGCCACGCCCTGCCAGCCTTCGGGAACTGAACTGTACAACAAAGGTGTTAAATGTACGAAGGTGTTTTGAGTTAGTTCATTGTTGTTTATGCTTACGTCATCACTATAGGACGTGAAACGTTTTTGTTGCACGATACGTCACAGTTACGCTTATTTTTGCTCGCCCATGTGACTTACTGACCCTTCAGCAGGTCCACGTATCCGTTCCGGTGCCGATTCATCCTTCCCATCCCATTCTTACTCGTATTTTCCAACACTCATCTCTGAATCTACTGAGAAGAGCTTCAGAGAAGGGTATTTTCAGAGACATGGAGTGTTGGACTGGACCAATTTGTCGTTTTTTTTTAGAAAACTCGTTTAGACACCTTTTTGTGCACAATAATTTCGTACAATTGCAACACCAATGAGGCCTTACTCTGAGGGTTTTTGAGGATTTCATTCGTTTTTCCCCTCACTTTTGTATTCTTCAGCACCCTTGACTTCGTATTTGAGCCTTACATCGAACGATTATAATCGTGGAATGTGCCTTAAAATGAGGTTCCGAACTTAATTTTTGCAGCTCTCTAGTATTGTCAGGGTGACCAAGGACAGTTATCAGTTCCTCTGGATTTACCCACTATCCTATTTCGACTGGTGCAGCAGCTATCGCCTATTGACTGGTTCCTTAGGAAGTAAAAACGAAGTTCTACCTGTTAGTCCGCTTTTACCCATGTCGGCAAACATGGCAGATACGGCCCTTCTCTGAAGTTGCTTTATACTAATCAACTGATTACTATTTACATCCGGCTACCTAAAAAAACCCCAACCATGCTCAACTTTTTGACCCAAAATTTTGAAATCAATGGATTAAATACCAAATATCTCACTAATTAAGGAACGAATCGATGTTAACCTTGTTCCCCTCCCCTTATTATGCCCCCTTGTAGGGTTCTGTGGAGAATAACGACGGGCTGATTGACGAGCATGCGGAGTCTTTTGCCCTACAAACAAGAAAATTGTGGTGAGAAAAGTGCACGCAACGTCACAACAGCCGTGGTATGAGCCACCATGATTCAGTGTTTATCTTGAAATTTCTTGTTTCAAGTTGGGAATGAATTCCCAAAGCGGGAGCTCCGTCATTTGTCGGAGCAGAGAACAATTATAGAACCATCACATGCTCGATGTCCACCAACGTATATAGTTCCTGTTGAGCTGTGAGTAACGCAGTAAAAATAATCTGAAGTCATACATAGCTAGCAATTGCACCGTAAAATGCATTTTAGGTTTCACATGCGTAAGGCTGTCGTCAGACTTTGCGCTTTTACGAGTCTGCGATTCTGCGATTTTGCGGTTCTGCAGTGTTGCGGCTATGCACGCGATGTTGTGGCAATGCACAATCTCATGGCCGTAGTATCGCGTGCGAAGCGCGACGTTGCAAAATCGCAAAATCGCAAAGTCTGACGGTGTCCAAGTCCGCTTTGGTTAACACAAGCGAATCTGAAGCCAACTGTGTGACTGTGAATGGACAGAAAGCTTAGTAGACTTCGCGCTCAGCTACCCCTGCTACACTCCTTACCGACTTCACATAAAGAAATAGCCGTTAGTGGATCAGACATTCCTACTCTGTGGGAATAATACCCTTAAGGGCTTAGAGTTTTTAAGGTGTAATCTTATTACCAAGAGAAAGGAAGAAGGTAAAAGAAAGCAATAGACTCCTTCGGAGAGGCTCACCCTAGGATAAACACCGTAGGAGATTGTGGCACTTTGGGTACTCATTTCCTTTCTAGGGTTACGTAAAATCTACAACATTAACAGGCCCGCAACCATCCTTCGTCCACCTTTATAGTCTTATTTTGGTTCTGGAATACGTATCACTGGCATGCGTATTGACTACATGTCCCCTTACCTCTTACTATATCACATAGCGCCGAAGACCCATTGAATAGGTATTTGTGTCGACAGAAATAGCAACAACACCGAAATAACAAACAAACACGATGACAGATAGCAGACCGTCTGCATGGTTGAGTCATGGTTGAGGAGAAAATTTCACCGATTTTTTCTGAGAACACGCACCAAGGTGATGAGCAGATCCGATGAGCCCCTGGAACAAGGGCATTATATACCTCCTAATGATACTCTATCCTTTTCTACTACATTTTTTTTCTTTCTATATTTTCTTTCTATTCTATATTTTCTACTACAATTCTACTATACCCTATATTCTTTCCAAATATTCGTCCCGATAAGAGCTTGCGGGAACCCACTGATTGTGACAGTCGAGCGCCGTTTGGAAGTGCACCTGACCTAAAAGTCCACACGATTAAGCCCTGGTAATACAGTAGTGACAGCAAATTCTTGGTATTATCAAGGAACTCTTCGTCAGATAAAGCAGCTAATAGCCTTCACTGAAGCTCCAATTGTTGTTTATCCTTTTAAATCCGTTATTAATGAATGCCACGCACCCCTATGAAGCCATAGAGGAGCTACTAGGTGATGGCGGCGACCTATAGCCTCATATCATCACATGACTAGATTAGATGATAATAGTTATGTTTGAATTCATATGAATGCATTGAAGTAAACAAATAATAAAGATTATAAAGTAATTAGATTATAGAGATTATGGAATACTAAAGGTTTGCAAATAATAAAAGATATTTAAATAAAGGAAATAGAAAAGAAATAGATTAAAGTGATTACTCCCACAGAGAAGAGAGAAGTGGCAACGATAGTGGTAGAATGAGATCAATGATTAGACGAAATTCGGCTGTTGCAAAAAATTCGCCGCCATCACCTAGTAGCTCCTCTCGAGAATCGACGGTGATCTGCAGACTTGATGGAGATTTCAATTTTTCTTACTTCGCCAACATATTAACCGATACAGCTGCAGTAGATAAAACAAAAACACTTTGCTCATAAACTCGTGACGTACCCACCCAGGGCTTTGGGAAATTAAAAGACTCCCACTGCGAGATCCTTGTCGACGTTGAAGATCATGCCGCGGACTGATCGTGCAGTCAAAGCATGCCGATAAAAAGAGAAATTTTACGTTCCCGAGGGATCGGCAAAAATGGGAACTATTCATATTTCAATTGGTTTGACCACTATGGCACGAAATTGCATGAGAAAAAAATTATTGCCGTCAGAGTGTGCCACGTATGTACACGTTTTGGGGTAGAGCATGCAGTGGACTTCAATAGAATTAGGGTCAATTCAAATCGGGGGGAAGGGGGGGGGAGACGCAACTTTGCGTCAAGGTCGAAGCTCTTTTCCCTCCCTGGGCTTAGGCTAAAACTGATATCCTCTCCTTCCACATGAAAGAGCATCTCTCAAAGCATAGGTCTCATCTGCTTTAGTCTAAGCCTAGGGAGGGAAAGAAGCTTTGACGTGGGTGAAAATTTGACGCAAATTTGCGTCACCCACCCGATTTGAATTGATCCTAGAATTATATGAGTGAAATTTTTTGAATTCAAATTCCGAATTTTCCCTCTACCCATCATTTCTCTGACCATCCATCAGGTCCTGAATCAGTACCAGACTCAGTGAGCAGTAACCAGACGATTGTAAGGAATGGAAGCTGCGAACTAAAACCTTGAAGGAAAAAAGTATTGAGTAATGGACACAATTTAATCCCTTCTCTGGTTATGTTACGCACTCTCCTTCTATTCACAAACGTTGGTACATTTGAAAGCTCGATCTGACATGCTTGGTTACCCGTGGAGATTTAGATTTAATAGACCGTCTCAAGGACTCAATGCACATTAGGCGGTGACTATCCTTTGGCACCTTTCAAACCTCCAATTTTACTTTGATACAGACAAAAATGGAATAATCGTAGTTGTTCCAGTAAGAAATTTGAATTCTGTCAATCATATCTAATCTTTAGGTTATTCCTCACCATAATATTTTCCTTTATAGTGACAAAACCGAAATCAAAAGTATTTTGCAACACAGACTTACCGAATACGGCCCCCTCCTGCTCCTGCCCTAAACTATGACCCTCTTCTGAGAACTACCAACCCATATTTGACCCTGGATTCAACCTATTGAATCACTACAGCTATTTTCTGTTTCGTTTGTGTACCTTTGTTTACATTTCGTCTCGTAACATTTTTCACAATCTAAGCAACACCACACAACACCGCGATAAGGCGTTTGATGACGAGCTAAGGAAACACAAACGATCAATAGGTATCAAACACCACATTTTAGTACGGTAGCGATAGCTCATTCTGCTAATGATGTCAAGATATTTTCCCTGCCATCAGCTTGTCAGAGCTTGCACTTGCAACACAGTTTGCAGTGCAGTGCCGCGCAAAACATCCCCTAAAACACCGCGAGCTTGTCAGTTGCAGCGGTGCGAACGTTTTCGATGACTGATCCTTCCTCTCTGTTCTTGCAGTGTATGAATCTTCCATCATCCATCAAACACACAACCGAAGAGCAGCTTTTTTTTCCTCAGCCACAGTGAGATTTGTTCACTTCAAAGTTGCACCTTTCAATGTGAAATTTTTTTCTTCCTTATCAAGGTCGTTTCCGAGCAAAGACCAAATTTGTAAAGATTTCCAGCACGGAATTCAGACGGTAGCATGACCCTCGGTTATACCATTCTTGTCACACACAACCCTTCAATGGATGCAAACAGGGTACACCAAGGTATCGATAAAAATGGCATCAGTACGATCCCCCCTCTCGAGGGTAGCCCGAATACGATCCCCCTCTCAACAGCTGCATAACATTTACAACGGAAACCCAAATACGGCTTCCTTTTTAACATCGCTATAAGCTCTACGGTATCAGTAACTATTGCCGATCGCATAGCATCAATGAGTTTTTTATTACTGTAATTTTTGTGATGATCACTCGAAATGAAATACATTTTCTTCATAACTGGGTCACCTGACGGCACGTTTCGCTTATCAATTAGTCTGGGACCATTGCTTGCCATTTTCTGAAGCATTTACAACCTCCCCTCCGTCCGTCAAATACGAGCCTCTGTCGAGGAATCCTCGATTTTCGGTACATCCTGGTCAGCCCGCCATTCAGATTGATAGATCTCAGCCAGACTCCAATGTATTGGTGACAGACGGTGGTCGAGTGTGTACCCCTATGTCAGAATTTCGCACGACGACGAACGGCGTGCGACACAGTGTGTGCGAGCTATGCGCATTGCGGTAATTGGGTCTTAGAATGATTACACGGTAATTTTAAGGGCGCGATACGCAGTTGACTTGTAATCGCTTCGGAACCCAACAACGTGTCGTCCTCAACTCGTTCGCATTGCTTCGCTTGCGACATGGCGCGGTGCGAAATCCTGACATAAGGGTACACACCCACGGCGGTCGATCATAATGGTCGAGGAATCATCACTCGGCTCGAGATCGTCGCCCAAACAAATGTGCGATGAGGCAAAAGCAAACATACTGCAAAACAATACACTCTAGCTTCATTTCATTGGAACTTCCTCGATAGTCGTTAGGCCACCGCCAGACTTGACGATTTTACGGTGTTGCGGCTCCGCACGCGAAGCTGCCGCATTTAATATACTCAAGGTCGTGGTACGTGAGGGAAATGCAAAATCGCAGAATCGCAAAATCACAGAGTCTGACGGCTCCCTTAGCGGACTGAGCAGTTTTTTTTTTGATAGGTAAAAATATTAAACGGATGAGGCTCATCTAATCAGGGCCCGGTAATCAGTTTAAATTGGCGCAGTTAATCTCCTTTTTCTTCTTTTGTTTGCAATAGAGCTCGAAGAAAGCTTATTCTTTTTTTCAGTCAACGAGTTGAGACACTGTGGCGTGGGTCCCTTTCCCATGGCCGAAAGACGCAAACCGAGGGGCACCATGTTTGTTCGGACGGGAGTGCGCACAAACAATGTCAGCCCCTCGGAAAGATAGATTCCCATGACTAATAACATCCGGGGAAGCCGCGCTGGTGGTCGTTGCTCATTTTTTGTGGGCTTATTTGCGTGGTACTTTAGTTTAGTGAAGACACATACGTACTCCTGCTTTACTACATTACTTCTCTCCTAAACGACTTGAGAGTGAACTCAGAGAGCGGCCACCTTTTAGCCCTTAAACAAGCCTATTTAGGCCTCTCAAGAATATATAAGCCTATTCATGGCTCTTTGTTCAGTGCAAACCAAGTACCGTTTATGGCAGTCATTTGGGATTATGTAGTGAATTTACACAATACTCTGGGAGTTGTACTATAGACTGACTGCTTAATATACATGTTTGCAATTGAAGTTAATGTAAAAGGATAAAGTTTTCGGCGTTGATCAATCTGTTCCTGTAGTGCGCCGCACACTCTAGTTCCATTCAGAATCGTTTTGGCTGGTGAATGTGATGTCGCCTATACAATGACTTGCGGTGGCCAATCGATGTACAAGTCAGTGCCTTTATCCACCCAGGTGGGTCTGCTACCAATCTGCCAACCCTGAAGAGATGATGGGCTTGGTTGGCCTGGCCGGGAGTTGATGCGGGATTTGATCCCGGCATCATGAGAGTGGGGTGTGTGCCACCTGTCACTACACCACCTCCGTTTTTAATTATACAGGTAAAATAAGTCAGATATCATTTAGGAGTGCTATAGCGCAGAAATGGGGTCCTTAAACTCTTTAAGGTGGCTCCCATCTAGGCCTTCAAAAATTTGAATTTTAGTACAGCAAATTTTAGCCAACTAATTTCTTGCGGATGGAAGAAAACCAAAAAGTTGTTCATTCATGTTTTCTAGAATTGATTGGTTAACACCGAAAATATCATTTTTTGAAATTTGATGATAGAGTGATGTTAGGTAAAAGACCGAAAGTAAGGTTTAACATGTCTTGTAGCAGTTACCTTACCCCAGGTGATTACCTTATCCCAGGCTTACGGCTTACCCCTGCTGCCGTACAGATGCTCTCACTGCGTTCAAATGGGTTCAAGTGTATCCGTTCGGCCGCAGAACCTTCAATGGAGGGTGAACAAATAGTAGCTGGCTGTCGTTGTGTTTCATCTTTCACTTTCTTCCCGACAACTGCGTACGAAGAAAAAAAGCAGCAGCAAGCATCCATCGTAGGCAAACAACGCCGAATCAATGGGTCCAAAGAGGAGCAGAGCTCAGCGACTAATCACAGCGTATCAGTATACAGCCTCCGTAACCATCACTTATCACCCAAGCAATCATATGAAAATAATGACACAGCAAACATGACAGGATTAACAATCCGAGAAAATAAAATATGGAAACAACAGAACAGGTAAACACCAAACTTACAAGTGGTCGTCGTACCTAAAAGTTGGCAAATCGAACTTCAGTATTGATACTGGTGTTATTATGTTGTTATTCTAGCAGTTGTTGTTGTTGCTAATATTCAAAGCATAAACGCAGGCGAGATACCTGTGGAATTTTCTAGATGTGTTCCCCGATGCGCCAATGTTGTACAGATACCGCCATCTTCTAAACACTTCCGAGAAAAATTGGACTTTTTAACCGTGTACTGCTTTGCCGAACGAAGTTTTTAGGCGGATCAGTTTCAATAAAGGCCTGACGTTTTGACCCTTTCGTCGTCTACAGAGGCCTAAAAAGTGGCTCGAAGCTCGCTGACCCTCGACTTACCCGATCAAGTGCCAAAAACCCCTAGCTTTTCGCACTTACCCACTCAATCCATGAAGACGTGGAAGACGACGAAAGAAAGAAGCTGAACTGACTGCGTGTCCCACCGAGAGTGGTAGGACGTCGCTACAGACTCTTGTTAGTATAATGTGCGACTGGGAATGACCCTACAGCTTTTGGCGCTTGATCGGGTGAGTCAAGGGTCAGCGGACTTTGAACCACTTTTCAGGCTTCTGAAGACGACGAAAGGGTAAACGTCAGTCGCTAATAAAACTAATCCACCTGCAAATCGTTTGGCAAAGCAGCGCACGGATAATGTGAACATCATGCCGAGGTTTTAAGAAGCGAAAACTTGGAGAATAGGCTTTTTAAATTCGAATCTCAAAATATCAACTCAAAAATCTGTAATTTGGTTTGATTTGAAGATCTGAAATTCAATATGGAATCTGGCCATATCGTCACTTTAGTTTTGGCCATTAATCATTGGGCTGTTTCTCTAGCCCGACACAAAACACCTTCTCAGATTTAGTAATTAATTACTCTCCATCCATCTAACAACAGTTGTTATAAAAACCCATACGCGGAAGCGCTGTCAGGCTTTTTTCTGGTGGCTTTCTGATCGTTCTCTGTGCTTCTCTTCATTTTCAAGAATGGCGCACTAATTAGAACAATTAGAACTAATATAATAAGAGAAGATAATGTGTATGTGTGTGTGCTTTTATCCGATCAAACTTCCGCGAATAAAGCGTTCAAAGAACGAGCAACGGATGAAATCGACAAGTTATTCAAGCAAAAGGAATAGACTTAAAGTCAAATGCTGTTTTAGAATCGAAAAGAGTCGTATTTCGTGAGCGCGGGTCGATGAATTAATTCTAAACAAGCTATTGAAGTGTCCTTAATAGCCTACTGTCTTCGAGGCACGAGAGGCAGGATAGCAGTACAAACTGTGATTATCGATCGACGGCATGTACCAACCCTATCATCTTGCTCACCAGTACTACGCATAGAGTGGTCGGATTTTTGAAAAATTTTCTCAAAACGTAATGCCTTGATCAAAATTGAGCCACCTCGTCGACTCTCATTCATTAAGTGCGTTCGCCAAAACGAAAAAGATAATCCTTTCCCCCTCCACCGAAGATTTATGCCTTTTGGATGTGTGGCATTAGGGTAAAATTATTTTCGATTTTCTCGCTGTGACGTACGGCATGCAACGCGGCGGTGCGCGGCGCATTGGATGGGGATCCCGAAGCAATGGCGACACTCCACCTCTTATTTTAGGCGTAATTGCTTCGAGACTCAACTAATACGGTCCCCCTAACTCGTACCATCTCGTAACGCATCGATCGCGACCATGCGAATTTTTAGCCCTAATGGCACACAATTGAGACTTTTGGCTCTCAGACCGTTATAAGCCAGCCACGTCAGTCAATGTTGATTAGGGACAGTTAAATCCTTATCAAGGAGGAGAGGAAATAAAGAAAAATGGTGAAAGCGTGAGGGATGACCCTTTGCAGGTACGCCATGCAAATGGTTTCCCTTGGAACAGTCGAAAAATTCCAAAGTTTTCAGAAATCCACCCTCGAACTCAAAACCTAAAATTCCTGAAAAATTAGATAGATCAGATACTTTATTCATAAAGAAGTGATGAACAGTAATAAGGCTTCACATGATACCGTGTCAATAGGATACCACAGATATCATAGTATTAGGTCGAACAATAATTTCTGTTACACAATAACGAAAAATTTCAAATTTATTTTTCTTAATTTGTGTCTAACTTCAGTCAACAAAATAGTACCATTATAATCAACAATATGTTGCCAGCTAATAGGGAGATGATAGATGCCTCGCTTATAGAAGTCGGGGGATTTCTGGTCGAAGAAAGTCTGTAGGTCGATTTTGAGATCATCGTCATCTTTGAGCTGCCGTCCGTCGAGGAAGTGGGACAGAGATCGGAATAGGTGGTAGTCAGTTGGGGCCATCTTCGGAGATTACGGTGGGTGGAGGAGCTTCGTCCAACCACGGTCCTGGATCCTTCGATACGCCAACTTTGCCACATGTGGGCGAGCGTTGTCCTGGAGGAAGAAGTCTCGGTCCTTTTTTCCGGTAAAATTTGCGGCTACGGTGTCAGTTGCCTGCAGTAGAGATCGGCAGTGACTGTCGTGTTGGATGGCAATTTTTCGCCTTTTTTCCAAAAAATTTTTTTGAATTTTTTTCCTTTGCGCAATTTTTTGAATTTTTTTCTGTTTCAATTAGAGTCGATCGAGCCATCGGGTTACTGCCATATGAGAGACAGTACCTGGGACCATCGACTGGTTGATTCGGTTAGTGGCCTTGCATGCTGAGGAACCGGGGCGGTGTTCGTGAATTTCGCCGCTCTCGCGAAATTGTCGTAGATTCATTGCTAGTTGAAGCCATAGAGACTATGAATGTGTTAATCAGTAGTCCTTTTCACTCGCTTTGTATATTCCACACTATCAAATATTCCAGAACCTTCCACAGTTTTCCCCAAGAGTGTAACAGAAATTATGGTCCAGCCTAATAGTACGCGCATGATCCGGTTGGGCTAACCTTACTGCTTAACATTTTCTATCCCTCTCCCACTACTGAAGTAACGAAAATAAATGCTGAATACTCGCTAGCAAAAAAAACAACTCGTCAACTATGACCACCTTGAACAAGTGGTCGGTGACTTCTCTGGTTCCCAATCTTCCCAGTTCTGGGATGAGAGAATCGGTGATCTGCCCGTTAGATGGGACAATGTTATAACTAACGATGGTTATTATATTGTTGATTGGCTTGCATTGTTCGCTGAGTTATAAAATAAAACAGAAAAAAATCTCAGCCCTATCAAAACTTTTCAATCAACCTAATGTTAATCATCTAATTATTTAAATAGTTTGGGCATTATTAATGTTATTATTTTAATCACTTCGATAAATGCATGTTAGAGTACTCAGTAGAGACTAAGCTGACCACATGATAATAATTGTTGTGCTATTATTATATAAATATATGCATGAGATAATAAACTTTTATTCATTCGACTTGACTTGTCTCTGGATGTTAACCACGGTGTCAATCTGTACATCGCCTCAAAGCGTTTTCCGTACTTCATTTTTGTTGATTTCCACGAAGAACAGTGGCTGTTTCTATGCATTGATAAATAAATCATTGATGTTTATTTTAATTCATCATGCGAAACCGTTGGCGATGTGGCGTTATCCCTCAAAAATCATTTAGAGAAGCTTCTTGCGACTTCCTCGTTAAGTTTAAGGTCATTAATTTCCCCGCAAACCGCGCCACGTTCGTTACCACAAAATAGCTGTGATCGCTCTTCGCTTTCCATAAATCATCCAGTTGTTGCGATTAGGCGCTCCCGCTCTCTTTCCCTTCGTAGAGTGAAGAGCAATGCGATTCCTCTCGCAAAGAGAAAAAACTGCTGAATTATCGACTGTCCCCCGTGCGGGTGTGTGTTCCTGCGTGCGCACAACGACTTCGATTCCTTATCAGACCGTTGACAGGTCTAAGCCAACGACGGACGATAGCGTTCTCTGAGATTTTTAGGCGAAAACGTGGCTAACAACACACCGGAGATACCACGAGGTCCGTTCCTTATCAGTGCGTCACAAGAAAATGTCAGAAGTCGAAGCACGATTTCTGTGAAATCGCACTGTACTTTGGTCTCACCCCATTAGGAGGAGGAGGTGACTGGTTAATGCGGCCGTAACCTTCAGGCATGGCCGAGGAACCTCACTTTTCCCTCAGACGAAGCGGAAGTAATTTCATGATGTGTGTTTTCCACTGATAGCGCGACTTTACGTTCGAAATAGGACTTCTCGGGGGTCCCCGTGCGTCAAACGGGGCGGCTGTGTAAGAATGATCAGAGAGCGCTCGCTCTTTCAAGATCAGGCTTCAGTGATCATTCAATTGTGATCACCCCATGTTACATGGTCTGTTCCGCAACTCTGAAACACTTTCTAAAATTAGAATAATTCGAAATATTTCTGATATCGACATGCCTAATTCTTAGGTCAAAGCGGGTGTAGCCTGTTGCTGAGTTGTCGCGATATCCTGGTCTCTCAGAATCGAAATGTGGAATTGTCGGGGAAATTCCGTAAGATTCTAAAGAAGTCGGAGTACTTGCAGTGTGAGGTCCTGCTTTTATAATATTATAATCTGATGATTTTAAAGTAATAATACAAACACTTGAAGATATATAGTGATGACGATGTAGAGTGAGTAGCGGTTCAAACTCTATACAGACAACCTCGTCCACCACCCCCTCGTCGATCGATAGCCATACTTTTTGCCATTTCCACTTTCTCGAATATTCCTTGACTATGATAACTCCGCCCACCACCGGCTCGTCGATCGATGGCCATATTTTTTGTCAGTTCCACTTTCTCGAAGATTCTTTGGCACATCCCGTACCTCCCTATTGCTCGCCGGAATCGCTCATGGACCTAATGACCCTGAAGCTCCAACATAGCTTCGAAAGACTTCGCCAACGCTTTGATGGTCTTCGATGGACAATCCAATTTGAATGAGTAAACGGCAAGGTTTAGCATATAAATATGTAGTTGTGGAATACTTGAGTAGGCAACATTTAGTCTCAAATAGGTACGTCTATCCCCGTATGTATCAACAGCCACGTTTCCAGTCCCGTTGTAGGACTTACAGCCTTGTAAGTCAATTTTCAGCAATTCAATTTCATTTGTCAGCCCTTTTACAATCTTCAGGGAGCTGCGTATCTCGGAAAGAGATCCAATTAACCATGTATTTCAATGGAGACATTGCTTTCAGAAGAACACTTCGTTTATTTATCCGAAAAAAAAACTGTTTGTCAAAAGGATAATGTACTTATTTGACTATTCACATAGCAATTAGTATGTTAAACCATAGGTTCTGTTTGCTCGCCTAATCAAATAAAGCTGTCACGTTGTTTGAAAAAAGTGCAAGTTCCGTCTGTGAATGGAGGCTACCGCCCTGAAGTATTAACACAACCCATGCACTCTATTGATTCATTCTCTACAGTATCGAATATATATATATAATATAATCGAATAAATTAAAAGCGGAAGTTTGATATCTTCTTTGACGCTGATATGGGAAAAAGAAGGGCCAAAAAGGAAAGGAAGAATTGGCTGGTAAATCCCGATGCACGACGCGAGCTGCGCTGCTCAGACGAATTGTTAAGGCTTCAGTTCCATGAAAAGGATCAACTCCGGAGAGAACATCGCCGCAACGCGGAAGTAGCATTTTCCTGTAGCATTTACATGAATTCATTTACTTATTCAAAAACTGTTTGTCAAAAGAATAATATACTTATTCAACTATTCACATAGCAATTTGTATGCTGAACCATCGATTCTGTTCGCTCGTTTAATTGAACAAAGCTGTCACGTTGTTTGAAAAAAAGGGCAGATTCTGTATGTGAATTAAGACTACCGCACTGGTGTATTAGAAAGGATAGAAGCAACGTCGCCCAGCGAAAGTGATGCGACGGCTACAAGATGTATCGCGTGGATTTGCTATGAAATTTTATCAAAGGCTTTTCTGAGCGAATATACCGTTCACATGAAGGAGAGTGAAAAAAGCCGCGCCGTTTAATCCGTCGCACAACGTCGATTTTTCAGAAAATGTGAGCGGTATTGTACACGGCTGCAATAGGTACAATATGCATTGTGTGGGCCCTTTTGAGCCCAGCCACATTTCGCAGCTCACTGACATAATCTCTGCCCTTGTCCAGTGTGGAGTGAGCTGGGTGATTGTTACACAGAAATTTACGTAATCCTCCAAAATTCTGGTAAGGTTTTTTTTTGTCAAATTTCTAATCCCACCCCTACCGCTTTCAAGTTCAAGCAGCTTTTTATCGTCCTAAAAGTACAACTTAGGTCACGGTGTCATTTTATCGTAAAGTAGCATAGATAGGGTCACAAAATCACTAACATAACAACTTAATGGTTCTCACACGTGGCTCATGACCGCGTGACTATGACCGTTATCAGAGCGGAATTTTTACTTTTGCTAGGACAGATTCGGGGGTTATGATACGATATCAGCTGTCAACAGTCGCTGACTTCATTCAATCGCAATTCTTGTGAAGGATAAAAAGAGAAATAGAAATGAGCTAGCAGTTTTTTATCTTTTCCATGGAATATTATCAAAATCTTATCAAAAGAATATCAAATGCAATGCATTCTTTCATTTATCGTATGCCAGATTTCTAAAGAATAAAAATCTCATTGGAACAACGCACATTTTAACAATACGAAATGGAAAATATGTATTCAAAAGTAGATGCTCTGAAATGGCGTTTAATATTCGGAATGGGGTGGCATGCATGGCCTATCTGGAGGCGTATTTGTTCGTGCTGCTTGTACATATTCATACTTACACTATACACAATACAATTTAAATAAAAAATAGTAAATAAAGCACAAGTATGAATAAATTTCAAAAGGTAGAATTGTAATAACAAATGGATAAATTCATCAGGATACGCCATGTATTCGATTTCATTCAACATCACAGACACCAATTGATTCGTCTTTGGCAGTGATCGTGTCCTTGGTGAAGTCAGTGCTTATGCCTTCTCATGGGTTTTTAACGGCTTCGAAGGGTGACAAGCAGGTATTTGAGCATGCTGGCATCCATCCACATCACTCGAGTCGTTCACATTTACTATGCAACCTCAAAGGCCACTAAAGATATAAACAACAGTAATTTATACCATTTACAATTGAATATCATCTCATTTTACATTTCGAGTTATTTTTACCTGAACAGAATTGATGGTATTTGTTCTCCCTGGGCATGAGTACTTTTCAGTAATGGGGTGCCGTAGCTGTACACGTGAAGTATAGCGAGATTTGGAAAAGGAAAGCCGCCCAGCCCTGCTTCATTTTATGCTGCCCTAAGAACCATTAAAAGTGACCACCTGCTCGTGAAAAAACATTGTTGACCCTCTATGACTACTTTATAACATTATTCATTTTTTACAAAAAAAAAGCACTGATGATGCCAGCTACGCCTCCCGTTTGTGTGATCGAATGATTGGTGCTGTATTTTTTTCTGAAAATTGTAAAAACCAGTTGGTTTAAGCAATGTACAGCAGCTCCGAAGCAATCAAGCGATTTTTTTCTTACTATCAACAACTAAAATTTGAAGATTTAGTTTTTCAAAAAATTTTACTTGTTTTCGACAAAATTGAATCAGAATTGTTTCCCTGTTATGAGCTTATTCTTCTTGACTTCGAGGAGCTCTGAATGATTGAATGATGTATCTTTGGGGACGATTAAGTGTTCTGTCCCTTACAAACCCTCGAGTAACCGATTGTCAAATAATTTTTGACAGCTACTATATACAGGGGGTGCCAAAAAAAAAAGTAATTTTGCCCACGGCTCACATCTGCCAATTTTACAAAACGTAGGGAAACGAAAGAGATAAAGGTATTGGGGCAAAACATTCCCGAAATGTTCCTCTAAAAGCAGGAACAAGCTGTGGCTCCTCACGTTCATGTTCATAAAAATATGGAGGTTTCATTCGGCGCAGTCAGGCTTCGGAGTACCTACATTTAAAAATTCGCTAAAAACAGTGGAGCCAAGCTCCGTGGTAGGTCTTTTGTGGGAAGCTTCCTGAGGGTTGGCCCTTCGGTTCTTGGAAGTCACAGAGCCCCTGCTGCTTGGACAAGGCTGCTATGATCCAAAGTATCATTTTCATGCCTCAAATCCGCCTCCGGAGGGGTTTCAGTGGTAGGGGAACGTTTTGGCTCTTGGAAACGAAGGGCGCTGGGAACCCGGGAAAAACGCAATGTTAAAGAACACCATCCGTTATGAATCCCCTTAGGTACCCAGATTGAACGGACGTCAGCAAGGTTGTGAAAGAGGGCGAAGAAATTTCGGATTTTGCCCAGTTGAGGTGATACATCTTGTTCAGTCTTTCCTTGCTCCCGTTCCTGCTCGTGCAGGAGGCTGCCACGGAGTATAGTGATAGAGTTAGGTCTGCTCTTGATTCTGGGGATGAGAATACCTCAATAGAATTTACTGTAGTTTGGCTAAATGGGGTCGAAAGTGGAGGAGACAAAATTACTTTTTTTTTTGGCACCCCCTGTATATACATTCGACTTCACTTGACTTTATGTGGTCGCTTTATTTAACTGTCCCCCCCCCTTCAGATTGGCTTTTCTGCAGTTTTGCACAGCAGCACTGAACTCTGTCTGTCATTATAAGGGAACTGTCATTGACAGATTAGTCGCAGAAAAGATGGATAACACGGCGACACACCGCGCTGTTTTGAATCGCTCAGAAAACTGAATTATCTGCGGGTATATCGATCAAATAAAACAGTGAACGACGCATACCGGGATACGCCATGAGCTCATGTCCTCTTCGGAATTGTCACATGAACATATGCTGGGTTATGGGCGAAAGCTTCAGTCTTGTACGGTACTCGTACCCGTACTATTCATAAATCAGAAGTAAAAAATAAGAAATAGCATGTCAGAAATGATTGGTCATAAATCGGTCATAACTCATGAGTCCAAATTGGTCGTAAATGTCATACATTAAAAATTTAAATAAACATCTCTGCAGAAGCGTTGTGTGCTTATTGGTCATATTCAGTAGCCTGTGTGCCATTGCATGTTCATTATTCCCCTTATGCTATCTGATGACTCGTTCGAAGCAAAAAGAGTGAACGGGTTCATCCACTGATTACAGAGATGATAACGGCCTTTTTTCCTGGTACGTCACCTGTGCCCTTGTCCCCTGATGGAATAAAATCTTTTGGTTACAATTGCTTCTCAACATAACAATAAGGCGCTGAACCCATGACCTCAAATCTATGAACTTGGGCTGGCGCGCCATTCCCAAATGCGCCATTTCAATCGATTACTTCGATTCCCTAAGCGGACAAAATTAGTGACAATTTTATTGTATGTGATATTTGCTGCAACTGTATTCTTTTTCTGAGAATGGCATGTCTCTTAGATTCAAGAGAGACCAAATATGTAAATAAATGGATAAATACATAAACAGGTAAATAATAGGCCTACGAACAATTCTAAGGTTGCCAGCTTCCTCATGGAGAAAATTAGGGAAATTGTAGGTGGCTTGAAGGCTAACAGTGAGGGGCATACTGCCTTCTAGGCCGTTGTGGTCCTTTCTGCCACAAAAAGCGTTTTCTGCAACGAGCCCAGTGAGCGCTTTCTGTGCGCCACTTGAAATCCCAAAAACGTTCTGTTCACAGCAGTGCAATCCGGCCTCTCCACTACAGATTATAGCGATAGTTCTCTGAAGTGCAAGTGCTCCCTTTCGTTTTTTTTCCGTCGTTTTTTCTCCACTGCTGTTCCCTTACTGCCCGCTGCCGGGGCCGCTAATCGCTCTTCTGTCGACCATTGAACAATGAACGACACATTGAGAAACGTTGTTCCATTGAGCAAATTTCATAATATCGTATTACGAAATTTCCCCCACACGCTCAATGTATTCATTGTATTTATTTGAGAATTTATCGTATTATTCTGAATCTGAGACATTTGAATTTGCAAATTAAAAGAGTGAAAAGTTTCGTGATCGATCCACTATCCATAAATAATATATCCTATATCAGTTTGAAATTTTAAAACAATCGAGTTCTTGAATGTACTAATCGATGAGTTATAAAGGCTAGGAAAGGGCTGTTAGCCAAAGTCTTCTCGTTCTCTGAATAGCCTAGTTAAATAAAATATCCAAATACATATTTTAGTAGAAAGCAAATTCGTGAAGCGTTGCAAAACATTCGGAAACAGTCTAATTTTATTAAAACGATTGAGTTCTCAACTGGGCGCCTTATTAAGGGTAGGGGTGCTGATGAACTCACCGGGTTTTTTTCGTCCTTCGCCTAGTCTAATACCATTTAATGACTCCGAAAGGACGCCACACTTGGCACGGACCGGGATCACTTCCATAAAACGTGTAATTAGACGGGTTTCCTTTGAACACAATACAGCCTCCATTGAGTGCTTCAAATCCGCTTTTTACCCTCATATAAAAAGTGAAACTAGTGAATTATTATTCTAAAAGCACCAAAAAAGGAACTGGTCCAGCTCTATTCGATTTGCCAAAGAATACTCCAGGAAAAAGTATCAGTTAGTTTCCTCCATGTCCATGAAACCAGGAGATCAATAAGGCGATCAATACCTATGTTTTACAGGTGGCTTATCTACAAACACCTTCTTCCTGGGAAGTCCATGTTCCTGAGACTGAGTTTGGCAGAAGAGCTGTTGGAGGACAATCAGATAATATATGACAACTGCTTCTACATCAGCAAAATCTCTATTAAAAATTGATCAAAACCCACATCTTTTTTGGGCCATGCACTTCCATCTGCGTCCCCCCATACTTTTTGACTGAAGAGCATTGTAAAATGGGTGTTTTATCTCGTAAACACACAACTTTCTGTACTGGGTACATCATAAACAGGTACTCCTGATTTCATCATGGGACTCTCGTAATGAATAACTTGTATTGAACTGATAAAGGTATAAAATGGAGCAATAAATGCACAACTAGTTAATCAGCCTGTTACTTTGACAATTTGTTGATTAACCAGTTATATAATTAATTAGTTACATAGTTAACCAGTTACATACTAATTCATGATCAAAGGCTCTATCTCTAACTAATTAAAAACCGGTTGAGTGTGTACAAACTGTTGTATACCCAATGGCATTTGACTAACAAGGAAAAAACAGCTGACAGGCAATTCGGAAACGAAAATTATTTTAGTGAAAATCTTGTGGAGGTGCTGCTGTACACACAGCTCTGAGTGTCAACGATCATGGGTCAAAATCTTGCACTTCAAATGGACGCTCCTTCTGTCTAAAAAAATAAAATCTCAGAAATAGAAGACGTTATTGATTGAAAAGTCTTCGAAGAAATTGCTTTTTATTAGCGAAATCCGCTTTGCTTGTCAATCTCACTTTAAACTTGTATGTGAGACAGCTATATTATTTGTATTCGGAAAAGTACAGTCCATTTCGGAGCGCCTGGAAGGGCGTGGCCTACGGACTTGGATGAACGTGTATCGGACTCTCTCAGCCCGTCACACACTCTCGCTCTCGCCACTCACCCAAGTCCACAAGCCACGCCCTGCCAGGCGTTCCGAAATGGACCTTAATAGAAAAATGAATATCAATGATAACCAAAATTCTTCAACGCTTATAAACTACTGGCATCTAACCCTTCTCTCGAAAAATATGACGTGGGAATGTAAAAATGGAATGAAAGATGTAAAAATAAAATAAAAATCCAAAGTTATTTTGGAAAATACCATTCCCGTGAAACATCTTCATTTCGCTTGGAGCTGATGAGAATGACTACACTCTCATCATTATTACAAATATTGAATATACACTGTCACAGATATAAATACAAGCAATAATATTACAAATAATTTCCCAATTTTCATGCAAACCGCTATATTCCACCCATCAACCTATGTACGACGGCTAACCCTTGCAGTGAACGTATCCGTCCATCTTCCTATCACGCTATGGCATCGATCCGTGAAAATGAATTTAATTCAATTCAATCTTCACGTTCCCAGACACGTTTATCTTTATGCGACCTAATTTGCAATTTATCTCGAACAGAAAAAATAATCTGCAAACCGATAATTTTTCCAGAGAACATAAATCTTTTTTGCATGGTCAACTCCTAAAAAGAGCTGGCTGCTGATAAGAAGACGTCGCCAGAATGAATCAGTAGGCAACGACCTTTTTAGCACGAATCTCTCAACAGAAAAGGTTTGTGGACCGGTTTTTGGAATCCCTCCGTGACTCACACAACAATGAGCCGAGGAAAAGGGGTTTTTCAGCGCCGTCATTCAGCTGCACCTCATACGAGTCGCATGCGGCCAGCACGTGAAAGCCGACCATCCATCCGGCGAAGGCCGCAGCTCCGAAGGGATTTGACGGAAGAGAGAGGTTTGGTGCGTGGGGGAAAAAGCAGCGCCAGACAGACCAAGCGGGGCCCCGATTATTTGGGAACATTGGGTAGTACACCGTGATGTGGAACTGGTTGATTACGGACGGCTATTATAATTGAATGATCGCGCATGGCTGTACTGAAAATGCACTGAACAACTAGTTGTTCAGTGCATTTTCAGTACAGCCATGCGTATAGCTTTCAGTATAGCTTTTCAATCGAGTTAACAAAGAGTTGGGAAAAAGTATGATACACGAGTGCGTGACGAGGAACATTCTACGAGCTCCAGCTCGTTCCCAGCTCTGGGCAACATCCGGTAGGATTTTTTGCAACATTCCCGAGCTCAGAGGATCTTGTTTCCAGCTCTCGAGCCGTTCGTACCTGGCACTGAGTTTTTGCCGTGAGAAGAAGTAGTTGAACCTTCTGAGCCACCAGGATCCCGTCCAGATCGTCCCGAGCACGTGAATCCTGACTGAGCCGAGGATTTCTTCCCACACATGCATACATAAGATGATAAACCTAAGAATAAATACTGAATGCTCACAGGTACCATAATCCTTGTGAAAAGTGCATTGAAGCCTTCCCACTGCTAGAATTATCATTGATCTTATTGGGGGAAAAATTATTTTTCAGCACCAATTAAATTAATTTATTCCTTTTCAACCATTACAAAAAGGCTTGCCCACAGTGCCCTTGAGTTCTTTCTAATTAGTTTCCATAGACCCTTCAGATCCCTTAGCAATTATGTTAATTAATTCCTTTTCAACCATTACAAAAAGTCTTGTCTACAATGCCTCTTGAATTCCTCTCTAATCAGCTCTCATAGCGCCTTCAGAATCCCTGAGGATACCGCTATAGGAGATTGTCAGCTAAAGTGTTAGCCGTTGTTTATTTGTAGTGGATATCGATTGGGCACGCTTTATTGACTTCGTCGTCAACGTTTTTCCCTATCCAAATGGGGACGTTCGGCCGTAAGAGTATCGTCCCGCGACAAGGTCATCTACACCCTCCCACATTAAGTTAGCTTATCATTTAAAGATACGCTTTAGCGTCTGAGAGATCGCTTTGTTTTCAGAACGCCCACGCGCCTCACTCGTCTCAGCTCTGACCAACCTGCTCTACGTTACCCCTCATCTGTCACTGAGTAATACTGTTTGCTCTGAAATTCTGAAATCCCCACCGACAGCTTTTTCTTTGTTTTGTTGTTCCGTCACTCAAACGAGGCTCGCATTCTCCTCTCGTTCACGTGTTAACGGCATGGGGGAGAAACGACGACGACGAGGAGGGGCCCCGCCTCTGTGCCCCCCCCACACACACTCGCCACTCAGTGGCGGTGCTTCGCCATCACCATGAGCGTTGCTCGCTCAGTCTCTGTGCAAGCTTTAGTCTGTTCCTCTAGATGAAGCAGTACCCCTCCTATGTGAGCCCTTGAAGGAACTCAGGGGTCTGGGAGGTGGGTAAGCGCGCAAAGCAGGCCCGAATCGACAACGGTGTTGCTGCGTTTTGATGCGAATCGATCACGACGACCTCCAATGGCAATCCTGTTTTCGACACGTCCAATAGCTTTCTCAGGGGATGTCCCTGGTCTCTCTCTACCCAACCCTCGATGTTGGGGTCATGTCAGGGGATTTCCCCTTAGAATTTCGCGGCTCCTGCACTTGCTCTGTAACTTTTCCGAATTTTCCTCGTTTATTTTGAAGTTTTGTTTCCCAGTTCTTGTGGGAACTTCCCTGAAGGAGCCAGCTGGACTGAACTAGCCTGTCTGATCTTTTATCTGTGTTTCAGAATGTTTTTCTCATTTTATGATCGTACTTTCTACAGTAGTAACATCACAATGACAGTCAAAAACATTAAGAACACGTTTTCGAACGCTCACAAGTAATTAGGTTACCTGTAGGGTTTTAGTAGGGATCCTATGTTTACAAAAGAGCCGGGGAGATGATTATATGTGTGGTTGCTTGGGGAAGACCTATCGCTGTTTTTTGATCGCTTAGCAACTAGCAAACAAATATTGTTGGCGCTAAATGAGGCGAGTCCGTTGGTTTCAGCAAACTGCTGCGACTGCTATGCAGAAATCTGTCGATGTCGTTTTCCGGCATTTCATAGGCAGTTATGTTGTCGCACTTGGTTTTTTCCCATCCATTAATTCGTCAGCGTACCCCGGTACTTTGCGACGCAGCTGTCAAAGTATAAAACCTTTTTTATCCCTTTTTTGCGGATGGCGACTGCAAATCCGTTCGTTGCGGATTTCTT
Organism: Trichostrongylus colubriformis; assembly: GCA_963978905.1. Taxonomy (NCBI): domain Eukaryota; kingdom Metazoa; phylum Nematoda; class Chromadorea; order Rhabditida; family Trichostrongylidae; genus Trichostrongylus; species Trichostrongylus colubriformis. The sequence goes on from OZ022260.1 coordinate 31,437,741, forward strand.
TCGATTTCCTTTGGTCAGGAGAAGAAGAGGCGTAGTAACAGAGGCGCTGGTGTCCTCTTGTACTGGTTCCAAGATCTGACCCATCCTAACCCCCTGGAAGTGTGCGTACCTGTGAAAAAGCTTAAAAAATTCATAGAATTGACCAAGGTACTCTTTTAATAGTCGAAGTACATATCCAAATAGCTCCACGATTCTACCCATAACTGAAATGGCATGGCTCATACCCTAGACGACCTGATAGTTCAGTCATTTTGTTAGTGAATCTTTTTCTTAACTTTTCCTTCTGACGGCTTAAGCTGTCTTCTATCCTCGACGCTAAGCCACTCTCGTAAGCAGTACTTTCAGCCCCTTTCTTAATCAGTTTTTGTCTCCTAAACGCATCTGACCATCTTTGTGCTCTGACACCGAGAAGTGATCGCTCTTTGGGCGCGCACTTTTTTTATTCGAGCGCGTGGTTCGATGAATACGTGCCGTCATATAAGGGCGTTCTGTGCTACTGCCTTGCCCTTTTCTGTCATGAACCCGTGAACCGACTATCACCCAACCCTCACCCCCCCCCCCCTTTCTCAGATCCTCAAAGGCATTTTCACACTTCCGATGGCACATGGCCTCGTGCTTGCTCATAGACGGCAGGCCGAAGGGTGGGGGAGGCTCTCACGTGCCATCTAATGTGTATGTGAGGCGTTTACTCATGCTCATGACCTCACATCTCTTCTCTCGATACCTTCCGCCACCCTCCCATTGCTCATTATAGTATTTAAAGATCGGTTCCGAACGAATTTGTCAATTCCTTTTAGATTCATGGTGGCGATCTCTGAATTATTTCTGTCAGTGACTAATTGAGTCCATGATCAAGGGTCATTTCTGAATCATCATCTCCATTCCTCGACTTATTTTCATTCCATCCATTTTTCCTGAAATCATAATTTAAGCATAGGAACCTATGGCCCAACGAAAGCAGGTTATGACCCAGTGGTGGTGCTTTAATAGAGTTACGGTTAGGGTTGGAGCCTAGCCCCAACCCTGATCCTACTGGTCCCTGTTTCTTTAGGTTAACAATTTAAGCTGATAGTAAGGCCATAGAATTCTGTTGCAAATGAATCATGAGCTTTTCCTAAGGTTCTTAAAGTCTCCTGGTCAACCAATGGCTTTATGGCAGGGTTAAGATTAGGGCAGATTAAACCAGCAAATCTGGGTAACCCACTTGAATGAGTTACCCGGATTTGTGTGATTCATCTGTAACGTGGGTCACGAAGATTCTCGATTTTGAAGATCACCTCGTTCCTTTCGTGAGGGGTATCTTAGGGAATACTAGGTAAAGAGGTTCGGGTAACCCAATTGCATCCAGGGCAGATGTTTGATCAGCTGGACGTCTATGACTCGCCCGCTGCTTCGAGTCGAGTTTCATGATTACGGCTATAAATGTCAAACCCGAAAGCACTTTACCTTCCGCTGATCCGTGACAAGTGAACGAGTTAATTGTTCTGACCCTTTAAAGCCTTTTGTTCCGGTCGCGGCCCGGGTAATTATACCGGTCATGGCCGGAATTTCTGTACTCTATTTAGAGTAATTGCTGATCTTGCTCTTTCTCTTCGTGGCTGGGTTGTTGATTGTTCGCTGTAATCAGCCATCAAGTCGTCTTATCTCCACTTTTTCTTTCCAGAACATGTCGATTTCATTCCGTGTGAACCCGGAATATGCTAAAATCAGCGAAATCGTGCCGGGTTTGTTTATATGTGGTGTCAGTTCGTTGACAAATGAAGAAATGAAAAAGCACAAAATCACTCACATCATCAATGCTACTACGGAAGTACCCAATCTGCGTAGCCTTGGGGATATTCAACGTACAAAATTATGGCTTGAAGATACCCCACAGACCTATATCTATCCTCATTTGGAACTGCAAAGTGACCAGGTACATTTAAAAATTTTATTTTTTCTGAATTTTCTCATTTACATCGCTTTGTTTCAGATTCAAGCCATCATCGCTGATGGAGGACATGTACTGGTGCATTGCGTGGCCGGTGTATCACGATCAGCTTCCATCTGTTTGGCTTTCTTGACAAAATACAGGTAGGTGTTGACGGCCACATAGGGTTACTGTAATTGTTTACTGTCATCAATCCGGAATATTGCACTGTTGAAGTTTAGATGTCGAAGTTTACGTGATGCTTATCATCTCATGAAATCTAAACGACCGATGGTTCGTCCAAACCTCGGTTTCTGGAGACAGCTGATCGCATACGAGCAGGTCGGTGTGGTGTTTTTCATCGTTTTATCTCAGGTTTAAATCTAATGCACCCAACCACAGTTGTCCTTCTACTTCGCTGGCTGGCTGGCAACTGTGCCGGCAGCCGATGAGTCGGTCCCGTGGTTGGTGGGGTCGTTTCCGCCCGCCGCCACCCTTCAACCAGTGCAGTACTATTTGTTGACTAGTATGTGCGATCGCGTCGTTTTGCCAATGATTGATTGTTTTCGAACGCCGTCGGTCCATAGGCGTATTCTGGGCAAGTTTTCGGTCCGTCGACACGTACCGGTGGTTTTCACTGGTATGTGAAACCCATTAATCTTTCCTACACTGAGCCACAGTCCATTTTTTACATAGTTAATCAAATAAGTGTTCAGTGAAGTGGGGTTGGAACCGGACATGATTTTGTGACCGCTTCTGATAATTGATAGTACCCGCCCCAAATAAGATTTATGGGTTGTCCACTCGATGGAGAGCTTCATAAAGCAAAAAAGGAAGACGTATGAGACTGTGTCGTGGGTATTCCTGTAATGAACAAAGGGATAGGGAGATTGTATGCCACCACTGACCCATTAGGTCCGGTCCAAGCTGACTTTATTCCCTCCACTTCAAGCAGGTTGCGAGCCCAATCAGCAAAAGAGAGAAACTGTTTTGCCTGAACCGTATCTCTGATAAATCGAAATATGCATTCAAATAGGTCTGCGATCCCAAGGGAAGCAGAGTACATGGCGCATCCCAGATGTAGCTCCCAACTAAGTCACCCACCTAAATGCTTTATTTGAACTTGGATCCCACTGAAGGAATTAACAAACTCTAGCGTTCGCTACATTCTAGCAGAGAAGTGCTTATCGATTTTCCCCTAATCGACTGAAAATCAATATGAATATTGCCGATTTCAGAATGTGAAAGAGAATTCCGGCAGCGTACGTTTGGTACGTGATGAAGCTCAACCAGAATGCCTTCTACCTGATGTATACCTGTCAATTGCTATCAAACCTCGACCAGTGGTAAGCAGCGGTGTTTTATGTGGTTACCCACTATGATTACCCATGGTACAGAAATCCTGGTTAATACCTATGTGCGTTCAGAGTCCTACTGATAGCGATGTCGAGCGTCAAAGTGATGAACCACGAGAACGAAGAACTTCTGGTCTTCGAACCAAATTCCAACCAGTACTTGAACCGCTGATCGAAATCACTGAAGCCGTCTGCTAGCCATCACCTGGTGGGATTTGTCCCCCTCCCCCTCCCCCGTCGGCAATCCTCCATTGAATTCACAGTACTTCCAGTACTTATATTTGTTGTATTTGAAGAGTTCAAATTTATGTCACCTATTTTCACAACAAATTATCTCATTATTTCGATTATTTGTGAGCGACTTTCTGCATTCAAACACGGTTCTCTAGTTCCTTTTTCAGTCCTTATTAGATGATATCATTAGTATACTTGTCTTATATTGGCACTGGAGAGCATACGGTAAATTACGGGTCATTTGCCTTCTACATATGGCGATTACTGTTAGGGTTCATACCGCGAACAAACGGGATTCTGCTTGGCCTGTGGGCGTGATATGGTGGCAAAACCCCCATAATCGCTACGCAGGTCTGCAGTGATTTCTCTTTTTCTTCCCTCCTTTTGTTCTCTGCGATAGTGCAATTTATCGTGTTATTTGGAGTATTGTGTGTATGTGTGAGTGTTCACTCTACTTCTACCATACTATTTCCTAAAACACACCATTTACACACACACAGTCTTGCTGTTTCTTACTGCTGATTGTTGATATCTTTCAACCGGTTTATTGTTTTGTAAATAGTTGTTGATAAACTGCTCAAACCTCTATTCAACTTCTCACTCTGTAGTACACTAGAAGAATTGGGACCTCAATACAGCTACAGAGCTTATTTAGAGTTACAGAAAGTTCTCTGTGAAATTGAACATTTTCGCGCCCAAGATTTCGGCTTATTTCCGCACACTTCCGTCACCTAACTGTTAATCTTCAATGGAAGGATAGAGGGTGAGTTGGTACGGGTCGAGGTAATGCAGCTGTTGGAAAGCCTTGTGCCGAAGTTGAATGTTTGAAATTTCGTCACCAGTTCAGAAAAATGGAAGACGGAGCACAGGTGAGTTTAATTAACTGTTCTTAGGATGTCTCCTTAATTGGAAATGCGAAATTTGGAAATCCACATGAGCAGTAATTGGATTCCTTAAGTATCGCTTGTGAATGAAGAGAATACTTCTTTAAATGCACATCACTATATGAAGTGCATAGCTCCTCCCGTAGAACGAAGCGGATAACATCGTCCAATGCACATTATTATATGGAATCGTGGCTCAAAAGTGTTGACTTATGCTGGCCGTTTCATTTTTATTTCTTTATTTTTTATTATTATATTTTATTTATTATTTCTAAACTCTACCTTTACGAGATTTCAACTTTTCTCTTTGTAAAACCTCGGCATTGATGTTTGTTACAATTTTCTTCGCTATCACGGAAAGTTGTAATAAACTTCTACCTTTACTTATTATCGTTAATGTTACTTTTATTTATTTACTTATTTTATACTCATTTGTGGAAATATTCTGTTCCTGCTCATAGAAATCTAACTTTCTTTAGATGTTTCACTCATTTAATGAAAGCGAAAGTTGAAGGGGTCGTTAGATGTGAAAAGGGAGGCGGGGGGGGGGGACGGGGCAGAAGCTACTGTGGTATTGGAAAAGTCGTAAACAAAGTACATCATGCATTATTCAAGCACGCTTATTACTCCCTCTGTCTACACGGGTTTTCTTTTTTGTCATGTTTTGTCGCAAGCAAATACTTCATGCAGGTCTCTGAGGATTGTTCTGTCCCGAAGTCTCATGGCAGTCTAAATGTGTGAAAAATAATGTGACTCTAAATTTTTATGGAGGCATTAAATTTCCTGTTCTGTAACAAGTTATTACATACATACAACCTATGTTAAGATATCTAAAAGTACGAAGAAAAAGATGAGGGAGTCAACGGGGTGTTCATATTTGACCCCCCTGTGTACCTCCCGAAAGGTTTAAGGTATTTTTGGATTCTTACTTGAGTCCTCAGGATAGTTGGACTGCAATGTCGCAATGTTCGTTTTAGTTTTTGTTCGTTTTAATTGCTCTTTTTTGATGACAATTCTGATAGCTTTATACCGGTCTGCTTGTGTATTCAACAATAACATCCATAGACCAAAGTCTTTTACCCCTTTTTCCGCTCAATAATTTCCACTCAATTTTCCATTTTTTCTGAAGCTAACACTTCTATTTTATTTCTACTTCCAGTCACTTTTAGGTGAATCCATCGAATATTGGTTTTGCTTCCCCTTTTTGTTTCATTTGTGCACATTGTTTATGATTTTATTTTGCTTATTCCTAATTTTATACTAAACTTCATTGTTTATAATTTTATTCACTTCAGCCCCTGGTCCATCTCCCCAACTATAGTTGAAGTTCTTATAGGTCATTATCCTGGTGGAGAACTCTCATGCAAGACTCTAAGTAGTAGCTTCCGCAGCTCTCACCTACCCTCGAGCAGGGAAACACTAGGAGGTATTCTATAATTGGCGCTTTTGGGTAACTTCTTCTGGAACATCAGTTTCCTTGGAGAATTGAATTAATACATGGTCGTCAAAAGAGGCTTTCAAGGCGTTCTATGAAGCAGCAGGCGGTGATGTCCCAGCAAGACGCTCTATCGTGTCAACGAACCAAGGATGATTTATGGTGTGAGGTTCTTATCGCTTCGTTTTGCATAATGTTTGATCGTTTCATAGATTTGTGCTTCGTTTTTAATTTTCCTTGAGGTTAGAGCTCTGGCGTTAATCAATCCCTTTTCGGGATGCACCGCACATTCTACTTCCATTCAGAATCGTAGTAACAGGTGAATGCGATATGACCTATACAATGAATTGCCGCGGCCAGCCGGTGTACAGGCCAGTGCTTTTGTCCACCCGGACAAGCCTGGTACTACTTCATCGACCCCGGAGGGATAGAAAGCTTGGTTGGCTTAGGCGGGAGTTGATGCGAGATTTGATCCCCGCACCATGAGAGTGGTGCGCGCTCCACCTGTCACTACATCACCACATTTTTTTGGAAAGCATTGATTAACGCCAAAAACTTTTTCCTTATTTATATCCTTTATTATTTAAATAATTTTATTTCGAACCGTTATTTGCTGTGCTTAGGCGACCAAACACCTGTATTGATTAGCTAAGTCCTGATCATGGTAGAATGCCTGCTTAATCGCTTTCAGTCGCGAAATCTAACGACAGCTTTGAATAATTCAAATTCCTCTGTAGATAACGATATCAAAGGCACGTGCTTTTCGTCTTCGGTCTCTGACTGAGTCAATCTGCCGTGCTATCGTTGTTTGGGTGCAAAGTTTTTGTTTACTGACTAGCTATGCATTCAAGCCTGATCACATGAAATTGTCTGTGTTCAGTTCAGGTACTCGCCGGGGTCAGGGGTTCTGACAACGAGGACATCTTTTGAACAGTCATGGAACTTCGAAACACTCGGCGTTTTGCCACCTGGTACATTAGGTACACAGACATGAGTCACCACTTACCGGCTACCTCCTTGCGTCCACAGGTGCGAGGAGCTATTAAGAAAAAAATAATTGTGAGGATTTAAAGAATGAAGCATTTTGGAAGGGTGTTCGGCTTCTACTCACATCGCTAGAAATGTATGGATTTGATCCGAAGGTGGGTGCGTCCCATAAACTGACCTACAGCACTAGTTTGGTAGACCACACCTGGCTATTAAGCCCCATACCAGGATGAGGTATGTCTCCCATACTATTTGAAAAACATTATACGATTTTTGTTCTAAACGACTAGCTCGTTCATACGGTTGCTCAACCCAATGCTTTCTCTGTATCCCTTCTTGCTGTTCTGTGGAGGAACCCATCCTGAACCATGGGCACGGTAACGGGTTCTAGTTATCGCCCCACCTTGTATGCCTTGCCTTAGGGTTTCTTCCTTAAGACTTTGACTTCGTGATAGCTTGCGTTTTATCGACCCAATCAGCCCTACTTATCCCAAACCTTCCGCACACTATCGTCAAGCCCCAGGTTTAGATCGCTTCAAACTTCTGAGGAGGCTTTTAGGCTCTGTTTTGCTCTGCTCAAAATGTTCTTGCTGATAGTCCTATTTCCAGCGCAACGAGTGCAAAGAACCTTCACGAAATAAATCCACTTGTGAAGCGGAAGCCGTTGGTCTAATGTTGTATGCCTTTGTTGCCTGAGGCAACTGATCGCTCTTTGTGTTTTAGGTTTGCCTAAATTTTGTTGTTTCATGTTTTCTTCCTCAGGCTACTGGCCAACGTCAGCTGAAAGATGGATTGCTCGCATGAATTGTAGCAGCTTGTGATTCACATGATAGAAATGTAGTCTGGAAAAGTGTTTGAAAGATTCGACTTGGGCTTTAAAGGGGATATGAGAACAGAAGTTAACGCAGTGCATAGGTTTTAATTCTATATATGTCGTGTCATTTCGCACTTATATCTTGCAAATTTAAAAGAACAGTATAAATTTTTCAGCCTAGATTACCAAGTAGCATGAGGAGTAACTGCGTAGATGTGATCCTTCGTTAAACCCCCAGGGACACTGGTCCGACCTTCCTAACATTTGAACCCTATTTCGGTGATATCGGACCATAGCCGTCTTAAAGGATAAAAGCACAGAACTGTACGCCTTCTATGTATTCCTTCACCTATACGTCACTGTATAAACTGACTCCATCCCAGTACCTTCACCTTTCTTTAGTACTTCAAACGAAGAGCATGGCGTATTCCAAAGAGGTTGAATTGCATACTGCTTTGTACATCTTCTGTAAATAATGTGAATGCACTTATTACGAGGCGATATGCCACAATTTATTTCACTTAGATTTTTACATACTTTGTATTGATTTCTACTATCTTTTGTTCTTTATTCTCGCTTTTTGTTTCAGTGAAACATTCTCCTTCGTGGGCGTTGGTTGATTACGATCGCTGGCCAAGTTTAAATGCAATTTCGTTGATTATGGAAGTATTGACTGCGAAACTAAAACGAGTGAAGTTTCAAAACGTAAGCTGAGTTGTAGACCGTTTTTCTGATGTCCTTCGAGTCACCCTTGATCTCGTCGTCGCAACTGTCAATTTCGACATTTATGGAGAGAGTACCAAATCAAAGGTGTAAGCGTGTTGCGGAATCACAAACCAGTTCAGCTGTGTGCGATTTACGAGCGTATGTCGTTAATGTCGCTGGTTCCCATGAAAGGTTTTTTTCTTCCTGCGGTCGTCCTCATTTATGTGGGTGTGCTATTTTTGTACAAACAGCTCATTAGCTCTCATACTTAGCGCACTTTGGCATGCTGGATGACCATTAGTAAATAGTAAATAAAATGCTCTGCCTGTTGACCTTTTCTAAAGAGAACATATGAGAATGAAACAGCAACAGTAAACTATATTCAATCGAGTAAGTGTGTAAAGTTTCAAAATAAACGATTAACGAAGAACCAGCGAGCGAAAAGTGAAGGAAAGTAGAGAGTGAGCTTCACAAATAGAAGAAGCGGTCGTTGAGAAAATTATGAGATATAATTGCTCAGATTACGAAATTCGAAATTTGAAGAATTATTCTTTGGACAGACATTATGCTAGAAATTATGTACTCCCCCTTAATTGAAAGATCAAACGTATTTAGTAAAAGCTGTCACGCCATGCCGAAACAAATCGCGCCAATTCAGATCCGCGCTTGGATAACCCCACAGGTAGAGTTACAGCGAAATTCTTTTTTTGGACAACTCGCGGTTTTTGGGGTGGTGATGGTGGGTTTGTTTTTCCTTCGTTTGTCCAAGTAGTTATTGTCAAGAAGAGGCTGAGAAGCAGAGCAGCCAATTAAGGGAGGTCACCCAGCACGCCAAAGTGCTAGGTAGGTGCGAGTAAAGGTGCTAACGAGAATTCTGTACAAACGTCCCACTCCCCACGCAGAGCAGCCAGTTAAGTGAGGTCACCCGCATGCCTACGAGTTAAGTACGAGGGAGGTGCAAGGTAAAAGTGCTAACGAGAATACTGTACAGAACTCACTACTGTAGCTACTTACTGTAACTTGCACTCCCCATTTATGTATTGACGAACTACGCCGAACGAGAGTACTCCTTCAATAGCCCTCACGCATGTCATACATGAGAAATGATACGTGCCTCATGGGCGTCAGGACATGTCGTGTCATTTCAGATGTTTTGGTGATTCAGATATGGGTAGCTAAAATGAATTTTCAATGCATATAATATAAGGTCCTTTTCGAGGACATCCATAGTTAGTTTCATCGAATGCCAACGAATAGGCTCCAAAAAAAGGGCGTTGTCGTGGGATAAATTTTGTAGTAGTACATGAGCACAACATAGCTTTTAGGAGTATGCTGAGTTGTGGGCAAAAGCTTCGGTCTCGGACGGGACTCGATCTCGCACTCCATGCTTTCCGGGTATGTGCTAATAGCACAGCATATTCCATAACCATAACTCAGCATACTTGTGGCAGCTTTCGCATTGCGAGCTGCTGCGAAAATCAGAGCTAGGTCAAAAATATCAAAACCAACATAGCTTTATATAATATGATAAAAATCAAATGAATTGTAGGCGATGTACCGGCAAAAGGCGCTGCTACAACAATCACTGTCGGGAGAACGATTCCGTATGATTCCCCTAACTAAGCTACCTTTTGCTATGGAATTGGCCATTTATTGATATCAAACTCTGGTGTCTGGTGGGGTAAAAATGTTGAATGCCATGTCACCTGGCCCTTATGAGCCGTCGTGCAACTCTCATATAACTACCACAACGATTCCGGGTGGAGGCTGAGTACGTGGCACAGCCGATTCCTATTTATGTGCTCCAAACAGGGCACTCCCAGGTGTCGAGGAAAGTAGCAGCTTCGGTGCGTACCCTCCTCACCCCCCCCCCCCCCTACACGGCGACCAAGTATGTCTTCTACCTTTCTTTCACCTCTACAATACCATTAACTGTTGCCGGGTTGCATAATTACAACAATATATAAAATAAAATATAAAATATGCAAAATAAACATTTCTTGCTTCAGGGGGTTGTATTTGATCGGATAGGAGGGTAGAGGATCACACCTTCAGAGGTCTTAATATATATTCTTTTCCGAGGCGAAAAGATATTTATCTTGCATATTTTATGACGGATTTGCGGTGAAGTATCCTTTGCTTCTTATCTACTTATTGAATATTTAGATTTTAGTGCTTACCACAGACCTCTGAAGGTGCGACCCTCTACCCTCCTATCCGATCAAATACAACCCCCTGTCGGGGAATCTTGGACTCTCGGTATACCCTGAGTCCAAATAGCAAATGCAGCCGAATACCCACTCATGTGCATTGGGGCATGATGACGTCTGCAATCACACAAATCAATGAATGCACAAATGGATGGATTATTTGTAGTTTTCGCAACAAATCCTTTTAGGCCTATAGCGTTCAGGTTCTTTTCAGCCAGGATGATGTTAACCTAGTAACACAAAAACACACCCTATTGACGTAGGAAATGTGCATTCAGGCATTAAAGATTCATGCTTCAACAGCAGAATTTGAGGTTGAAAGGATAGGTTATCTGTATTCAAGGAATACAAAGAAGAAAACTATTGTAATTATGCTATTTTTCAAAATGCGCTTTTGCTTAGAGTCCGAGATTGTTATGATATATTTATTATTCGGGTAATGTTTCGGCAAATCGCCTTCTTCAGAGCCTTATGAGAATGTGGAGCTGTAGTTTGGCACCTCCCTTTCCTCGGGCATTCTTCAAAATTTACTTTGCGCTAAACACCGCCATCTGCAGCAACCTTCTTCTTTACCCCTGATCCTACGAAAAACTTGGTCATCGGTTTATGGTAAAAGTAGAGTTTAATCAAAGATGACTACCACAATTTTTTAGCAGTGGAGTTGTATTTTATATTCGAAAAACCATGCCCTTTATTTCGTTGATGTCAAGATTGAATAATGGTCACGGTATGCACCATAAGCTTTAAGCTAGATTAATAATCATTGCAACTGTTTTTTTCTATCGTTTTGTTTTTTATATGATATTCTATTTTTCAATCTTTTTGTTCAGCGTTTGTTTACGTTGCTGAGCATCACTCGTTACTTTCTTTTTGAACTCGTAGGCAGGGTTGCAATCCTCAAGTGAACTCTTGTTTGAGTTTCCAATAAATAAATAAGTAAATATGTAGGACTGAAATTTGCACCTAAATTGGATGACTTTCTCTCTTTTGACCCTTTCTTTCTCCGTTCCAATCTTTTTCCTTTTTGCCACCTTGAAGTTAAGATTCTTCAATTTATTACCTTATTGAATAAACTCCATACTGGGGCTATTGTTGCGCGGCAGTGCCACACAATTACTAAACCGATCAGAGGGTAGACTGTGTCTCAGAACCCGTTCTGGCAATCTGAGAAGACCAAGGAACACTTCACAGTACGGCTACATAAAGTGAACGTTGATTGAATAAATCGGAGCGCATTAAAATTACATCAAAAAATTTGCATTTGCATCTCAACGAATGAATGAACAGTCGGAGCTGGTCAAGGCCATCGATCACAGGGCTCCAGAAAGTACTCTGAAAGTTTTCATCCATTAGTTTTACATGAAACTTTCACGGAAGCAACGAACGTGGTGAAAAAAAGGAGGAATGAATTTGAAGGAAAACGTTCACGAAGAATTTGAAGAAGCCATAAATGTAGTGCAAATGCATGCAAATTCTCAAATTTCTGAGCAATTCCTATTATTCGAAGAGCACTTGCAAACTTTGTTCTCCTCCCACACTCGCTCTATTTCATGAAATAATAATGCGGGCATGTCGTAATGAATGTGTACCTTTGAAACGAAAAATCGACATATTTTGAACTTCTTCACCACCTTCTGATCCCCTGTGGAACTTCAATCTACGGGAATGTTTCATTACCAAGCTTCCAGGTACGAACAGGGTACACCGAGAGTTAAGAATTCTTCGACAAGGGAATCCTATATAACGGGCCGGATGAGGGGGGAGGGGGGGGGGGGGGTTGTAATTGCAGTCGTCAGCAATGGTCCCAGGCTAGATGTTAAGAGGAACATGCCTACAGCTGATTCGATTACGTAAGAAGATTGGTTGATTTTAGGTGATCATTAATGCTATGCAATCGGCAATAGTTCTGATCCAAGTAAGGTTATGGTGATGTTGAAAGGGGGTCGTACTTGGGATCCCGTTGAGGGTGATTGGGGTCGTATTGAAGCCGCCATTTTCCACGGCATTTGGGTGTGCGCTAGGTACGAACTTCTAGTGCCTGAACCCGACGAAACTTCTCGAGATGAATTTCCTCCTCAAGGTGAACTTACTCGACACCAGCAGAATCCGTCCTCCATTACCTCTGTAACTTTCCTCGCGTTCTTCGTTGATAACACTGCTTTCCAGTTTACCTATTCATGAGAAAAAGCATATTTTCACGAAAAGTTCGAACAAATATGTTGAATGGCGGTGTGTGCATTTTTCAGTGAGCGCCAGCCAGTCTATAAGTAATCGTCGAGCTGGGCCTCTTCACACCGGCACCACACAGAACCAGTCAATGCCGATGTGCAACAGAAAAACACGCCCGAACAAGCGAAGCGTTGATTGATGGGGTGAGGGGAGGGGGGTGATTTTAAGGGAAAACGGCTTTACCAGAAATGAAAACAGGTATAGCACGCAGTGTAATCACCAAATAGAACAAGAGTAAGAGCTAAGGACAAGAGGCAAGCAGGAACTCATTTTGAAATTCGCGAAATTGGATGGATGGCATCCTTGCTGCCAAATTCCATTTATTCAGTTCAAAAATGATTTCGAACTGTTCAAAAAATAAAAATAAAAGGTGAGTTGAAAAGATCAGCCTTGATGCAAAAGGGTTCAGATAATAATTTTAATGTTTTCATTTCTGATTTTTGATTCCTATTGTTCACGTTATACATGTGAGTGCTGATAAGCCATGGTAAAAATAGAATTCAAAAGTTGAGTTAAGGTGAAAGGAGACTCGGTGGTGTAATGGCTCAGCACATATGCCCACCGAAGCTTTTGCCCGTAACTTAGCATGCTTGTAACAAAATTCGGATAATAATTTGCTTATAATCGATTTAATTATGCGTAGAGCCTGAGTTTAGAAGTCCTGAACCTACTGGAGCATGTTTTTGACTTTTGATATTTTTTGAATATTTTATTTCAATACTGGAGCATTTTTCAGGATGCTACAGCTCATACTGTTCCAGATAAAGCCCCAGAAGTCCTGTGAGCCTTAGTGAATTTATTTTCATGGTAGCAGTACACATTCCACTGGCCGGGTGCACTACTCTGATTCGTGGACAGATTATTACCCACCCACTCGCATATTTTATTTCTGGCCTGATTTATCATCTCATCTCCCTTCAGCTACATAATCTGTTGTTGATTGACATGCGAAACGGGCAAGTGCAGCAGCTCTGTGGATGATTTCCGATCATAAAAATACGCGAAAACAATTTTTCGTATTGAGTGTCAATGTAACATTGAGAGGCTGAGCATAGTGCCAAGCCCGCAGCACTGACGCGTTCAACAACACAGCAGTTGTCCTCGTGCAGAACAACACGAATTTCACGTGGATAACAACATCTGGATTTGTGAAAAACGGCGATTTGCTGGGAAATTGCAGGGATTATTCATGCTGCCGCATGTCTGAGTTGTTCGTTTCATGTACTTTTCTATGTGAAACTCTTACGGAAGCAATGAACGTGGTAAAAAAGGGGGAATCTGAAGGAAAACGGCTACTAAAAAGCTGGAGAAGCTACAAAACTAGTTGGCATCAAATTTTCAAATTTCATTGAATTTTTGAGCAATTCTTATCATTCAAACTGTAGTCACTGGTCTGTGCAACTCTGAAATCGGGTGGAGATCAAACTATTTACATTTTATATCGCCACCTTAAATTTACCATTTTCTTTTACCGTTGCTAAACCTCGGGATTATTCCAGTTTTACAACGTTCTTGGGATGCGCTTTATCTTCAGCTCTCACTTCTACTCACCATGATGTTTGAATAGCCATTGGAATACATTGTCTGAGTATCAGTGGATGTTAAAGCTACTGTTGGTAGCTAACGATAAGTAATTCTCTGAGTAGAAAAATTAGTTGTTACGAGCATATGTATTGGGGATTGAACCATGAAAACAGTATGACACATATTTTTGTGACTGCATGAAAAATGAGATGCTACTTTTAAAATGTTGCTATTTCTGCTACATGTTCAAACAAGCTCCCATCATTACGAATTTTGGCCACGCCGCAATGATTTTCGTGTGCTTTTTCATAATTTCATTTTTACATTTTTGTGGGATACAGCGAATGCTGCCATCGTGACAAAAAAAATTATTTTTATTTTTGTGAGCCGGGAATTTACTGTAAACTTCGCCGTTTTTACATTTCGGGATTTTATTGGTTTTCCGAACTTCCTGCTCTTACGTTTTTTGTTTAAGAAGCGAATGCACATGGCTGGCCTCCACTGACCTGCCTAAAGCTTCACATTGGGTCTAAATGATACTTTGTGAAACCTTTCTAGAGTTTAACCGGCAATTTGACTTCTTCGAAAAAAAACGAAAACTCTTAGGCTGGCGTTCTTGAGTAACTAAATGAATTTTGAAAATGCAGTTGTCTGTGTCCCCCCTCCCTCCAGGATGACTCATGTTGATAATTATTAAGGTACGAAGCTCAGATTAGTCACATTACAACTGACTAGTAAACATTTAGTACACTGACCACCTTCCAACAATATTTATATGGTTTATTAGGTACAATGGGCCATTTCCGATGAAATACTGCATGCATGGTCGACTCAACAAACATATAAATAATGTCTGACGTACGATTGGCTTAGGGTAGCACTCTATGGACGTCACGTCTACGACGATGCGTAAACCTCGTGATGGATGATCTGGTATCCAGCGGGAAGAGTGATCGGGTGAGAGTGTGTTGAGGTTTCCATCAAATTCGATGTTCTACCTAAACTGTGACTTTATTACTCGCTCAAAATGGCGGGTACTCGCAACGGCCGTAGAAATCAGACATCATTTCGAGGTTATTAACTGTGAAACTATAGATTGGATAGCCAGTCTAATACAATTTTCCCAGTGAGATCAAGCTGGAAATTGCCTTAAATTTTTCACTCAGAAAATATGAAAACCAACCTTTTCGTATTCTGTTAGCCTGAAACCGCTCAATCAAAAAAAGTAGTCGAAAGTTTCTCAAATTGACGAATCGAAAAGATTTCTCAGACTGTAACCAGTAAAAATGCTCTCACCCCAGGAGTTAGATAAAATCATGAAAATCGTGAACCCGTTGTTCTTTCAACTAACGAGTGTGAGTCCAAGAACAGCACTCACGGAGGGAATACACATACATATAATATATTTATTGCAGCAAGTGACTAGACATTGTGCTCAAGCAATTCCAACAAAGTTTTTCTTCCATAAATTTTTTTCAAAAAATTTTTTCAAACTTTTGGAGCGCCTTCGTGCAACAGCTAAAAAACCATTGTAGCAGGCGAAGCTTTGAGGGTGATATACTTAGAATACTCTGACTGTTGGAGGCCTTCCAAATGACTTTGGCTGTGGATGATGTTGTGGCCAATCCATGGGACCATTAGTGGAAGTCGTAAAAATTAATGGTTATGATGTTTACGGGTGGAACTGGTACAGGAAGATGTGGTGTCGCAAACACCGTTGGGATATAAAAGGAATGAGGGGGCCCTTCTATCTCCCATCAGCGCTCAGAAAGTTTGTGGAGGACTACCTCAAGATGTACTCATTCAAATACACATCAAAGGCCATGATTATTTCAACTAAATTGAAACTTAACATTTGGTTGTCTTCTTCTTTTCTTTTCTTCTTAATTAGATATGATCGATTTGTAGCCGATTGGTCAAACTGAGAGCTGAGCACAGCTAGTCACAAACTACATATGGGTAAGTTATAAAGGGTACATCGGGAACATGAAACACAGCAACTATACTATCCAGCAGCAGTTGCTGGTTTTATAGAGGTCAAATACCATCTTTTTGCATCAATTTTCCGAAAATTGATAAATTCAGAAAAAGATTTCGATGGTGCTAACAGTACATTGCCATTACCATCCCACCAAAGCGAAGGGGACACCTGGGAGTGTCCTGGAGATAGTCCAGCAGAGCGGTATGTGTGGACAGAATTCCATCTCTCAATGATACCCTATCTCTCAAAGATGTGTAAATACATGGCTTCAAAGAAACAGTGATCAGCATTGGGTTTGTGCCCCCTCTTGGCCAATTAGCCTACCCATTCTCGAAGAGTCTCGTCGATTTCCTTCAGTACCTTCCCTCCACCTTACCGTGCAGCGAACAGTGAAGCTTTAGTACCTGAATCACCCCAATAAATCTCATAAGAGTTCTGCACTATCTTGGACGTTGTTGTCAGCATTGCACGAAATTTTGCAGAAGCTGCTCGATAAATGCATCTGCGGAGATACCTTATTGCAAGCCCTCGGAAAAAACAGCCCTGTGGCTGTTTTTTTTTTGTTGTGCAATAAAGTGGATTTTCGGCCATATTTATTTATTTTCGAAAAGAAAGATCCACAGCTCTAGGGCACATCGCTAATGACCTTTGGATTGACCATGAACAGAGATAGAACCGCAAAATGGGACGTCTAGCTGGAGCGAGATAGCCAACTAGATTTAGTGCTCGTGCTTATTGTGCTCGTGCTCATTTTTTATGAGATAATAGATCTTCAAAGAAATCAACCGTAACTTCTTTTCACAGAATCTGTGAAAAGCTTTTCAAAGTTCGTCCGTGGGTTATAAAGGACTAATAAGTGAGTGACTGATGTTTAGTGTTTTTTTACAACATTGTACACAGCTTTAGCTGATTTCACTGCTGAATTGAGATAATGAAGTAAATTAAATAGAAGCTGACAGAAGGTGATCGCCCTTCAGGATGATTAGTCAAGAATACTACTGTTAGATTTTGATTTTTGGCTGCTGATTTTCACCACAATCCACGATGCTAAAGTTGTTTTAGGATGCTGAGTTATAAGTAGAAGATGAGGGGGTTTCGGTGGTGTGATGGTTCAGCATTTATGTAGGAAAAGCATGGAGTGCGTGCAGGTTCAAGTCCCGTCCGAGAACGTAGCTTTTGTCCATAACTGAGTGTCCTTATAACCACTACTGTTTGAGTTTATTTAGTTCTTTACGTTCTGTTTCGGGACGTTTACGTGATGTTGACGTGATGTTGCTGTTGTTTACGTGACCTGATGTTTTTTTCATAATAAATTTTCTTGGAAATAATTATTGATTTCTTTGGGAATAATTAACATAATTAATCCACTGATTACTGTGGGTCAACGCTCTCAAAAATAGTTATAAATTTTCCTGGAAATAATTATAAATAATTAATCCATTTATAATTGTGTGTCAACTCGATTATGATCAGACGGCATAAAAACTAGGATGCTTCATCAGAATGTAAATTTTTAGTTTTATTCCTGTTCGGAAGCAGCTGGTCGCTGACACTGCCAGGCACGACCTTTCTCTGGCAACGTTACTGAAAAGTGCAGAATTCTATGGAACACACATACAGGCTATTTCCCCTAGGGATCAGAGATTGGACTTGTGCCTTGATAAGCTACCTTGCAGTAGAGAAAGTCACCCTATTAATGAGGAGTCGTCCTTATAAAGGACACGGCCTGTTACTCTCCCTGAGAGAGTGCCATTGACTTCTCTTGATTTCAAAATCGGCACTTTGCAGGGGTCAGGTTCAGTCCAAGGAAAAAAGGGGAAGAAGGTTTTGATAGAATAGTTTGAAGTGGAGAAAAAGTTAAGTGGCTCGTTTCACTTCCTAACTCAGACGAGCCACTGCATTATCATAGACATCCGAAGGCTCATCAGTGAGTAAGGTGTTGATGAAAACAAGGATATTGTTGGAATTGTTTTTAAAAAAAGGAAAATCAACTAACAGGTTGGAAACAAAGTTAATACCAGGTACAGAACAAGTAAACGAGGAGAAGAATAACTGAACCAGAACTCATAAAGAAAATCTGAAGAAAGAAATGTCAACCTATACTATTAAAATAGCAGAGAAAATTGCATACTTGTGTGATGGAGATAATTATACACCACGATTTTGTCTTTAAGAGCAAGCCTCAAGTGAAAAATCTGAGCGTGATATCTCAGACCGAGCTGAATTTGACCCTAGTGATCACGTTCGAGCGACAGAGCGCCATTAGCATTCCTACACCCTTCTTCAACATTTTTTAAAAATATTTTCTGAGAACATTGTCTTTTGACTTCAAAACTGTTCCTGCTCAGACTAGAAATGAACGTATGAAAGGAAAAATGATGAAAAGGTTTCCACAGATTTTATCGAATTGTTTTTCAGGACACGTCACCTCTAATTGATGGAAGTAGACCTTACTTCAGAGATTTACTCCCTCGCGCGATCTTCCTTAGCTTCGCTCTGATCCCAGCTGAAGCTTCAGGGGCTTTAGAGAGATCATTTCAGGCATAGTAGTAGGATCGTCGACCAAATGCGTTGGCGTGATTTTGTTTGCCTCAGATTTTATATACTTGATGTTGTGGGGCGACACTCCTCAGGGTCGTCTTCCTTCGAACCACCCAACAAAACATATTTTTTCAGGCGGCAGTCCCTGAGGGAATTGTCGAAAAGCACACTGTTAACCCATTTTCCAAACCATGAGCACCAGCATTACTTCTTGGGTTATTCCTGGGGTAGTCAATCCGGGTATTGCTGCTCACCGATGAACTCAAGAAAATGAACTTCGCTCCTACACATTGGTGATTTCCGTGGATACGTGGGAGGTGGGAGTTTCACACCATAATCAGCAGCGAAAGAAGAGGGGAGGAGGGCTTGGTATTGGATTACTGCGAAAAAAGACACGTTCAGCGGTTATGCACGTGGGAATCATGCTGGCCAGGAGTTTCTCGGATTCGTTGAGTAACTTCGAGTACAACGTAAGTGCAGGAGTGTTCGTAGAAAGTTGTTACTATAGGGAAAGAGGGCTTGCAGCAGCGGACGGATCATTACTTTTTGTGGTATATGCCTCGATACTCCTTTCAATTTGAGCGATGGAGGATACCTATCATTTTAACTGTGCAGTATGTGGAAATTAAAAATTACGGTATGAAGGATAACGAATTAAATTCAAAAAAATTATTACAAAACATTCGCGAACAATTGTTTCCTGGTGGAATAGACAGCAGTCGGGTTAGGTTGATGAATCATTACTAGACGTTTCATTGCTTGTTAATCACTAATAAATACTGCTGGTTCGCTTATTTTTACTGAAAAATATTATTCACTTCTTGAGGATTGGTAATTGCTGATTTTTGCTGCATACTGGTGACAGTAATAGAAACCGAATTTTTTTTTCGAATTTTTGTGTTCAGTTAGCGTTTTAGAATTATTTTATAAATACTTCATGCGATAACATATTATGAGTTGTAATTTTTGTAATTGTAATTCATCTATATGATAAGCCGCAAGTATAATGAGAACATTTGAACTACTGCTTTAAAAATTGAATACTAATTCATTTCAATCAGCTGTGGGGTCATATTTCGGTCTAATAGATACAAAGCTTCCTGAAAGTTGCGATAGTGTTGCTGATGTACGTCAGGTACTAATGTCAGAATAAGATCCCCGTTTAGTGAAAAAAGCTTCCTTTGAGGGTTGAATACGCAACTTCTAAAAGTGCAAAGAACTTAATGGTTTCGAAAGGGAAAAGAAGCGATACCTATGTGAAACCACTAACAACCACAGTAGTAAACTGGTAAGAAGCGCCGCCAACAATGCCACTGTCCATGGATCAGATCGCATTCAGATCTGAACTTTCACAGCTCTGATTTGATCGCTCAGGATCACTCATTTGGACCTAGCTGCCGTCTTGCTCCTGTATGAAGACAGTTACAGAGCAAATGCTTGAATGTTCGGTTTTTGCTGTTCTTTTTTTTATGGGGGGGGGGGGGCGCTTGTCGACGAACAACACGGTGCATACTTTCTGAAGATTGGTAAATGCTGATTCTTGTCGCAGACGGTGGACACTGTCAGGGAACATGGTGCCCACCATTTTTGGGTTTTGCATAGTTCACGAGAAATTTTCAAAACAACTTTTTTTGGAGTTAGTTGATCATTAACCGGTGATTCGTTCGGTTTCCTTCATAAAGAAACCTTGCTTATGCTTAATTAGGTGTCTATCTAACGAGTATATTCTAAAAACAACTCTTCTCTCTGCACAAAAAGGACATTTGTGACTGGAAATAGCCGGCTTCGAGGGTGGAGGGCATCGGCGCATATTTACGTCTCCTCTCAGACATCGACTGCCTCAATATGCACATGTGCATTGCTCTAGTGGGACATGCAGGCGACACGTGAATAACCGATGGATGGCTGGTTGGATGAGTACCCAGCAGCCGCCGAGGAGCTCAAGTGCCACCTCCGTGCTGCGTAATGTGGTTCGTAAACCGGTGTCCGTGACTGAGTGACTTGCTGAGGTGCACTAGTCTGAAGTGCAACCATTTAAAACACCAGCAAAACAGGCATTAACGAACCTGGGGGACTTGAGGGACTTGCAAAACCGATCAGCGTATTAGTAACAGCATAATATTGAGATAACCATAATTTTAGTGATGGGATCTGAACTCAGCTCATGGTGTTGTATTTTTAATTATTCACTCAATCAGTATCTTTATGGGAAGGCAATTTGATGGATTTCTTATGGCAATCCACAGCATTTGTAACTTAAAGGAGCCAGGAGGGTTCGGGAGAAAGCGGAAGATGACAATAAATGATCGTTTCGAAACGAACATTCGAGCTTAAAAGCGATAATCGCTACAGAAACCCGAATTCAAAAGCACGACGTTGTGATCTGTATGGGCATTTCTCGCGCATCTTTTCCAACTGCAACATCACTTTTTCGAGTTGCCTGCTATGAAGATGTTATTTGTTGTCTCGTACGTGTATTTCGTTCATTCATGATAATGTGAAATAAGTGAAACAACAAATAGCAGCAATCAAATGAAAATTCAATGGTGAAATGTGGATGGTAAGAAAAATTGTGTTCGTGGTTAAAAAAATCCATTAAATTCAGTTCGACATCTTAGCAAGGTGTCGTCTGCAACCTAGCAAACTACAAGCGTTATGTTAGACCTCACCGTAGACCAAAATTGCCAACTCCCTCTTTAAGGGAGATCTCTTGCATGCCTGCAACTTTTCTCGAAGTGCTTTTATAAGCGTTTATGTATTCAATCAGTGATTTATTTATTTTATCAATTTGAGCAAGCCATTTACCAGGGCAAAATTGTTGACTGAATTCCATAGATGACGGCGGCAATGAGTCACGAAGTCGCTATGGCAACCAGGCACTTGAGCAGCTGCAGTGTTCAAATTCAAATCGATTTATGCTTAAATCCTTACCTCTCGGCAGCGTTTATTTCTATTGAAATTCAGAAATTTCGCCTCGTAATTTACTTCGTCTCTTGAAGGCTCCCTAATTTCATACAGTTCAAAATGAGAATAAATTTCAGAGAAGTACACGGTTGCATGTTACCTGAAAATGGAAGAAAACGAAGACAAAGACGAGCCTGAGCATGATTTACAGGAAGGACCAGGAAAACTTTACGAGCCATACATAAAAAATGAAGACCTTGTGGATAAATTGAAGCTATTAAACTATGAGGAGGGATTCCTCAAAACGAACACCGCCTACAAGCCTATTCAAAGGTGTGCATTCTTGTGAATATCGCTCCATTATTCTCAAAAATTACCCTGATTTCAGATATTATTTTGTAAACTCCACAAATGTAGGCGAGCAGTTCTTCATGTTCACATCCCTAGCGGCATGGCTGATCAGAAAAGGTGGAAATGAGACGTATGAAATTCCACAAGAGGTAGATTTCCATTCTGTAACTAACATTCTGCAGGTTCGAGTTTTTTTTTCTTCTGAAGCTTTTTTTTCGAAAACCGTCTTGAATAATCGAAATGAAACCGCATGCTCAATGTGGGGAGTGTCCAGAACCTAAAAAAAATTATTGCATTATTTTATATGCGTCGGGCTTTCCTGTAGGTTTTGTGTCCCGTTGGTTTGGCCTGGGATAGGGATCGACTGAGATCGATTATGCAGAGTTTGGATGAAAACGACCACGCCACTTCCACGGACTATCCGACCTCCTCTAGAGAATCGATTATGACCTACAAACCCGATGAATATTTCCCCATTTTTTGGCTGATTGCAATTTGTGAACTTTACTAATGGAATTCAACTGCAGTACATAAGAAACAGTAAAGCTCATGAAGTTTCGACGTATTCGCCTCCTGTGCATGTCCAATGAAAGACCCCTTGCAAGTTTCAGGAAATACGTCTCTGAAGATCATGCAGCAGATCGCCCATTCAGTCAATGCATGCCGAAAAAAACAGAGGTTTTTCGTTCCCGAGGGACTGGCAAAAAATAAGTGGAGACTAAAATATGGACTTATGTAAGGGAATTCGCTCAGAGATCGCCACTTCCTTTAGAATACACCTCGCACAAAAAACTAGGGCGATTTTTTGCCTAATTCGTTATAAGAATTAAACAGAAAAGACAGCTGTACTTCTCGACCAACGGATAAGATTCACCCTTTTCCTACCCGAATTGCTGCTCAGCCCCCCCCCCCCCTCCCTTGCTCTCTCTCTCTCTCTCTTCTCTTCAGGCTTCTCCGACCGATGCTTGGTCATGGTCCCAAACAGATGAAAGCTTAATCCCCTTCAGTCCTCTATAATCGTATTGAAACCGATCTCCTATCGCTTTTCCTTTTAGTATAGCTTATGCTCCTTTACGGCATTTTTCTGCAAGGCTTTTGTTTCCTACAATCTGAAAAGAAAAGTGATCGCTTTTATTAAATAACTCTTTTCCAAATAACTTTGTCCTTCTTTCTTACCGAATTTGATACTTCAGTTTGACGACCCAAATGCCACAATCGCTGGTATCATGGGCTATCTACGATCAAAAGTGAGTGACACATTTTATTAACTATGTATTCGCATCCTGATTATTTTGTTATTAAGATCATAGTGTCAACGTTTATACTATAAAATCCAACAGTTTTATTTGTACACAGATACAAACAATATGATTCCACCAGGAGTTTCATTTATGTACAGGACCTGAAGAAAAAAGACTTTGCAATCAATTTTTCAAAGAGAATGACTAGTGAACAACCCCAATTCATAAAGTTCAAGAATCAAGGCTCTGTGAGAATCGGAGGAGTCGTCGCGGGTTATGAAAGATCGACCCATTTCGTCGAAAGGTTTGGACAGATGAACGGGGAATCTTGCAACGAAATCATTGATCTCCGGAAGAAGAGAAAAAATCTAGGTTTTCTATCCTTTTTTTGGAGAAAAAGCCCATGCCACGGCTTTTGCGGCCCTTTTTGAGGCTGTGAGCTGTCGGACAGAGTAAAATTTGAGAAACTCTGAAGTGAAAACTATTTCAAGCCGTGAAAGGAGGGTCGTATTTCACACCGGGAGTCTCACAATGAACAGCCAAGATCGCTATGCTCAAATTGAGCACTCACGAGGCGATGAAGAAATATCCGATCATATCCATCGAATGTCTCAAAGTCGCTTTTCACATTCACACAACGAACTCCCGGGAATTGCGGTAAATCGCACAATTCAGGTCCTTTACATTTACTATGTTGCTCGCCATTATAGAATATCCTATTGTAGCATTGTTCGATCAATGGGTAATAGATGGACACCTCCGGTAGACGATCATAGATGTTCATCACATTCTGCATATTAGATACAAAATTCGTCTGGATTCTGGCCAGATCTGATCGGTTGAACAATAGCGGCCCGGTGAGATTGGTCAGTAGGGGATCGTATCTGGGCACTATATCATCAGCTGGCTGAGAATGATTGACGAAATTCCAGAAACGTAGATGAAGGGCCGAGTTAAGTTCGATAGGTAGGGTTACCTAAATCAGTTCCATTTTAAATGACCAAACCTTCTGAATAAAGAAGTAACAGTCTACTTCTGGGCTTTTCTTCATATTTACCTGCTCGTATCCATCCCGTATGCCATAGCTCCGATGTATCCAAGCACTATCTGTCCGCTCTGGGCGTACGACGATCTTCCCCCATCGTGTCTCACCTCAATGTGATTTCAGTTAGTGACAACAGCAGATAGTTGATTACAGCCTCTGATTTTCCTTAATTTTTATTTTTTCCCTCATTGGCGGCGTCCATATATGACGCTAGTGCATTGGTAAGGTGGCGATATACAGGGGGTGCCAAAAAGGTCACTTTTTCTCCATTTTAAACTCTACTTTAGTAGAACTTCAGAAGATCCTGACGAGGTATTTCCATCCCCATTCTCAAAAAACACCTCGCACTATCACTAAACTCCGACAGGATGCTGCATGAGCAGATCCGGAGACGGGTTTGAGTCGTGAAGAATGATACTACAGATCATAGCAGCGCTGTCCGAGCAGCAAGAGCTCTGTCATTTTCACGAACGGAAGGGTCAGTCCTTAAGGAGCTCCTCACGAGAGATCCACCACGGTGCGGGTTGTGCTGGCTTAGGCGAACGTTGATGCCGTAAGCAATCTATTCCGAGTGCCCCGACTGGAGACCCCATATTTTCATGACCGTAAAGTAGTGAGCCACAGCTTGCTCCTGCTCCTGAAGGAACATTCCAGCGATATTTTGCCCCAACACTTTTATCTCTTTCGTTACCATCTGTCTTGTACAATTGGCGGATGCGAGCAAAGTGAGTCTCTTTTGGCACCCTCTGTACATACGCACACTGTAAGCAAAATGGCATTCAAACGTTACTACGCTATATTATAAAAGAAATTATAGAAGTAATTATAGAAGAAGCATGCATGGCGCATATTCGAAAAGGGATAAAATGTTTGGTGGCCTATCTGCTATCCTCTCTGGAACATTTCGGCATTCCCGTCTTCCTTTCATACCTATACGAAGGATTCCCGTGAGTGATAGAGCTGCTCATATCAGGGGCGCTACCAATGATAGCCTGATATTTTTGCAGCAGCTGGACGTCATTACCTTTAAATTGAACGGACTTCAAAATATCAACTGGAGAATAGGTAGAAGGTGATGTGGCTGAAATAATTCAATTATAAATATTTGCTGAGCACAACTTTGCAACTGATTTCCCTCGAAAGCACTGGACACATTGAGCGGTGGAGAACAATATAGAACTACCAACAACAAGTCGTAGACCTACTTGAAATTATGCCTGATTGGGTCATGTTGTATGCTATTACAGCTGCATCCGGATACATAAAAAATACCTGAATAAAAAACGTTTGATCGTGTGATTTGATCCGAACACATTTTATTCAAACATGCTTTTAGCATTATCAAAACAGAATGATTCGATTCCCATAAAGGTGCGAATTCAAAGGAAGTAGCCATGTCGCGAGCTTGTGGGTGGAGCTAATAACGTCAGCCACTTCTCATTAAAGACACCAGAAAAAGGCAATTTTGGCTTACGGTATAGGTTACGGTGGCCTGCAGTGCGCTACCTTGCACACACCACGCCTTAACAGGAGCTCGTATGTGAACTCGTTCGGTTTTCATTATAATTACACATTTTCTCACTCCTTTGCCTACCCCTTTCATTGTTTCACATATTCAACATCATCATGAATGAAAAAATTCGTCCTACGCGACATCAAACGACAGTGGCATCTTCCCGCCTGAAGCATGCAGTTCGAGGTGAAGCGCGCTATAGTCGCAATAGCGCTCTAAAACTGCGTCTTTCAATGAGATTTTCGTTAGATATCATTTTTTCTGAGTTCAAATGTTTGTTTACAGAATACAATGCTTCAAAATACGCTTTCCCCCCCCCTTCCTTGCCCGCTCACGGTGCTTATGAGTTTCTCCACTACAGTAGCTCTTTATAGAAGGGACCTTCACCACGTCGGCTTTGAGTCTTTATTAGTGCTGCACCTGTACTGTGTGTGACTGTGAAGCCCTAACAAAGCGCCACTTTATTTTTTCTTCATAACAAAAAGGTTTCTCTAAAAATCTCAGCCTCTGTAAGGGCTCGTAGAATAATAAAATGAAAAAAGCAGTGTAAAGCGACATACCCGATCGAATTCCTCCAAGTATGTCCGTCCAAGTCGAGGAATGATAATATCGTCGGTGTCAGGAAAAATTATGTACTTGGCCGACTCCTAAAAAGAACACCGTTTGGTTGATTCTACTCATAAAATAGACGAAAATGCGAGATGTGACCCCAAAGCCCCCCTCAAAATCGAAAAATCGCAAAGTCTGACGGCGTCCTTGGAGTCACAGGTACTCACCTTATATAAGAGTAGGCAGTCTGTCATAGCTGCAGCTTGATTTCTGAATTCTAGCTCGATGTTCGGATCAAACTCATATGAATTTGCTCTTTTCGAACCAAGTCGAACAGGTGGCCAAGGTTGAACTTTCGCGTTCGGGTATCGGGTCATAATTAGGAACAGGTCCGTGATCATCGAACGTACGTAGAAGTGCATAGCTGCTCCATAGTGGCTGTAGACCTGGAATCGGATGTTTCTTTGGTCATTTATTGTGCACATGTGGCGGATGCATATTGATTGGTGTCACCTCTGCAGTCAGAAGCAGCAGTTGCCATCGTTCATTCAAAAAGAGAGGCGAGAAGCATGCCACGACATCGTGACGCTCGGAATATGGATATCGTATTGGAATCTGTGAATCAAAAAGTTTTTGAAAGATCCGAAATAGGTGTAGTGACTTTCGTGATTGATTCCTTGAATGGCTAACATCTTCTTGATCTTACTGTCATTCCTTTCTGTCCACTTGTCAGCTGTAACGACGTCATTCCTTCGCTAACCTGACCGACAGCGATGAAAGGCACCCATTTGCAATAGAACGGAATTTGCTGCACCACTGGGTATATCCTGTAACCATTTCTTAAAGATTTTCCGGAGACGGGCCATTAATTATAGTTGGCTATATGGTCGTCGTGGTGTTGATGTTGAATACAAGCGCTAGTGCGGCGATAAACGGCTGATACGCCGTTGAGATTAGGCGACAACGACCTGGAGAGAACCCTATGTAGCCTTTGTTACGCGGACGCTGACGTAACGGAAGCAGCTGTCCGAAGTGCGCTTACCTGAACGAGGTCTTAAGTGTCCCTGAGACATTCGTCGATTCACCATGAAGTTCAGAGTGCTTGAGCTGTAATACCTGGTGAGCGTTCAGCAGCAGTATCACAGTGTTGTTCTCGAAACTGTAAACAGAGTAGACAATATGAACTTCATGGTCTTTTCAAAGCATTAAACAGAGTAAATACTGACAAAGTTTTAGGATGCTCTTTTGAGGTGACTGTGAGTGGGTCAAAAGATAAAAGGTAGGGTAAAGCTACATATGGATGAGGTTTATTCTATACAAGGGGTGCCAAAAATGTAATTATTGTCCTCCACTTTCAGTTCCATATTAGTCGAACTTCGGCAAATTCTGACCAGGTATCTCATCCCTAAAGCAGAGAGCAGACCTCACTCTATCGCAGTTCTCCGTAACAGCCTTCTGCACGAGCAGGAACGGTTGCCTGTTCCGAGTGAACAAGATGTGTCACCTCAGCTGGGCAAAATCCGAAACTTCGTCGCCCTCGTTCACAACCTTGCTAAGGTCCTTTCACTCTGGGTACCTGAGGGGATTCATAATGGGTGGTGTTCTTAAATATTCCTTTTTTTCGGGTTCCCAACGCCCTTCTTTTCCAAGAGCCAGAACGTGTTATTACCACTGAAACCCCTTCGGGGGCAGGTTTGAGGCATGAAAAGTGATACTTCGGATCATCGAAGCCTTGTCCAAGCAGCAAGCGCTCTGTGACTTCCATGATCCGAAGGGCCAATCCTCAGGAAGCTTCCCACCAAAGGCCTACCACGGAACCTGGCTCCACTGGCCCGACTGCGCCGTTTGAAGGCTCCATATTTTTATAAAAGTGAAGGTAGTGAGTCACAGCTTGTTCCTGCTTTTACAAGACCATTTCGGAAATATTTTGCCTCAATACTTTTATCGCTTTCGTTTCTCTATGTTTTGTATAATAGGCGGATGTGGGCCGAGAGCAAAATTACTTTTTTGGCACCCCTTGTATATGCACCGAACTCTTCCTGCATTGCGAACGCTATCAGGAACCCCTGGCTGAGTCGTTCATTCTTGATTCGCTAGGTGTTCCGATTCCCTAGATGAACAGGAAAGGATCCCAAGAAAGAGAGATGCAGAAACATGATCATTTTGCAAAGAACATTCAAGATTAGAAGCGATTATAGGTGAAAAAACCCGCACTCAAAAGCGCGACGCTGTGGTGTGTATTCTCATTACATTCGCATCAACACACTGACTTTCCGAGTTGTCCGCTGTAGTGATGTCATTTGTTGTCTCGTAGAGTGTATTACATTCACTCGTGATGATGTGGAATAAGTGAAACAACACACAACAACAATCAAGTAAAACAATCAAATGAAGAATAAGCGAAAGCGTAAGAACAAGTCTGATTCCAATGAAAACCTAATGAATTTCACTTTGGACGTCTTGGCAAAGTGTCATGTGTGCATTGCGGCAACTGCAAGCCACGGTAATCCAGTAACGTAAGCCAGAATTGCCTCCCTCCCGGTGTCTTTAACTAATGCTCCCTTCTCAATCTCGTAAAGATAGCAAGATAGGATCACATATATGCAAAAGGGATAAGATGATGTTTCGATACGTTATTTCCCTATTTATGAGAAAATAGTCAATATCTTATTGAACAAATCGTGCTTAAAAGATTTAAGGGTGGGACCAAGAATTAGTCTACCCTCCGTTTCGCACGTTCCTTTATACGGATGTCAAACCTAGAGGTAATCTCCCTCTGTGCTCATCAGTGAGGGAAGAGATAGGCCAGTTTTTCACTTATTTTATTAAAATAAAGCAGCTTGTTATATGCTTATATAATTCAAACTAAGAAAGGATGAAGCAGCCATGTTTTGTTTCCAAAATACTCTCTGACATGGCTGGTTCATAATGAGAAGTCTTATAAGCGCTTGCCCCAAATGGATTGGTCGATGCATTTTATAGTTATGCACTATTATTATTGTTCTTAGTGTGGAAGAGGATGTGACTGACCTTTTCGAACGATTGTAGAATGTGGCGGAGAGAATAGCGACGTCATCATTTCTGGCCACATACTCATGGATGATATTGTTATGCTGTTGGTCGAAATATGAGACGGCCACGATGGCTGTGAACAGTGAAAACAGCACAGTACTCGTGCACGTTATACAGCATAATCGACGATAGCGGGGAGCTGAAATTTTTCGTGGTTGTGTAGAAAATTCTAGAAACCAATACTAGCGCGAATTGTTCACTAGGAATCGTACGTGGCGTGGAAATCGAAATTTATTTGAAGCAATTTATTTTAACAGGATTAGGTGAAAAGCAAGATTATCTATGAAGCTCAATCCGAACGTGCCTTGCTCGGAAACCATGCTAATTCACTGTATTATCGAGGATACTTTGAGCTCAAGGTTTCCTGTAGGTTCTCAATGCTAGAAACGATGATCCCACAGATAAGGCCGCGTTCATACTTTGCAGTGCCGAGGCGGTAGGGTCTGGCTGCGTGTCTCTGTGTCTCCGCCTGTGCCACCCTGTCTCGTTGGCTGCGTCGCCTCTGCACCCCCTCCCCTGTGTCACTCTGCCTCACTGCCTGTAAACGCTGCCACGCCCTGCTGGCGCACAGTACCAATGTGGCCATACTAATCATACCTAGTGCCACCTTTTGCCGCTGACATACCTCTGCTCATAACGGACACAACACTCACCTGTAACCAAAGTGTACGCCGACATGCTATTCAACTCTCGTACGCACATGAAGGTCTTCTGATTGTTTTGCAATAGCATTGTTCTGATTTAGTACGCTGCTCTGAAAGAATTTTAATTCCTCAAGCAAATTTCAAGCATTATATTGGGTGGCAGGTATTTCAACAAACGAAGAGATGGTAAAAATCCAGAGTTGAACTCTCACACATCTACAGTCTCTGGGAGGGCAAAGGTAATGGTTAGCCCAGGAAGACTGATCTTAAAAAAATCATATTGTACACCAATTCAAGAAGGACCGAATATTCCGTTCACTATATATGTACAACAAATATTATCGAAATCACTGAAGTAGTATTATTGTTATTCATTATTATTAATTATTGTTATTATTACTAATATTACTACTGTGTGAATATTATTACTAAAATTTATCTGAAGCGAGATGGCTTGATCCATAAGTCCTGTTCTTTCGCTGAGAAGGATCCCAAGAACAAGTGATCAAAGTGGATTGAGCTGATTGCTATTTTTAAGAGACATGATCACGAGAAGACTTTCTTTTAGGAATTTAGTGGGGTCTTAGTAGGCATTGATTTGTATGGATAGATAGGATCTTAATAATAGGATAGTAGACTGAACAGATATATGCCTAAATCACGTGTCATCAAGTTACTAAGTCATAAGGTATTAGTCATAAGTTAATCGGTTGGCAGGAAAATAAAAAGAAAAGTTCGCCAAAGCGGGTTAGAGTCATTGATGAAATGGGTCATGGATGGTCCGCAAAACTGGTGTAAGCGCAAAAGGTACAAACAGCAAGTTTGTCAGTGATGCAACATACCCTGCAAAGGCTCGCAGATTTTTTTAATTTAGAGATTTATTGAATGTGTGGATACATATGAAACAAATCAACTAACTATAGGTCCGTCCATAACGCATTCAATTCAGTTGCTAAATGAAACACGTGCATTACGAATCAAAAAGAATCAAAGAAAATTTAATTAACTTGAAAACAAAATAATCAAATAACCTAGAAATCTAGATATTTTGAATGCCGAAGCTTGTTAGATAGCCAAAAGGATAACCAGAGAAAGCTGGCGATATAAAGCGATGGTGAGCAACGGAGCGCAACAAGATGTGTAGGTGATATTGCGCACGCGGGGCCCCACTAAATGAGCTGGGCAACAAGTAGCCCAGACACAGCCTGGAGGCCCGCGAGTTCATTCTGAGCCTGTGAGCGAAAAACTGAAACTGGTAGTGGCTGTGCTAATCCACATACGGGATATTGCCGACTTGGACCGCATGAACAAGCCGAGATACCATCGCGGATCAGATCCCGAGAAGGCCGGGTGGGAGCGCTGCTGCCACACACCAACAATCACTCTGAACCGGTCACGTTGAACCTTCAAAGGTGCTTCGAGAAAAATGATCTCTCCAAAATTTTCCCTATCAAACAGAAATGTGTTAGAATTTCCAACAATGAAAACATTTATTATTCTTTTTTTCAAATTTTTTGAAAGTTTTCTGTAAAATGGACAAAAACTGGCGCTTCAGTCACCACCAGCTGTTCCAAACATTATTATCTGCCATATGTTGTATATCAGTAGGACGCAGTATCAAAATTGGAATCATAATTCAGGTCATCATGCAAATTTTTAGATACTAGGACCACAGATAAATTTCTGCAATGAATGAAGTTTTGATTTTCAACGAGTTTAAGCCATTTTCAGGACATCGCAGTGGATTTTTCGGCCAACAAGTTGAAATCCGGTGCCGGTGATGCAGTTCTGTACGTGCTTGACGCTCTAGCAGATGCAGCTCTGATCCACATCAATTTTCGCTGGGAAAAGTTCGTTCCAATCTTGATAAAATAGTAGTAATAATAAGTAATAAACAGATAATGGCCCTGTCAAGTGAAAGATGTACGATGAAAAAGTTGTCTATCTGTCAACTCCATGTATTTCCTATTGTTTTAGAATGATTCCACCGCAAAGGGAAGATGAAGACGTAGCCGTGGATCAGGACGAGGAAGAAGATGAGACTTCTGAGGTTTGCTGAAATGAGACTCGAAAATCAGCAGGATAGACTATTTACTGTAATTTATCAGTTCAGGTGGAAGAAGAAGATTTCATTGATGAAGATGATGGAGTTTTTGTTGATCTTTCGGCACCACTCAATAATGAAAATCAGGTAAGAGATCAGTTACTGATACTTCCCTATCCATTTTCAATTTTCTAAATTCTCATTACTTTTGAAGGAGAACCCTATACAAGCAGTTCTTCACAGTAATACCGATGCAACCACATGGTACGAAGAAGTTGAGAGGGTCACTCCGCTACTGAAAATCACTATCAGACAGGATGCAAAGGTACTGCGGTTAACTTAACCAGCTTTGGCCGCTACAGTTGTTTCGCTACGGGCTTCCAATGAATCTTCCATTTTGAACTGAGCTGACAAATGATCCAGTGATGGAAGCATTTTGCAAAAAGCGTGATTGGCTTAGCCAGATAGTTGGAAGTTACTTTATCACTACTGCGATTTTAAGGAATTTGCACGCAAGGCTCCGCGGCCTCAAAGACACCGGGAGGGGCAATTATGGTCTACGGTAATACATTCTGCAACGCTTGCAGTTTGTTAGGTTGCACACATTGCACACACGACACCTTGCTTAAACGTTGCGTAGGAATTCAATGGATTTTTGACCACGAATACCTTTTTCTACCCCTTCGCTTTTTCTACCACTCATTGTTTCATTTGACTTCTGTTGTTTGTTGTTAACTAATTCACATCATCGTGAATGAATGAAATATACC
Organism: Trichostrongylus colubriformis; assembly: GCA_963978905.1. Taxonomy (NCBI): domain Eukaryota; kingdom Metazoa; phylum Nematoda; class Chromadorea; order Rhabditida; family Trichostrongylidae; genus Trichostrongylus; species Trichostrongylus colubriformis. Next base: position 31,470,682 of record OZ022260.1, read on the forward strand.
TTACGAGACAACAAATGACATCTCCTTCGGCGAACAACTCGGAAAGGTGATGTTGCAGTTCGAAAAGATGTGCGGAAGGTGCGAACACAGATCATAACGTTGCGTTTTCGGACCTGGGTTTTTCCACAATTCTCGCTTTTCACTCGAATATTGCTTTCAAACTATCAATTCTTTCAATATTACTCTTTCCCCATACACCTCCCGGTTTCTAAGGCAGTGATAGGGGTAATGTGAATAATTAGAACTCCTTTTGAAAGAGAACCGTATACAAAATGATAGGTCATCAGCGGGTCATCAAAATGATAGCTACCGGTCTAGGAGGACTATATAGTGCGCAATTACTGGGCCCTATAAGAGCCGCCTTATTCAACAGTTGTCACTTGTATTACCAGTGCCCACCCCTTTCGCTAACAAAGCTCGCCTCCCTTCTGAGTCTACGGTGGGAAGGGGGCCCTATTCGTCGTGTTTTTAGCCGTTCCATTTCGTTTTTCTTCACTTTCAAACTAGTTAGCACCTCCACTTTCGTATTCAATGAGCTTTCGATATCCGGTCCTGACTACCCCTACCACTGCCTTTAAGCTAGCCACCATGGATAAAAGCTGTTTTTCTCTGAGAAAGTAAAAACTGCTCATAGGGCTCCACATCCTAGGGCATTGCAGCTGCAGTTCGGTACGATATTTTAGTTTTCTGTTAGATTTAATCTTGCAGTTAGTCACAAACCGTGAGCATCTGGCTGATAGCGTTTCCTTAACCTGAAAAAGCTCGAGCTAGCACTAATTTCATTGGTTCTCTTTTGATAACAAAACTTCAATGAATATTTATGTAATACTTGCATTACCGTCGCTCGCCTTATCTTGCGCTACGCGGTTTTAAGTAAATGATATCAAGACAAGTGATACAGAAGATTTATTAGAATACAAATACTGCGTTACGCACTAGAATATCGCTCGTCCTGTATGGCGTGCTGGAGCTTGACCACACCGGTGGCGATTGTCTCTAGAACCGATGGAATACGTAGAGATCCATTGAGCCACTACAGGAGACGAATTCAGTGTCGCAGTCGACTGGACGAAGCGAAGCCGGAGAGCTGGAGAGCCTTGACTTCGGCCGCGGTCTCCTTTTGTGCACTCTGCAGCTGGCACATAAGGAGAGTACACTTCGCGTCGCCAAGCTTCTCGTAAAGCAGGCGGTTGTGAAGCATAAGCATTTTCTTTGAAGCATAAAATCAGTCACCAGCCATCAAATCGATTAGTTTATAAATTGAAGATCAACTATAAAAATGAAGACAAACCTCTATATGCTACAGTAGCGCTAGCTACAATTTAGCTCATAGGTTTCCTACAAAATCTGTGTGATATGTGTGCATGTTCACTGACGAAGGAATGGCCGCTTGAAAAACTTTCTAAAAATTCTGATTCCAGGATTGGAGAATGCATTTAGAGCAGATGGGTACACTACATAAAACCATGTCGGAACTCGTCGATGATGTCTCGCCGAAACTAGAGGAGGTCAGTGCAAAGAATTTTCTAGAAAATATAATCTTTGACATCAGCAACATTGGAATTGAAATCGATGGTATGCTCAACTAATGAGCTTTAGATCGCTGATGAAGTAGAGAAATCGCTGGAACGAATTGAAACTCGAGAACGAACATTGAATCAACAGTTGGGTGTATGGATGACTCGCTATAAGGAATCACAAGATGCAAGGGCAGAAGTGCGAGAGAGATATAAGTGAGCTCACCTATTCATACCGAGCCGGAGGTCCAAGAAATGTCCAGAATTCCATTTCAAAATATGTTTGCAGAGCCGCATCAGGTGGCGTTACCGAACGTACAACCACATTGCAAAGAATATCTGAAGATATCGATCAGATCAAAATGCAAATCGAAGAACAAGGAGCAAAGACCAGCGATGGAGGTAGGGCGGCCATGGTATTTCTAGAAAAAATTAAATCTGTGGTGAAAATTCATTTTGCACGGCTTTCTATTTGTTTTTATCTGCTGCTTCCTGGGTCGATGCAGCAGCTGCATAGGAATACCTTACTGGAGCCGTCTAACACTTCTAAGGTCTCGCCATGAAAGGCAACCAAAAAATGAGCTGAGTGTTCAGAAAGGTGAAGCATGACAACTGCGCCGCAAGTCGCCTTGGAAGGTGTGCTCCAGTTCCTCAGCAAACCCTATAGTAATAGGGCGATCCCCCTTGGCCATGTTTCTCCCACAACTGAGCTAGTTGTATTAATCGTATGACCGCTACGCATCACAGATCTGCGTGGTCAGATCGATACTCTGCTGAAGGAGATTTTTGGTGTAAAAGAGATATATTTTTCGGAGTGACATTATTTTCGTCAACTCTTCTTTGTCGCTCTACTCACATCCTCCACCTTTCTATTCGACAATCAATCAATTATCCTTTTTGTTGCCTTTGAGTTAAATGTGCTGATACTGTGGCTTCACCTTTGGCTTCACCTTCATACGGCACTCCGATTCTGCCTGGAAAGCTAGTTACAGTTGCGTAGAGATTAAACATGTGATCTATTTTGGGTTGATTTTGAAAAAGCGTTTTATATGGGTTTTGTTTTATTTCGGGGCTTCTTCATATTTCATGATTTTCAGCCCCTATGATGAAAGTGAAGCAAGCAATTCTCAAAATCGAAGAGGAAATTCAACGAATGAACGTGCAAATCGGTGTGCTCGAACAGAACCTTCTCCAGGCTCAGCTCAAAGAAAGAGTCTCCTACACTGTTGAGGCTTATGGAATTGCATAGTTTTCATATTTGAACTTCACACAGTCCATGTACAGTATGTTCTGCTCGAATTAAATGTTCAAACTATCATTTACCTTTGGTGTAGCTTCTTGGCTACCTTCAGTTGCTAGTAGGGTGTTGAGTTATGAGCAAAAGCTTTGGTCTCAGACGGAACTCGAACCCCTCGTCCATGCTTCCCGGGCATATGTGGACAGTATCAGAGGTAATGTGGTGATTGAGAAATATCAAAAGAAGTTACGCTGGTAGAAGCTAGCTAAGGGTCTGAGAAGCCTATCTATGGTGAAACATCCGTCGAAAAGCGCGTCCTCGAGCTGTAGAGTCGGCATAACAGTTAACAGTTGACGCCTATTTACGACAGACCCCGCCTCCAGGCGCAGTGATTTCTATTGGCTACGATGAGAGTGTCCAAGGAAATGGGGCAGGGTTGAAGGTATCACGCGCGCTTTCTCACTTTCAGCCTGAAGCTCACTCCAAAATTATATGCTGTAGTATTGCCGACCATCCGTGCGTGTTCACGACTTGGCAGCAAGCCAATGGATTCGTCCGGACTACCCGTTCTTGACGGAAAGGTCGTCCGCGTTGAGGATCAACAATGGAAGAGGGGCCCTACTTCTCAGGACTTTGGCCATTTCCTTCCATTTTTACCTCGCTCTTCGTATTACTAAGCACGTCAACTTTCGAATTCGCTACTTTTCTCACGATTCGTCCGAATTTCCCCTATTGCAGCCTTTACTTCAGCTTTCTAATGGTATGTTTATCAAAGACTACCATGGAACAATGCATTAGAACATGTGCCTGGAAAGTATAAAGTGCGAGTTCTAGTCCCGTCCAAGACCAAAGCTTCTGCCCAAACTTAGCATCATATTAGCAACTACGCATGCGGCAAAAATCAGCAGCTATCAAACATCAGAAATTGAAATCAATGGACTTTTAGCGTTCGCCAAAGCCTTATCCCACCACATCCCCATAGACAGCTCTGGTACCGAGACGACTCCATGAAACATCTCCAAGTCAAATTGAGAGAGCTTCGGTTAGCACAAGGGTCAAGTGCATATACAATTCTGTAAGAAACTTTATATTGCTGGAACCTGGCAGCATGTAAACCGATCAAGAAAAAAACCATGACACACTGTCCTTTCTCGAAAACTCCTCGGCCTGAGCTGATCTTTGATAGGGGATCTAAATATCACCGATATCAATAGTACACAGAAAGTGAACGTGGGTGTGTTCTGGTCTTTTTCTCGTTGTGATTCGGCAAGCTCATCGCATCACTGAATATTTGATGCCCCGCGTATGCCTCAGTATCAGCATCGCTCCATCCAACATAGTCTTCGTTGGTGGATGCGGCGATTTTATGTATTTCCAAAGTTATTCGCTCCTCTGAGACTGTGATGGTCAACTTTCCATACAATACCGCCGAATTCGGCCAGTAGTTCAACATGGAATACAGAAAATGTTTTAAGACGGACTTTCGTTCGTTCTCACACAGCATCTTCAGGCGTACGGCTACATTAGTGTCCCCGACTACGACTGAATATCGAAATCGTTTTATCGTCGTTTCTCATTGAAATGAACAATACCGTTGTCAATTTGACGCCTCCCATTCAATTAGAAGCTCCCGGTTCTTCTTCTACTCCATTTATGGCTTTCTTTCGGAAAATTAGCCGTGAAAGTCTGATCTCTGTACTTCCATTTGTGCGGTCAGAAAGACCAGAAGCCCTAGATTCTTCTTCTTGTGTTTTCTTTTGATTCCATTTTCTTTTTTTTTAGAATCGAAATTAATGGGTTATAAAATCAATATATCAGTGACTCTCCAGCAAGCTAAACTAGTGGAAATCCCACTTCTAAAGGATTCAGCGGTCCAGAAACGCCGAATGTGTAGATTCGGTTGGCATTTGTAATCGCCATGCACCTGTCTTCTGTTCTGGTCTAAAATGACATTAGTGCGTAGTCAAGCTCTGCAAAGTTCTTTGAGACTAGCCGTTTGTAAAAGCTCAATTTTAGTTTTCTGTGTTTTCTTTTGCGAGTATCTCCATTACTTAAAGGCAGCTTTCGGGAAAATCCGGACGAAAAGTTAAAGAAGTAGTGAATATGAAAGCCGAGATGTCTAGTATCAGGACGGTGGAGAAAAAACGCATGGAAATGGCCAAAAACTCGAGAAATAGGACCTCTTCCCACCGTTGGTTCTAGGCGCGGACGACCTTTCCGTCAAGAGGCAGGTAGTCCGCATAGGTTTTCCATTGGCATTACCAAGACGTAAACATGAAGGGATGTTCGGAAATGCGACAGCATCTTTTTCATGTGGTGAGCTTCAAGCTAAAAGTGAGAAAGTGCGCAGCGATACTTTCAATCCTGCCGATCTCCTTGACCAACTATACCGTGACCAACCACTAATCACGTCGCCTGGAGGCGGGCTGCCCTTGTCCAAGGCGGCTTGTCCTGACGAGGCCGCCTCCGCCACAGCTCAAGGGGGCGCCTTCCGCGGGGGATTTCGCCATGCATAGGCCTTCCAGACCCGAGTTTTTCACTCAATGCCTCCTTATGCGATTCCCTGTCACCCACATTATCCCGAACACTGTCTTTAAGCATAAAAACCATAGGCGTCGGTGAGTACCTATTTTTGGATACGCCACGTCTTTCACTTCCATCCAGAATACCTAAGTGTCAATCTTGCATGGTTAAAATGTATTCAATCGGAATTTGATTCAGAAACGTTTTGCTGCAGAATTTTCCTAGTAGGCTCTCAAACAGTTATACAACTCGGTTCCAGTCGAGAAGTTTGGTTCAAAATGTAAGAACATGGATGAAGTGGTATCCTGCAAAACACCTGTCGAAAAATGATATATCTTTCCTGAAACGATAAATCCCAATGACTACGTGGGCCGAAAGCGATAATAGCGGTAGGGTGAAAATGCAGGGATTTATTGTAATTTCAAAATAAGGAAATCGAGAATCGATGAAAATGCGTGCTGTAAGATACAGTCCCCAGTCACTTCCAAAATGCTCGTATACTCATTCAACCTTTTTACCGCTTAAACTACGTAATCACACCTAACACTTAATTTGCATTTCGATAAGCGAGAACAGAACCCATAGATTAGTGCTGACACCCTGTCTTAATAAATATAGATACAAGTGACCTTTTAGCCCCAAATTAGTGAGAACGTAACACCGTCCCAGCAGTGATGACTGACGACGTATTTGAGACCCCGTTTGTCGTTCCATTAAATCCATTATCGAGTATTCAACACTTCATTATTCGTTCCTCTATGCCCATACAACCCGTGCATTATTGCCCAATTTTCATTGGTATTCATGAGTTCATCTATTTCGTGGAATCAAAAATAATAAAATGCTTTTTTCATCACATTCCATCAAAATTTTTCTAATTTTCAATAATATGAACATAACTATAGCTTTGAAGTTGTTTCATTTTCGAAGGATGATTGAAGTGAAGTTTAGAAGGATAAAGTTTTTGGCGTTTATCAATCTCTTCTGTGGGATGCGCCGCGCATTCCAGTTCCACTTAGAATCGTGGTGGCTGGTGAATATGATGTGGCCTATACGCATCCTCTCAGACAATGGCACCAATTCACCAGCCGTGGAGGGATGGAAGGTTTGGCTGGCCTAGATGGGCGTCGATGTGGGATTTGAACCCTGCGCCGTGAGAAGAGGTGCGCTTCACCTGTCAGTACACCACCTCCGTCCAATTAAACCGATCAAAATAACAATAAGTAATTGTGAGAAACTATCAGTACCACTCTCGAGGGTCTTCAAATCGGTAAAGGAATGGTCTCCATCTCGGAGGATAGTTCGGTATCTTTCATTGACTCATTTTCCAACAATGTAAAATGTGAATGTTGGAGTTGTAACAGTAGCTGCTTTGCAGTTGCTTGATTCCTAGGATTGTCCTGTATCTTGAAAAGGATAAAGTTTTTGGCGTCAATCAATCCCTTTCTGGGATGCGCCGCACATTCTAGTTCCATTCAGAATCGTGATGACAGGTGAATGTGATGTGGCCTATACAATGGCTTGCGGTGGCCAGCCGATGTATTAGGTCTGTGCAGAATAAATGGCCAAAACGGAACACTTTTTTTAATTCGCCATAACTTCGCTCAGACACAACTTTATTTGTCGAAATAAAAAACATTCGGATCTACACAACCTTTCCAACGATCTGGTAAAGAAAGTATGCCATCATGATCAAATTCTGGATTGCAAAAATTAATAAAGTCAACGATGGCATTTTCAACCTGCATAGTTTCGGCGATTTTTTTTTTTTTTTGACGCAGGTTTGCATCGAGAACCGGGAAAAAGTGGTAATCCGTCAGGAATAGGTCTGGGGAATAAGGGGGGGTCAGGGAGCATCTCGATCAGTTTCTGCCGAGTGACTTGCGAACTGTGAGGTTTTGCGTTGTTTTGCGCACCCAGTAAAAAATGGTGCAGTCAGGCATCGAGCCTCTCCCTCAGCCCGCTTATTCCCCAGACCAATCCCTGACGGATGACCACTCTTTCCGGGTTCTCGATGCAAACCTGCGGCAGAAAAATTATGCACGGTAAAAATGCCATTCTTGACTTTATTGATTCTAGCAATCCAGAATTTGATCATGATGACATATTTTCTCTGACAGATCGTTGGCGAAATCCTGTAGATTCGAATGGTTTTTATTTCAGCAAGTAAACTTGTGTCTGAGCGAAGTTATGGCCAGTTATGTTTTGGCCATTTATTCTGCACAGACCTAATACAAGTCAGTGCTTTTATCCTCTCAGACGATTCTGGTACCAATTTGCCGACCCCAGAGGGATGGAAGGCTTGGTTGGCCTGGGCAGGCGTTGATGCGGGATTTGATCCCCGCACCATGAGAGTGGGGTGCGCGCCACCTGTCACTACACCACTTCCGTCCTGTATCTATTATGCAATATTTTATATTGGTTTTCTAGGAATCGATCTGGAAAGATATAGGAAGATCCTATTACGAATCCACACCAACACAGAGCTATGAGCGAAGCCTTGTGCCCGAGCCGGGATTCGAACATCAACCATTGCTTTTTGAACACCACATAATCCACTACACAGCCGAGATCAAAAATGCAAGAATTACTAAGACTATGTCTGAAGAAAGGTACACGCCACCCTCCTCTCCAGAAGATAGCAACATTAGATTCTACTTTTATTTTTATTCCATCTATACTCTTGTCTAGCCCCTGTTTGTTACCTATATTTTTTCCTTTTTTTTTTGAGCATATTAGGTTGTAAGGAAAGTTCTGGCCGGTTTTCCGCGTTCACAAGATAAATTCAAGTATGAGAGCACGTCGACATGAATCAACTTACATATTGTGTTTTTTAAATAGGCAAAAAAACTGCTCTTTCTGAATGTATGCATTCCTTGGAATGCCACAAAACTTCCGAATTAGTAGGGAAATTTTGAAATACTGCGAAAATGGCACTTTTTGGATGACTTCATGTCACGAGTTCTTGTTAAGTCGAGTGCCAGCGAAGGCAACCGCAAATGTGAGTGCTGCAAGGGAGAGGGTGAAGCTTTGGATGGAACACAGAAGTGCAGGAATGAGAACGAGTTGCTTGAATTTCAAGATGAAATCCCTCTAACTATAAAAAAACGTCGGAAAGCGATGAGTGTCCACACTTGCACGAGATATCCACAATATTATTATTGTATTAGGTCTCAACAACAGACTAGGTTGACCACTTCAAGTGGCCTCGGTTTGGAAAAAAAGGCAAAAAATGGGTGCCGCGCGACATCTTGGAGCAGGCATGCGCAGGCGCATTTTGCACAAATTCCTTTCCAGTAAGTGAGTTTGCTGGCTGAAGCCCTCTCTAGTCCACCCTACTCATCAGATCTAGCCCTAACTAAGCCCCACTTTCCCAAACCCTGGACACATCCTTCAATAGCAGTGTGTTCAAAAAACAGTTATTTAAATCGTTAGTCCTTCATCAAAAAGTGGTATGGAAGACTTAGTGTTGCCAAAAGTGTGGCGAATCGGATGGTGCTTATTCCATGAGAAAAGATGTAGTCTGAGCTGAGTTATGATTCTCCGAAATTAAAACTTCGAAAGTCGACCAAAACTATAATTACAACCTTATATTTTTTCCATTCATAATTTTATTTAAAGAAAAATTTATAATTCTCGGCTAAGTGCCGAATTATTTGCACATATCAAAAATTGATGGCGTCCTTTTCTAAAACATACACATGTATATAATTATTTAATTCGCATTTAGAATCTGCTGCTGCTGACGCAGAGTGGAATTACTATCGTTGCTATGATGCACTACGTTTTCTAGGTAGACACCTCTCTAAGTAGACATTTACTGAATAGACCACTCATCTAATCCAACTTTGTTGTCTTTTACGTCACAGAGAAGATGATGCGTTTGGCTAGGCGGAGAACAACATTTGTCCTTTGTTATGTATGACCTTTGACAAAATCATCATTCTTGTGGAGTGAGGTGGTTTTTTAATGCGTAATTAGTACTTTATTCGATTAGTTTTTGTACCACATATTTTCCAGAACAACCATTCGCTTCTCGGAAACAACCCTACATTGACCAGTAGTGTACTAACATTCGTCAAGACGCTGTCGGTAGAACAAAACCCCTCACTTTTTAAATAATATCATAGTGTGGTGTGGGTACCGCATTGATTGGGTTCCAAAGCGCTGACGGTGCCTTAGGCCTTATAGTCTAGGTATATGAGACTACTCAAATTTCATGTGCCACGCAAACGACACGGAAATCGGACCGACTCTTTGCAAAAAGATCCTTCACATTTCGTTTTTTTTCAGTATCATTGTTAGGTCCCTCGGTTTTACTCAATGACGGTTGTATGAGCTCATCTGGCTACGGACTAAATTCGATTCTATTATCGTGAATTTGTGCGTGTGTTTCTTTTTATCAAAAGTACCGTATATTTACAAACTGACGTAGTCAATACTTTCCAAACTTCGGACAACAATGCCAGACCACGATCTGTCCATTAAGTGGCCTCGCTACTTCTAAATTCCCTGCATTAACAAGGCAGTAGCCTTTCTCACGAGCCCAGCCATCAACCACGATGGTAGATTCCAAATTAGATACAGGTGAGCCATTAAGACGGGAAATCCGCGTCGCGGTATCTTATGTGCGACGCAACCGCTACGAGTCAGAAGGCCATATTAGTTGCGCCCTTGCAGGCACACCTCGCGTAAATTGTGAGAGTTATCGCGCGTATTACTGGAAGTAAAGGCTCTGCTTTACCCACCAGTGAAGAAAAATGAATCAAATCTCCTCACAACCACCAAAAGTAGAGCACCCTGTATTCAGTCCTCGTGCGAGTATTAGAGATTATATTGGGTCATTCCATAAGTAGTGTCGTTTTTTTTTTTCAAACAAGAAATTTTCCTATGAAATTACAAGTCTTTGCAGGATGTCATATATTAGGTCGGCAACTAAGTCATTGCGGATTTCACTCATAGATGGCTTTGGTTGAATATTTAGCTTTACTGGCGTAGGTCAAATGTTAAACACATATTGTTATGTAATAGTGGGCAGTCCTGCTATCAATCAGTGAAGAATGTTTCTTGGTCGGTTGCATTATTTTCGTTTGACGTGTGCTGAAAAATGGAGGATCAAAACATTCATTTTCGTCATGTATTGCTTTATTATTTCCTTAAAGGGAAAAACGCATCACAAGCTCTCAAAAAGTTATGTGCTGTTTATGGTGCCGAAGCCTCAAAAGATCGGCAGTGCCAAAATTGGTTTGCTTGATTTCGTTCTGGTGATTTTTCTCTCAAAGATGAGAATTGCTCTGGTCGTCCAGTTGGAGTTGACAACGACCCAATCAAGGCAATACTTGATTCGGATCGTCACAGTACAACACGTGAGATTTCAGAGAAACTACAGGTATCACATACATGTATTGAAAAGCATTTAAAACAACTTGGGTACGTGTCAAAACTGGATATATGGGATACTCAGGAACTGAAGGGACCGCATTTAATGCAGATCCATTTCAAGAAGAATCATCACTAGCGATGAAAAATGGGTTGCTTACAATAATGTCCAGCGAAAAAGATCGTGAAGCCGCCCAGGTGAACCAGCTCAAACAAGAGCAAAAGTTGATAATAACCAAAAGAATGTTTTGTTGTCAGTGTGGTGGGATTACAAAGGAAATGTCTACTTTGAACTCCTACCATCCAACCGAATGATCAGTTCTGATGTCTACAATGCACAATTAACAAAATTAAGCAATGCAGTTCAAGAAAAGCAACTCAAATCATTAAACCGAAAAAGTGTTGTATTCCATCATGAAAATGCAAGACCACACATATTTTTGGCCACTCGGCAAAAATCATTGGAGCTTGGTTGGGATGTTTTGCCACATCCACCATATAGTCCTGACCTTGCACCATCGGATTGCTTTTTGTTTCGACCATTGCAAAATTCTCTGAGTGGAAAAAATTTCAGTAGTGATGATGAGGTCAAATCGCACCTGACTCAGTTTTTTACTGATAAAAACTAGAAGTTTTATAAACGCGAAATTATGATGCTGCCTGAAAAATGGCAAAAGGTCTTTGATAAAAACGGGCAACACATTACAGTATAAGGTGATTTATTTCTATGGAAAAAGGTCTTTGATTTTCTAACGAAAATCCGCAATTACTTAGTTGCCAACCTAATATTATGCATAAGAAGTTTCCCTGCTCCACAAAATGACATGTTTAGTTTTCGAGTATGTTAAAATGGCGCCGACAGTTTGGCTGGCGAAGAGGTAGGTCCAGCAGACACAAAGTGGCCAAACCGGCAATCAACTAAAACACTATATACTACTTGAGGAAAACTAACCAATCATGTGTTCCGTACCTAGCCCCGACCTCTCGCAAGTTCCACCAGTCGGTTGCGTGAAAAGTCACGTCGTTCTTTTTTAAAATTTAGTTTTTCCGCCACAACTCGGTGATTTTAGACAATTCCCTTCAACCAAGGCAAGAAAATTTTCTCAACCAATCAGTTGGAAAAGTGGTGAAGTGGTAAGGACAGGAGGTGATTAGGAACAGGGAAATATCACTGACCAGGTTCCTCAACTTTCCCATAGAAAAAATAAATTGTGAACAATGTCACTGGACCCCTATCACATGGTATCAAAACTCAATCTGTATCGCAGCGAAAACAAACTAGAAAGATGTTTTCGATATAGCACAGAAAGTCCTTCGAAGTGGTTTATAAAACATTTATAAGCAAGAAGTTTGAAAGAAAAAATTTCATTTTGAATAAGTGTGAGTGCTTTCGAAAAAAGTTTTTAGAAAAAGAACGACACGACTTCTTGATCAACTAAATATTGGAAATTGTAGAAGAGGTCAGGATTAAGTACGCGACACATGACTGGTTGATTTTTCCAAGGAGAAATGTAGTGTTTCAATTGATTGTCGGTTTGGCTAATTTTTGTCGGCTGGACCTACCTCTTCGCCAGCCTAAATGTCGAGCCCATTCTGACAAACTCAGAGACTGAACACGTCATTTCGTAGAGCAGGATAACCCCCTTCGAATGATGTATGACATGCTGCAAAAACTTGTAATATCATGGAAAAAAATTATGCTTGATAAAAAAACGACACTACTTATGGAATGACCCAATAGAAGAGCTTTTCCTTGATGATATCGCGCAAAATGCTACGATATCACCTGTTCTTCCCCGTTGAAGCTGCCTTCACTATTGAAATCGTTGCCTTATCTTCTCTTATTGCAAGTTTCCTTCTCCACGTAATAGCCGCGTAAGAACTTTGTCCGTCTAAGGCCTTGTGTGATTCGGCTCGATGGGCTCAACTCAGCTCGGGTAGAGCGCGCCTATCGCCGCGAGGATGCACCATCAAGCCGCAACAAGGGTGCAGTCTGAGAACCTACCTAAGGACCTACTTACCCCAAGAAAGTAATAACTAATGTGATTATCGCGTGGTGTGCCATTGAGTGATGACGGTCCCCACGTTTTATTTGAAACGGAATTGTTTAGGACGTAATGAAGTGCTCATGGCGCGCATCCAGAGTTACATATACAGTAGCGCTCGAAAGTATTCGGCCAAATGGTCTTTCACTTGGGTTTTTCACTTGTAGCTTTTTTGCAACTGCACCGATCTATGAGAAATTTTAGCATGTTGTACTTGGAGACACTGCATACTTAATATACTATTTTGGCACTCAACGGTATAAGTTACGTCGGTAAATGCAATTTTTTGTTTTTGGAGTGCCATACCTATGCCTGCCGTCCCGCTGTGCCGCTGTCATCAAAAGTCGTGGTTTTACTATAGGATATTGATGTATTCTGAGCTGGGCTCTTTCTTGACTGAGCCTTTTCCTGTTCTTCGGTGGTTTTATGATAAATTCTTGTAAAAAAACCTTGAAAAGAATTAAGCGGCTCTCAAGTAGAAGAAAATGTTGACTATAGGTTCAGGCACCACATATTAAAATTTTGTCAAATTTGGTCAAGTAGAAAAAAAGTTATGACAAAAAAGTGTTTGGGCGAATACTTTTGAGGGTCACTCTATAATTAGGAAGAGCAACTTTTTATCCATCTCAGGAGCACAACATGTAAGCTGATTCATGTTGACACGCTTTGAGGTTCGAATTTATCTTATGAACGCGAAAAACGGCACAGAACTTTCCTTACAATTAATAGTCAAAAAGAAGAGAACAAACGAACAGGAACCGAGACAAGAAAATAAATGGAATAAAAATTGAGGTAGAATCTAACTCTGATATCATTTGGGGAAGAGGAGGTGTGTAGTATGCTCTTAGAGTCAGTTTTGATTATCTCTGCATTTTTGGTTTCAGTAGTGTAATGGATTAGTGTGGTGCTCGTAAGGCTAGGGTTGGTGTACGAGACCTGTCTCAGGCACAAGATTAGGCTCATAACTTTGCATTCTTGTGAATTCGTAATAGCATTTTCTTATATCTTTCCAGATCGGGACCGGCAAAAAGATGGAGGCTTCCCAAGTTTAGATAAGAGGGGGGAGTACGTCGCGTAATTGCTTAATGGTTGTCGTTTTTTTTTTTTTTGTAAGAGCAGGCTATGAATGATTTATTTTATAAATAAATAAATAAGCGCAATTCATTACAATTATTACTTACTAGCCATTAAGACTGTTTTTATTCCTAGTTTACTGATTTTTTGGCGTCGCGCACCGCACGCGGCCACGCCTCTTTTCTCTCCCAATGGCACATAGGCCATGTTGAATTTTATCTTGATCTTCTGATCTTGATCTTAGACTCGCTTTGAAGATTTGTCATGCGCTAAAACATATTCATCTAAAATGCTGCTCGGGTCAAGAAAAACCGTAGATAAAACTCAGAAATCATGGCTACGTTGATCTATGACGTCCTCAAGCACACATTTTAGTCGAAAAAGCTGTTGGCTTTTCTTGTGACAGCTGCAGGCCGCGATGCGGAAGTTGTTACTATAGGATGCTGAGTTATGTGGGCTCCCCACACATCCAAGACCGAAGCTTTTGTCTGTAACTCAGCATCCCAAAACTGAAAAATGCCATATTCACTCCATCCTCGGTTACCGTAGAAGACAAACTTATTAAAACCTTTTTTTAATAGCGACCCATCTACTTTGCACTGTTAGCGTAATGACTACTCGGAATAGAAAACTGAATTGGAAAGAGCAGTTTGAAAAACCCATGAGTCGCAAAAATCATGATCTTTAGACGAAATGACTGAACTAATAACTAACCATTAACTCTTCAATTTCCAGTTTCAGATAGAGTTGAAGTACTGAAGTCTGAATAAGCTTCATTGGCAGTAAACACAGCTCGTTTTGATCGATCTATTCAAAGTTATGATACTTCAAAGAAATCCCAAGTGAGATATCACCAGCCATGTACTGTACCCATGAGGATGTGAGGTTGATGTAATGTCCTTTCGTTTGCGTATTCAATCAATCGGATGATCAATTAGCGATCAAGGTTACGGTAGTTTCCCATGATGTCCATGTCGGGGCGACGACGGGTGTGAATTCGTCGGAGCGGACGTAATTCCGGCAATGGACAGCTACTTCTCGTTTGTTTTCTTCTATACTATTCCATTCATTGACTGTAACAGAACTGTAACAGAACTGTAACAGATTGAAAAGCACTTACCCGAGTACACGTGACATCTTTCCATCGGACAAAATTTAAAACTATTTCGGCGAAATAAAAGGTTCAGGTTGCTATGTAATCTTATCTCCAAATATTACCTTTACACAGAGATCTAGACCTCAACTTCAGAAACGTTTCTTGCTATCCATATTTATGTATACCGACATAGTTAGATAGAAATGCTATATAAAATTTATAATACAAAAAAAGAAGGTGTTTTATTTTGAATCGAGAGGAAAATAAATTAAATTCTTTCTCGCCTTTGCTTCCAAGTGTGCAGTTGTGAAATTCTTCGTTTTGCTTACATTCACGAAGGAGCCGTGGATATGGACATAAGTTAATCGTTCTAATTAAGCCTTGTATAGCTGGGCTATGCATTTGACAGCATAATCGGAACAGTTACGAATGTGTCAAACATGAAGTGTGATACGGAAACTCTTCTTGCCTTTTTAGCCTTCCAATCTCCACAGCTCACAAACAATACTATCAGAGGAGAGTAGAAATCAGGGCACACCCAGATGTCGAGAAAAATGTCCATCTCAGTACGACTTCCCCCCCCCCCCCCCCTCCCTTTCAACTTCTACATCAACTATAGTATTACTAAGGGATTTTGTTATTGTAATTTTTGTGTCAATCACACAATCAGTCATATTTTCTTACTTAACCAGGACAGCTGACAGCACGTTCCGCTTATTATATTGCCTGGGACCACCTCTGCAATCACGACCCCCATCCCGCCAGCCAGATATGGCCCCTCTGTCGAAGAATCCGTGACTACCGGTGCACCCTGGTAGTAATCGTGTCATGGGAGGTTGTAGGGGTAGTAAAGGTAAAATCTATAACCTATGTGTATATTAGAAGATTATGGGATAATGAGAAGTCTCGGTCCTCACCAGTACGGACTGCAGAAAAAACAGAATGGAGCGGCCAAAAACCTGAGAAAAGACCCCTTACTACAGCTGGCTCCGTAAGGAGACGGGCTTTGTTACCGAAAGAGGCGGGCACTGTTAATACAAGTGGCAGCTGTTGAAAAAGACCGTTCTCATGAAGTCTGAGGCGCGTCTTTCCTACGGGTCTTCCTTCACCTGTAGCTTTCATGATGACTCACTTCAGGGTTCTATTACTTAGGTTACCCGTACGGCTGTCATTTAGGCTGCTGAATGTGGTCCAATGCGAGGTGGGATGTATTCCAGTAACCACTGTACCAACCACCGTCTCCTTATACCTTCAGAGAAGATGGTGTTTCCCGGTCCCGAAGCCGAAACAGAGAACTGGAAACTCGGATTATTTATAAAAGTCCATGAAGGCAGTAAGAAATCACCTTCCAGCCTTTTCACGGCATTATCAATTGGTTTGATTAATGAAATAATTATTATGTTTATCAATTAATTTGATATACGCAAAGGAATATGTAGGGGAGATAGTGCACTAGCTACAGTAGCGCTCAAATGTATTCGGCCAAACACTTTTTGTCATAACTTTTTTGTACTGGACCAAATTTGACAAAGTTTTAATATGTGGTGCCTCAACCTGTTGCCAATATTTCCTCCTGCTTGAGTGCCGCTTGACTCTTTTCATGGTTTTTCACAACAATTTACTACAAGAGCACTGAAAAAAGTAAGAGGCTTGGTCAAGAAAAACGGCTTTCTTTGCAAAAACAGAACGAGCAAGCTTCAGAGAACATCAATATTTTGTAGAAAGACCACGACTTTTGATGACTGCGGCACAGCGGGACGGCATAGGGATGGCACTCCAAAAACAAAAAATCGAACTTACTCCGATGAGAGCCAAAATAGTAGATTCAGTATGCAGTGCCTCCAAGTACAACATACTAAAGTTTCTCTCAGATCGGTGCAGTTGCAAAAAAGTTGCAAGTGAAAAACCCAAGTGAACAACCATTTGGCCGAGCACTTTTGAGCGCTACTGTACCTAAAGCGGTCTGGTAACCCGAAAATGCCAAACATTCATCATCTATTTATTTATCGCGTATTCAGATCATCTTAAATGTCAAGGATTACTCTTCTATGCAGTATATATCTTGTATTCTATTGAATAGAAAGGTCATTCCTCAGAAGGATGGAAATATCTATGCTTCGTGTTATTATTATCCTTGTATTATTATAATATCCATTATTGATCATTCATTCATAGGTGTTTAGCTGAACTTCACTATAAAATTTGTATTCTCAATCGATTATTAATTCAAACAAGCATTGCGTCCTAACCATAGTACACGTCCCTTCATTTTTCTCTCTCACCCCGAGGCATTTCTTTAACAATTCCCTTTTGACGTCTAGCCGGAACAAAGCGAGATGTCCCCTCATTTGTTAGCGCTGATGATCTGTCGACAGCTCTCGCGCCATTCCCGTTACCTAATAAGTGTTATCTTGCGGTCAACGTGCTAATCCCGTCGTACGCTACCAGATATGAACGACGATAACCCCCGACAGGTCGCTCACATCAGCAAACATCAACACTTGTCACATACTAATCACTCTCACACACGTACGTGACCAACATCCTCACATCCTCGCACCTATGTGCTTCGAGAAAAAGACTGACAGTTTGTAAATTGAACTGATCAGAAAGGGCTATGAGTATAATAATTTTGTAGCCAATTCGTCCGTTGTCGTGTCATGGTTTGCTTGTGGTCTGGATAGCACACCACATACGATTACGTACATATCTCGAACTTGGGTAATCGAACAATGCTATGGAAGCGTATTATAAAAATCATTACAGAATTAGCGGTTAGAATTGTTAACACAGAGCATTGTCAAGCGAATATTAGAGCTAATGTAATTAATTATGCTAATGATAATAAATTTGTCGTAGTTAGCGCAAGATACACTGAAGTTAGATAAGTCAGAAGGCGTTCAATGAGTCATGGTGCTTCTGTATCTACATATACGCACTTCGCAGATCTGGCTTTGTCTGTCCACCAAAGCAAGACGTCAGCCAACCAGCTCCATAGAGTCTATCGTACTATCATAGCAAAAACTTGCGATCTCTTTCCTGAAATCGAGTTATAAAGATAATTTTTGTAGAGCCTATTTTTATGGTCTAATGGGTCTTGCATCAAAAATTGAGAAAAATTGCTTTTGACAGCGATAGTGGAGTCAGAAGAAGAGGCCGGAACATAGCAGAGAAGTCATCTGAGCAACGTTACAAATCTTTTCTGAAATCGTTTCAGGTCATGAAAAATTTTAAAAAATCGGTTTTCCAAGCATAGAGCCACAATTATC
The DNA here is from genome assembly GCA_963978905.1 of Trichostrongylus colubriformis. Lineage (NCBI taxonomy): Eukaryota > Metazoa > Nematoda > Chromadorea > Rhabditida > Trichostrongylidae > Trichostrongylus > Trichostrongylus colubriformis. Next base: position 31,488,822 of record OZ022260.1, read on the forward strand.
GATATTATAGTGCCCCTAGGTCTGATTCTATGTATGTCCTGAAAAAAAAAAAACTCGCTTCCCTTCTGTAAAGCAGGGCACTCCCAGGTGAGTTGTCGTGGAAAGTAGCCGCTTCAGTACAATCCTCCCTCCACGGGGACCAAATACGACCCTGCACCCCTCTTTGTTGGCTTCTACAATACCAGTAATCTCTATTGTAATTTATTGTTCTGAGTAGATACCTGAAGCAGAAAGATATTTATATCGCATTTCCTCACACGGGGTTCGCTGTTAAATACCCTTCCTCTCTCGTCTGCTTATTGAGAGTTTAGATTCTAGTGCTTATTGCTAACCTCTGCAGGTACGACCCCCCCCCCCCACCACTCCCATCAAATACGACCCCTCTATCGAGGAATTCTCAACCCCGGGTGTACCCCGCTGTAGGTGCCCCAAAATAATAAGAACCTTTTCTGTCTTTTCCGCTGATTTTCTGATGGGATAGGGCATATTCATTTGTGGAATACTTCATATTTATTGATATAGAAAATTCCAATGAAGGCTATGAGATCCACTCTGAAATCTGAACAGCTGCAGGCCAGCTTGTTCACTTGCTACAGCTCCGAAATCTCAAGAAGCTCTTGCACGCGCACAATCTTATCCCCCATAAGTACCGATTAGGATTGCATTTCAGCGCTAGGCTGTACAAAGGATCATATGTTACAGTCTCTGGACTGAAGACTTACAGATGATGGAGACTCAATGCAAAAGCTGCCTCTTCTTGGAAAAATCTTTGGTTTACGAATTAGCCGCAACGACTTTCAGGCAATCAGTTCTTGACCCAACAGCAAGTATTCATAAAATGCCCATGGAGTTTCCCAACTTCTATTACAGGGTTTATGGGAAATTTTGCTCTTTTTTTGAAAAAAAAACGCGATCAAAGGTTTACATACCTTAGAAGTCCCCATGTTCTTTCTGCAATTGTGATATTCCATGTTAGGCAAATTGCCAACAAGTGTATCCCGCACTGACCTAAGAGTGCGCGTGTACGGATTACAGTATGGCTTGAGAACAATGATCTAATCCATTGTGCTCACCAATGGTAGGAGTGGTGGCAACATGCCTAACCCTTACACTAACTAAATACGTACCTGTTGCGTAAATGAGCAGGGTATGGACGAAGAAAACTAGATTGAATTTCTCAAATAGAGGTTTTCAGAGAAAAATAGACAGTAGGAAAATTTTTTCAGGGCATGGTTTAGCATAATGTTCCAATGATCGAAAACCTTTCGATAAATTGAATTGAGCAGTACCATCATCATTCTGGCCATTCCATCTCAATCGAAGATCTGCTACAACCATTACCATTCGATAAATTGAATTGAGCAGTACCATCATCATTCTGGCCATTCCATCTCAATCGAAGATCTGCTACAACCATTACCATTAAAGACAGTGATAGAGGTGAGGCGGATGTGTAGCGTTACGTCTAAAAATCGCGTTGCGGCGTCGCAGAACGACCTGCCGCAGTCAGTTTGAATTCCGCTCAGGATGCACTGGGCTGGTAGTTGTTGCTGTTTCAACAGATAGAGCTACAAACGGCTAGCAATTGAAGCGGGCGGCCGCGTCATTTTCAGACGTAACGGTATACACCCGGATGAGGAGACAGTTAGGAATTGCTGAAGCGACCCGGACCTATCCACGTAGAAACAAAGGCTCTAGAAAGACTTTCTGCGACGGAATTTTTCGTTGGGAAGCGCGCCCCTGAGCTGCAGACAACTCGTCCTTTTTGACCTCTGCCACCTTTTTATTCCAGCCTGTCTTCTAGGATTGACTTTGCCGAAGAATAACTAAGGTGAAGAGTAATGAACATAATAGCAGAATGACACTTACCGTATCGTACTGAAGCCGTATCTACTAAGAGTATGTAGTGTTTGTCGCGTCTGTTTGCGTGATGAAAACGTCTCCCGGTCAGTATCAAGAACTGGAATGAATGATACAAGTTAATTACCCCTAACACTACCTTTAATTGGTCATCGTCGTAAGGTACAATATAAGGGGAGCATTAACGAGAATTTCAAAGGCAACTGCTCGTTCATACACTAGTTTTCATTCTTTTTTGCGGTCTTTTGCTAACTCAATGAAGCTTTTTCAGAAAAGTCCTCGTAAAAAAAAATTAGGCGAAATCCAACCACAAACTTCATTTTCCAGGAATAAGTCATCCCCACGTTGGATCTCGACCTTCTTACACTATTCTCTTGGTCGACGTGTCTTTACGCGCGCTTTTCAATGAGATTCCAAGTATGAATGGGAAAATCCTGCAATATTAATCTCCGTTGTCTGTACACTTTGATGAAACACATGTGGATGAACGCAACCTCAAATAGCTTTCATTATACGGCTTCTCATCGGAGCTATTCAGTTGACTTATTAGGACAGAATATAGTAGTAGAATGAGAAATATTCATGAGTAAAAGGAAACTTTCTATAAAACCTCAGAAATACTCCAAATAAGGGTATTGTTTGAATATTTCTGCAAGCTGTGTGAATCCAGTGCAATTCAGTGAAAACTCCTTCTGCTTTAGAAACTACTTGGCCTTCCTCTGGGTTTAAGAGCCTACCACAAGTTTTATACCATGAATTTTGTAGTGAGCAGGAAGATGGCCAATGGAGAACCACAGAAAACATTTTCAACCCAACGAGCATGCATAGCACTCCTCTTTCCGAGTCTTTATATATTCATTTATTATTCTTTATGCCTTCATTTATATTTATATTATTGATTATTACTTATGCTATTATTTGTTGATGCCTCTATTTATATTTATTTGTTTATTATCATCAAAATGAAAATAAAGAATGGTAAAATAATAATAAATAATAGCGTATGACCAAAATGGAGCACCGTACGGAGAAATGCTGTCTGATCGTTAAGACTCCGAAGTAAAAAAAAAGTATTAAACTCTCCTTAAAAGGTATTTTGATACGATTTTCTATCACCTTGGTGATGCAAGCAGTACTTTCATAGTTGTTACTTCTTACACAGTTTGGCAGCTTATTGTAGTGACAAGTGGTGCTGCTATCACCAGCAAGACTTGGGTTCGACTCCGTATCACTGTCCACGCAGACTTACTGAGAATTCCTTCCTTCCAGAGGTGGTAAGTTATCACTGAACTCGCCTGGGAGGATAAGTTCATTGAATTCCAAATAAGCTGATCCATCAAGTCACTCAGGAGTCTAAAACCCTACAAATGCCGATATGATTTTGTATGGGAGATAATGCATGGCGCATCCTCAAAGAGATCGATAGATGCTGAGGTTTCGTTACCCTTCATTAATCTTATGTCTCAGATAAATAATTCAATCCCCTCCTTTGAACAGTATTCCATCTACAAATACATCTTATTCCATTATACAAATTATTAGTTACATAACGTACTTTTTATATTATTGCTCGTGACTGCACGGAAAATCGAACGTCGGTCTTCATGATCAGACTTGGTGTTTTGTTTCAGTCATATTTTCTGTTCTCTGGCGTGTCTTCTGGCACATGCAAATAAATAAATAAAAATAAGAATAAAAAAGAGTGGAGCTAAAGACATAGTCAGCTCGCAATCGAACCACATCATTCTCAATAAACCCTCTTTCCCAAACTCAGAAATGTGTGTTGAGGGCACTACTGAGAGTCCAGTAGCTTAATAAAAGGAAAACTAATCACCGTTAGCCCAAGAATGCGCTATTGATAGCTCTAGACGTTCTCGAACATCTCTGACTATAGAGCATGGTGCGTGTCTCATCCGAAAAACTACGAAAAAACCACATAACAAGATGAAGGGTGTTCGTAATGCGTGGAAACGAAAATGTGATTTCACCTATTTGAAGATTTTCAGAGCATTATTACGTACTACGGCCGATTTCTACCGTTCCCACATAGAAGATGTTGGATATGGCTCATCCAGTCCTATTTGTGCCACCCGATCTGGTAGAACTTCTCATATATCGGGTAGGCCACTCTTTGGATTTTTCATGTATCTTTTCAAAACTTATTCTCAACAGCTTGTGACACGATTTGATGGCCTTTAAGGTTACAACACCCTTTTCTTATCTTCTGAACATACACATTTACCCGACCGGCTAAAGTGTAGAGAGATGGGGTACAAAAGCTGACTGAGCACCCCCGTACAATTATGTCTGACCACTTGAGGAGGACCAAGGCGAGAACAAAAAAAGGACACGGTTCGCGCTCAAATTTCAGTCGAATTCATCTTGAGCTATAGTGAGGATACCGTAAACAAATTCCCACACTGTGCAATGCACACGTTTTCATTCCGATATTACCTAGCGCCATTGAATTCAAAAAGTATTATTCACTTTATCTTTTTTGCAATATAACAAAGCTAACATTGCATTGCTAATGCAGTGATAGTTAACTTTTAGTAAGTAAATCGTAAAACAAAAGATACATGAGATATGATTACCCTTGAGGATCCTAGCCAGTTTGTCAGGCATCTAAAAGATGCACCCATAATCAGGGTATACCGGAAGTAGATGATTCCTCGAGCTCGGGATGAATTCGATTCAAAATTTGAGCGTATTTGACCGAACAGGAGTGGGGGTCTACCTGCAAGTGAACAGTATAATCTAAACTTTCAATAAACTGATGAGAAGCAAAGGGTATTTTACAGTGAGAACTTGTGAGAAAATGTAGAATAAATATCTTTTTTTTCCAAGTGAGAATACATAGCAATAAACACACATTGCAACTATGCAATCCATAAACAGTTACTGGTGTTGCCAGGTTTAATAAGGTGGTCGTATTTGGTCCCCGTAAAGGAAGTGGTGTGGGGGAGGGTCGTACTGAAAAGGTTATTTTCTTGGACACCTGGGAGCGCTCTGCCCATGTTTCCCTGTGAACCGTAGACGACAGATAGATTGATCAGCTGAACGCTGAAAGAGCCCTTCACTTTTCCAAATTTCCTAAGTCAACTTATTTAACAAAAATCAACCTAATTTAAGCTTGTGATCTACCCTTATCCCTCCCAGGAAAGGCCATTCATACAGTAGTGTTTATCGTAGAATTTCTAGTGATCTTTGATAAGCTTTAGGTGTGTGCTTGTTCAGGTGGACACCTATGCCGCAATGGACTGGGCGGATGCGTTGGCACTGAGTATGGAAGTGGACTCATCGTTCGCCATAGTCACTAGTGAGTGATGGCTTGTGATCGTCGTTTGTCACTTCACAATCGGCTTCTTTCTGAGGAGGAGGAAGGAGAAGTCCATTAAAGGCGATCGTGACCGTGGCTGGCTGTTCTGGTTCATTTCACGTTGTCGCTGCGGCCGCTGGTTCTTCTCCATCCCGTTGCCCGACGATCCATTCCGTATCGTCGCAGATGCAGCTGATAAGCATTGACTCATCTAAACAATCGTTGTTGGACACAGCTTGCAAGGCGATGCGCAGCTGATGAGGTCGAGATGAGGGCTGTAGCGCTGACTCAGGTTCAGGCTTCTCTCTCCTTTCTCACAGTCCTACATCAGAAGATTGATCTTTCACTATTTTCGAATTAGGTCTAAAATTTCAGCCTATTAGCTTCCGCATCCAGTAATACAGTAGCATCCACCTCGTTCCATAAAATTTTGCGAAAGTTCTCTTTGCGCAAAAAAAAAATGTGTAAAAGTAGATTTTGAGGGGCACTGGCTCCAAACCACCTCAGGTCAAATCTGAAAGCTAGCGCTGGTAACACTTTTGCACGCGCACGTTTTAACGATGCATACAGTACCTATGTCGGTTTAAAATTTAGCACATATGTGGTTTGGCTGGTGAATTTTAAGTGACTCTAAACAGCTGACTCCATAATCTATTGAGCTTCTTCTGCAAAGTCGCATAGCTAACTACTACGTCACTATGTGCTTGCTTTTCTTTCGTTATGTATCGGAAATTTCAGAGGATACTCACTTACTCCCGATGATCCCCATATTGCTCCGTTTGAAACTTGCCGATCCCTGAATACTTTTTGAGGACCACCTTTAGTTTTCGATGCCGAACATCACCTTCAGTCTCTCATGGCTTTCTCAGAACTCCATGGTTGATTCAATTGTTGATTGCTGTATCCGAAAGTTACTTTTCAATTGTCATCGTGACCCTGCCTTCTCTTAACTCAATGCTACCCAATTTCAAAAGGTTAAGGGTAAGATATTGTCACATGTATCAATGTCCATCCACCACAATTACCCATCTATTACCCACAGACTTACCCGTTAACGGGTTACCCCTCATGCGCGGACATATCATCTGATGGTCATTTTAATAGCATTGAATGACATAAATATTCTCACCCAACAACTTTTTGGTATTTTTGTAAGCGGATTCAAAAAAAGGAGGGAAGAAACTTTTTTGTGCAGTGTGGTAATGTCAACCATATCGTAACCAACAACAGCGTACGATATAGAAAGGCTGCCGAATAAATATTGATTGCATATGGAGGACCTTCATGATACTAACCTGATCTTGGAACTCAGACAATTTTCAAATTTCGATTTTAAAGGACGTTTATGCATCTTTTTGGATTTGACCCGTAGTCCAAAATGCCTTGGTCCAACTTGATGCAATATTCCTCAAACCCGTTTTTTCGGCGAAGCTAACTATACCTGGTACCGTATTTAGAACCATGATAGTATTCTTTTGGACAATCCATCGATAAAAATAGAATGCATTAAATCAATTTTGTTATAAAGGGCGAACACGATGGTGAGATAGCTCATCCTGGCTAGCGAAAGGCGTCTTCAGTATCGACCTCTACGCGCGGCTTTCAATAGACATATACTCAGAAAATTCCATCAAAGTAGGATTACGAGCGAGACGTCCTTTCAAAGACCCCACTCAGTACTTCTGCTGTGCTATCTGCCTAGTTCTCAGTGGATTCAATAGCATAACCTTGTAGAAGGATTTTCCCCTTCATATTGGCTTTTTGGTTACCTCAAGGTTCTCGGTCTCCAGGACCCCTCCCTTGAACAAAAGTACGATCTTCGATCAAAAACACGTTCCACATCCGTTGTTTTGCAGCCATTTTGATGGTACAACGACTAAGTTAAAATATTTGAACCACTTAGTAAACCTCGCTGAATTGGTAAGCGACCGGTTTCTTTGCCAGCTCCGAAGCCCGGAAATCATAAAATGCCAGAAATCAGCACCTCGGTGATTCAGAGCCCGCTTCGGAAACTCTTTTCACTGATGAAGATCATTTGAGTTGCCCGATAGGAAGCTTTTAGAGTTATGCCCTTTACTTTCGTCTCATCCGTCCGTTATAATCGATTACCTGGTGCTATCCGTCGTTATCCCCTTGCTGCTTAGGCCTTTTCTCGTCCCTCTTCTTCCCGTATGTTGCAAAAGCGTTTGTTGACTACTAGCTGGGAGATTTCCGAGTAAGACGATTAGCAGGAGGAGTTGCCCTTCATCTGAAACGACAAACGTCAACCGATGAATCGCTGAAATTCACGTTGGCAAGTCAAGTCCGACAGCGAACATCCTGGCTGTCGGCCAAGTCTTCCTAGTTGAAATTCAGGGTGTTTCCTAAAGGACCATAAAAGGCAATACCTAAGGGCTTTAGTCAAGCCAGCAACATTCGGTTTGCATATGTCATCATTGGCTTGTCTTGTGCTCGATGCTCGAAGGCAGCATCATTTCCTCAGGGTTTCATCCCATTTGTGCCCCTTTAATAAGCGCATCCGGCGACCGCGTACCTAATTGACGTCAGTTTCAATCAGTGTACGCGTCACACGTCAAATAAGTAGCTACAATACGCCAGATGACGGGGTCAAACCTTTCACGGAACAAGCACACGTACACACGCAGCTGTAGCTAAACTCTTCCCCACCCCGGGGTTAACCAATCGTCAGTGTGTCTTCTCTATGTCGAGGACTTCTGACTGAACTGAAATTGAATCCTCTGTGTGTCCAAATAGAGCAGATTCCCAGCGATATCCGCCATACACGCCGGCTTAGGGTTGTCAGCTGGTGCGATTCCATGCCATGACATCAGGATCACCAGAGAATCCCCCATGTTCGGATTACAACATCCCAAACAAGGAAACTGCTGGCCAGGGTTGAGTACTAGAGTCATGCTGGGGTTCATCAATGATGATCAGTTCTCCATTAATTGGTTACATGACTTAATTACCTAGGTAACAAGTGATTGTTTCATTAAGGGGGAGGGACGAGTAGATGGTAGCGTAGTTCATTGACGTACAACATCTCAGCAGGTGGATTGGGCAATGTTTCTGCGCTAGTGGACACGAATGGCAATTAGAAATCGAAGGAATAGACGTGTCGGCCCCAGCCCCTTTCCTACCACAACACGAGGACGACAGAACCAGCCAGCCGCGACATGCACAAAACACATATGTAGATAAATATGGAGAGAAGGAAAGACATGGCGCTGCTGCCGGCAGGCCACACTCTTATGGGAGAAGTCTCCAGCTCGGGGAAAACGAACTGCTGGCCATGCGGAGATGATCGTGCCCTGCCACATTGTCCCTCCCCTCCCATCCCCCCCCCCCCTCTTCGATCTTCGAACAGCAAAATTTTACAGTTTCTCGAACTCTGTTTGTTCGTATATGCGTGGATTGCTGTCAGTGTGTGTCGTCGGCCGCTCCAGCCGCCTGCGCGCCCCCTCAGCCGTCGTTCTCGCCGCCCCCACGCCCCATCGCCGTCGTCGTCGCCACTACCGTAATCCACGACGGCCAGTCGGCACATGTGGTTGGCTCCGCCTTTCATCGGCCGTGCGTCTCCCGTCCGTCATCCGTCAACCCATCATCTATCGCTAACTCATCCCGCCGTACAACCCTAACGACACCTACCGGTACTCACTTCATCAGTACACAACAGTAGCCGAAGCAGTACGCCGTCTTCGCCACCGTCCTTGTCGTTGCCAGTACTGCCACATCTTGTTGTCAAGCTGGCGACCATCTGTATGCGGGGTGGTTTCGAGCGATTTGAGCTCTCGGGACCATCCGAAGAGGAATGTCCACTGGATTATTGGTCAAAAAACGCGGCTGTTGAAAGCCCTGATAGTGAGTCCATAGTTTTTTTTTTCATGTTTTCTTGAATATTTCGAAGAAATCCCTTCCAAAACTCTTCTTGACATATCCACCGTAGGCACGTGGTGGCTTGCTGCTCGTTGCTCTGCCTTTCCAGCTTTTCTCTCCAGTCCAATCCATAGAGCTGAGTTAAGACGGCTACTGCAATGATTAATCCTGATACCATATCGAGGTGATAAGCTGCTGTATCAGCTGTGAAACCTCATCAGCTTACTATTTGGACGAGCGGGGCTGTTGATTTCGATTTCCTCACCTCATCCACTTTTCCTCTTTCCTACTACTTTCTTTCCTTTCGCTCTTTTCTCTCTCTCTTCTACTTTTGAATCGATGAAGAGCATATTTGAAATGCAAAAAGAGCACATTCACGTGATAGAACTATCGATTCGCAAACTTTTTGAAATGTCGTCGCTATTGTTTAATAAAATGGCTCATCCCCCTCTTTCTCAGGTACCCCCTTTAGCAACTCCTCTTTCTCTAGTCATTTACCCATGGGTAGAGATAGGGTAAAAAGGCATGAATATACCCAGATGAGAGCAGATTTTATTTCTGATGACCCCGTCCAGCCAGCCGTTAGTCGTGGTCGGTCAGCCCGAGCGTTTTTGTCGTTGGCTCTTAGCTTTTAGCGGGTGCTGGTGGTTCTTGAATGAGCCGGCTCTTTCACTAGGTCATTCAAGAGGTCGTTAACTTGGCCGCTAATCATCATTCTTGGCTGTGTGGCGCTATCATTAGCGCTGCTTCGAAACCCCTGCTTAAACCCTCGTCGTCGTCTGCCTATGGCGCTATAACTATTTAAGATCCGAATTCAGCAGCTGCCATTGCTTGAACCCTTTCAGACTGCTCTTTTTGATGTAGAGGTTGCTGTGCTGCTGTCGTTCTAGAACCCCACCACTTTACTATTCTGCCGCCGCACTTGAAATAAGAACCTTTGAAAACTTTTCGGAAAAAGAACGCTACTACTCGAAAGGATAACGAGCCATCAGTGAACGTCATTTTTTGGGTAACGCTCACACTAAAACAACTGTGTGATTTGTGCCGCCTGGCCACCGACTGTTTCCCAAGAGAAATCACTGCCGTATACGTAGTCCGAAGGTTGTTAATCCAAACTTTACGAGTATGTTTGGCACTCCTTAGCCGGGAAATTAGCTCGAATTTCTCCCACATCGAACCTCATTTATTGATTCACCATTATTTCAGAGAATCGTTCCATGTCAATTTGTGCTGCTTGTCAGCTCGGTGAGTCATTACTATCGCTTTGATACCGCTATCCTTGCTCGATACCTAGTGATTCTGTATTGTTCAGAAATCGCCGATCGTTTTATTCTACGAGTCCATCCCAACCTGGAATTTCACGCTTCATGCCTCAAGGTAAGTAGCGATCATTCATCTGGAAACTCGGCACCCCCTGCACCGTCATCGCTCCACTGCTCTACCACGGGCGGGTAAAGGGCGGACAGCATGTGTGTGTGTGTGATCAAATTTCAACAGGGAAGAATCGAATTCGTTCGTTTCGTTTCCCGATTCCATCTGTGGTGGTGACACCTGGTGGCTGGTGAACAAAACGATTTAACTGTCCAACCTTGTGCTTATGGGGTTGCCACGCCACAGGGGAAAAGCGATGCGGTAAAATTCGCAGCAATGCGTGACGTCATTAGCCATTCATGCCACCTGTGGTGCGCCACACGAACGATCAGCCCCTAAACTGACCTGAACCAATGAATGAATGATGCTTTTCTCATAGGTGAATGCGTTTCAGTCGGTGAGGGAAAATGCGGTGACACAAATTTGAACTGTCCTTTTTAGTGTGCCGAATGTCGACGACCGTTGGATGAATCCTGCACAGCATTTGTACGGAATGGAATTACCTACTGTCGAGATGACTACTACAGGTTCGTCTTCAGGAGCTGCTGAGCTTTTCCTTACCTCCCTACTTCACTCTACCATCTTCTCTAACCCGTCATTGATTTTGGTGACATTGATAATTTATATACCATTGTCCACTGACATCTTCTATTGAACGTGTAATAAACTTAGAAGCTTAGAAGTAAAAAAATTAAGAAAAAATCCTTGAAAAATTTTGTCGTCATTTGTCGTCAATTTTGTCGTCAAAAAATTCGTCACAGTATTTTTGTACGTCTGGTTGTCCACTTTAACCAGATTGAAACTGAGCTGAAAAAATCTTTTTGTCCAGGAGTGCATGAACGAATCTTCTGTAGGGTACAGCTTGTGAACGGAATTCCATCGATTATTCCGCATACTTTGTAAAATGTCATGAAGTCCCTCTAAAGGTTGTACATTCTTAATTGTTGTGTTTAAACCCTTTCGCATCCAGTTTGGACAAATTTGCCATCTGGAGCTGAGTCCGTCCTTCATAGGGAATGTCACCCGAGCAGAATTCCTTAAAACCTGTCCTGTTCTTTTCTGGCACTCGTACTGTCCACTTTTAGTCTTTTGAATTCCTGTACCAGTACCTGCACCAGAGCAGGTCTTTTTATGGGAAGTCACTAGCAGAATAAGTTAAGAACAAATCCCCGTGAGATTAATTTCTGTTTGAACTCAACTTTCTGTCCCACTTAACGATTTACTGACCTTAGGTACTCATGAGTTCATTGTGTGGGCTCCCGATCCGAAACTATGTAGAGCCACACTGCTGCAACACAGCGCTCTATCAAAGCGTCTTACTGTGAAAAACGGATTTTGTTTCATTTTACATGCCAATGCCAGCCCATCCTGAAATCTCTCTCTTGCTTCGAAATCCTTTTTTCAATTTCATTCCTCGGAGACTTTGACGATTATTTTCCATATTTCTCTATTTTTTCTTGGTCTTATCCATGCAACATTACATCAGTGTTGACCTTTTCAAGCATGGTCATGTTTTCGTGGTCTTTTTCTTTGGTCGTTGACGATTGCCGTATGAAGGGGGAAGTGTCCGAGTCGAGAGGGTCCTTCTCCTTTTACCTATTCATTGTCCGACCTATTCATGAGCCGCCTTACGTACACATCAGGGTTAGGGTAGCCGGAAGCTGCGAGCGTTGTCCGTCAACTAGCGAACTTGATTCACTGGATTAATTGAACCTTGTGCAGGACAGTCCGGGAAAATATCTCCCGTTCGGGAGACCTTACAGACGAATGACCTCTTTACTGGATTATGGTAATCATTTGTTTGCATAGTGGTCTATACCAATGCCTCCTTACTAGTTTATTAATGCCAATAGCATGTTTGCATGTAACCAGGCACATAGAGTGTGAATTTCCCATGTTCTTCTTGGGGCTCTTTGTTGTACCGCGAGGATAGCGGCACGCGTCTCTAGCCGTCATTTCGGGTTCCCTAACACCTACCTGACTTATAGCCGATGGTGATCACTTCCACTACGAACATGTGCTAATCGTGAAGAATTATTGTTACTCACTAGGCAATATAACCCCAAGAACCATCTTGAAAAATGGGAAGATTGCACCTACCTGGGGGTATGACTGGGAGAGGAGAAATTATTGACTCCTCTGAGATCGCTGTTCCTTTATTTCTTGGAGAGTTCCCTATCCCGCTCGACTCTGAAAACTCGAGGGAGTTTTTGAGAAGACATGACCTGAAACTGTTTATATTCGACTTTTCCTAGAGTCCACATCTGAAATTCTGAGAATACTGAATTCCTGTTTGGTGGAGAGTAATTTTTGTTTGCTCCCGCTATTATCTCTTATTACCACCAGTTACCATTGGGTATCAGTGAATATAATTATATATCACCAGGTATCGTTGAATATCACTACACTCCGGACACTACTTGTGACGTCAGAAACACAGTGCTTACAGTATTTCACACTTGCATATTTTCACAAAACTGCGCATAAATGACTCGGCTCAATTCTGGGTTCTGTACTTTGTAGGCTTTGATGATGGGATATACCATTTATTTATTTTTTTTCCCAACGTAGGAATGAATTAAGACACTTGACAACAAGCAATCTCTACTGCTCGCCCATTTGATGTAGTTTCCCCCACACTTCTATGCATTGCTGACATTTTCCCATCGATTCATTCTTAACGCCTGAGAATATGAGATAATCCTATTAACGGACAAATTGAGTAATTATTTAAGAAAACTAAGCTCGGTTTGAGCTTGGGTTTGAACATTATATTCCTTTTAACCATATGTACCAGGCCTTCTTCCGAGACCGGAAGTAATGCGGTAATATATGCGTTACCATGCGGTTCCTTTCTGGCTAAGAGAACTGTGACGTCATCTAAGAGCTACGGTATATGAACAGCGCTTTCACGAGTACCGCCACGTGTGGAACCGGAAGGGCCGGTCAGGAGTAGGTCATGCATAGGGTTGTTACATAACTAATTGCAGTATTTTCTAGGCTTTTCGGTACCAAATGTAGCCGTTGTGAATTGCCTTTTGATCGAAGTGAACTGGTGATGAGAGCTCGACATGCTGTCTATCACGTCGCATGCTTTTCTTGTGTCGCTTGTGAACGCCAGCTAAAGACCGGTGATGAATTTCAGGTGAGTAAAAGGGAGTAACTGACAAGTTCGATTAAAAGTGCAAGCTTGTGAGGTCCACCTTTTAATTGAGGATCAATTCTTCATGACATATCACTAATGCTACTATGGAATGATATCATCTTGTAAAAATTAGAGATTATAGGAGGTAAAGTGTCACAGAGTACTTCAAAAGAAACTATGAAAAGAGTTGAACAGGAATGGGATTCATTGTTCAGCGGACCACCAGGGTTACCTAGGGTAAGAACACAGACTCAATTTGGCACTGTACTGTGCCATTTGACACCATCGCGATGAACCCATCTCCGATTTTCAAGTTCAGTGAAATGTGTAGAGCGATCATTGGGGCGGGAGCACAAATAACACTAAGGAATCATTTCCACCCAACAGGCTGATAGTAATCCTAGATGAAATGGTTTTCTGTGTAGGGAGTAAACCTCATACCTGACTTACGGGCACGATCAGGCCTCGTCGGGGAATCCTCGACGGATGTATATTTTCGATCGGGGAGATTGGAAGAAAGACTTGTTTTTATAGTTTTCTTCAACGCCGATCTCGACCCTGCACGTGGAGCCAGATTCCCTAGGATTTCCTTGAAATGATTATTTATGCCAGTTGCCTGATCACTAGTCCCTCCGCTTTCTCTCGCTTATGTGCTGCGATCAGCCCTTCCTCCAAGCTTATCCCAGGTTCTCAGAAAAGGCCTAGCCGGGAATGTTTTGCAAAAAGCCAAATGTCATCCAGGATAAGTCGCGAAATCCGCTTATCTAGGACCGTGGATCAAATCTCGACTGAACGAAAACCGTCCTCAGTAGAAATTTTGATCCTAGTGTAAACTTCGAAAATGTCAAGAACACAGAGTACCATAAAATTTTGATGCCCAAAGCCCAAAAACGACGAAATTTTTTGAAAATCTTCAACTGTTACAGATCAAGGGGAATTCTCTGTACTGCAGAGCGGATTGTGAAGCTGGAAATGTGCCTGAGGTAAGTGAATGAAACTTTACGTTCGCTTTTATGAACCCTCTGAAATCAGAGTAATTTCAGCCGTCTTCAATTCCTACACCGTCAATGTTCGCCAACGATGATTCGTGGGAAACGTCGACGATGACCTCGTTGGATCATACGAGCAGCCCTCCACTTTCTATACGGTAGAACTCGAAACCTTTAATTGACCCTACTCCGTTCCCTATGGATATTCTCGTTGTAGCTCGCCAAAATCTGATGATATGGGTACTCCACAAAATAATGGCTTTCACAATACCAGCGGATCTTCGGCAGGTTCTTCGGGGAAGAAGAAAAAGGACAAACAGGTTCGTGGAAGCTCGGGGTCATTCCTTTGATGCGGCTCAAGTGATACCAAGTGATACCACATGATATCAAGTGATACTTGATCTTTAGACGACGAGGGTCCGAACTGTACTCAATGAACATCAACTGTCGATTTTGAAGAAATGTTATGCTCTCAATTCCCGGCCAGATGCATTACTCAAGGAACAGCTTGTGGAAATGACTGGTACAGAAGCTTTTATTCCCCGCTGTGGACCTTTCTCAAATTCTAATCCTTATTTTCAGCGCTCAACGCTCGAGTGATCAGGGTATGGTTTCAAAATAAACGCTGTAAAGACAAGAAACGGCAGATTCAAATGCGTGATATGGCTGTGAATGCTGAGAAGGTATGTCGCGCCAGCTACACGTTCTTCCCCCATAATCCTCTTGTCGTCTTACGTCACATCTAATGGGCCACCGTTATTATGACAATCTCGTTGATCCGTTTATTTAGTGATGACCGCAATTGCACACATTGCCACTTGTGTAAACTATTCGCAATTACACTATTTGCATCAGTTCTTCGGTACCACTTACTTGTGACCACGTTAATCCACGTGTCTTTTCTTCCACTTACGGAGCTCAGGCTAAAAATCCATCTGGCCAGACTTACTTTGAGAACCCAAACTAAAAACCCATCTAGCCAGACTGGAGTTTGAGCCATAAGTTCAGTTTTAACTACGGGGCGACAGAACGAAGTGTCGACTCGAGCATGCTGCTTATTGGCTATATTTGACCTTGGGCGAACTACAAGGCAAAAAATCCGTGACCATCTATGGCATAGGGCTAGACTGGGGTTTCCCTTGAAAAAACCATTTAAGTTCATCGATATCCAATCTGCAAACCCTATGTCACCCCCTCGTCCTCAAAGCCTTACCGCGGCTGCTTGATGTGCGCAGTGAAGCGACTAGTCGAGTATTGTCACCAGCGCTTAGAGACGCAAAACGGCGCAAAATTCAAAACAAAACACTCGTTGAACCGTGAGAAATTTCCCGCATACACTACTGTAGTGAAGAAGGAAAAACAAAACTTCGTCCTCCAATATCCCCGTACCTCATCTTTCCTGTAATAACGAGGGGAGGGGGGGGGGCAACTACTCCTCACCTCTTTTCTGTCAAAGTCGCACTCCCAGTTGACATTGGAGAAATCCCTCAATGAAAAACAAGGCGTCACCAAGTATAATCTAATAACACCGTAACTAGTTCCACTGTGTGTGTGTGATGTGTGTTTACGACCTTCGACGAAGAATACCGTACACACACGTTCCACTTCGTTTCGATACCGTACCCCATTAATTAGTTTTCTGTGTGATGGCGACGTGCATATACGCGTGTGCCGCTACACACGGACTTGCTCTCCTCATCGGACTGTTAATTCAATCACCAATTAGTGAGGCTATGTCTCCACGATTGGAGCACTATTTCGTATCAGAGCGCACTTGGCCCTATATCAGCCTTTGGCTTGATCTAATTTAGATTTCAGAATACGCGCCCGAATCGAGGATGAGACGTACCCTGTCCAGCTACTGCCCTGAAAATCTCGCGAAATTTTTTTCCTTTTGCCCCCCCTCCCCTGCCGTTGAAATACTACGGAGGGGAAATCCTTACTTGTGGCTTGATGTAGCTAGTATGATAAGCGCACTCTGGTGTTTTACATACCACCCGACGGCGAGTCGGAAGCGGATTAACCGCGGAGATATTGACGGATAAGCTGTGGTAGTTATCAAGCTGTGTTGGGCACGGAAGCGACTGCGAGAGAATCATCTGTGCATGAGGAGGGGAAATCCGACTCGAATGGCAATTCGAGTTAAGCCAAGCCATCCGAATTCATTCTGAACAGACGTCTTCATTCATGCGCTCATCACATCGTCGGTCATTAATCGCCTCAATTGGCCTCTGTATGACCGCCTCTGATTTGTCGTCAATTAGCAGCCCAAAAAACATTACGCTGAGCATCAGCAACAGTTTTTTCACGGGTTGGCAAGATGGTGGCACCACCTGGCGACCAGTTCTCAATTTATGACGGCACCAAATTGTCGCTCATTTTCCCGACAATTCGACCTCACAAATGGGTGGGCGAGATTGAAAGGGGCATCCTTCCGCCAGTAGGCTTTACTAGGCGCTTTGCAAAAGTTTTCAGAAAAGCTGAAAGGATTTGAGATTCCATTTGGGACCTTTCACTTCAAGATTCCTGATTTCATATCTTCTATCTGGGAAAAGAAGGCACTGCGCTACGAAACTGCCTGAGTATCTCTAGGGACTTCAAAAATTCAAAAAATCCACTATACGCGTGGATATCTTTCACGCAATCTTCCAGTATAATTCACCATATGCCATTATCATCTCAGCTAAATTTCTTTTCCAATCTTGGAATCCTAGATGGATGTAGGCAGTACCACCCTCATGAAATTTCGAAATAATCAAATTCTCGCTTGACTACGACGACAAGACTCCAAAAATAGAGCGGTAGCTTATCAGTGTATTGATCTCAAGGGCAGTAATCAGCTTGAATCTACTGATCCGCAGTGACGTGCTTAGCCACCGTTCTTGGTTCTGGTCACGTTTTACGCCATTGCTTACCTCAATGGATCCGATCATCCTCCCGTTAAGAGAAACAGCACCAAAAATAGCTAAGCAACCATGATGTAACAAGGATTATTCTGCTTTTTTTCGGCTTAAGACACATGAACTCTCTAGCAACATTCAAGCCTGGCTGGAGCTAAGTGACTAATCTTTGCCTAATCAGCTTACTTTCGATGCCGTCTGACACCGCGGAAATTTTTTTCAAAGGGCCCTCTTGAAAATCATCTCTTCAGAGATCAAATCGATGAAAGCGACTTATCGTTGAGCCAGTGGTTGCCTTATGGAATGAGAAGTGGCTCCGCCTGCGTTCCCCTCAAAATCAATCGGAGTTCAGATAATTTATTTGTGGATTGCAGTATGAGGGGTTGTGAATTTTTGTGAAAAATTTCTCAAATAACTTAAAAACACATCAAATAAAAAATAAATTGAATCAGACAGAGATCAGTTTATTTTAATTGGACCCAATTTCCATTAGTATGGCACAATTTCACATGACGGTCACCCTGGCTGATCAGGATAGTAAAGGTAGCCTCGAAGCTAAGGTTCGAAAAATACTGCAAACATGCAGGAGAGATAAACAATAGTTTACTGCAAGTATTCATGACCACAGAATTGATCCCACAACACCCAACACGCCTTTTACCATCTCTGTGTGCATCACCCTCAAGATTATTAAAGATTAAAAAATAGCCAGCAGTAGTAGTAAGTGTAAGAAAATTAAGGTCTTGATACAAGTATCACTGATAAAATCGTTTAAAAACACACCTATTTACATGTTCTCAGCAACTCTGGAGATTTTTTTGCCCATGGTAGGCCAACTTTCGTGCTGCCTTCTCGAGGATTGGTGCAGACGGTCCATAAGGGAAAGCGGCAAGTTCAAGTGCTAGGCCCGATGAAGTGCGTCACCTTGGGTTTTTCCAGGAAATTCTGAAGACGTCCGAGAGGATAACGCTCCATGCAGTGACAACACAAATCAGTTGTTTTACTATATGAGATGGAATGCTGCGTTATTTCCACTTAGGTTAGTACCAGCACCCAACAGCTCAGCTGACCGTGACAGCCATCACTCGATCTAGTAGGAAAGGCTGACTTAGTATGTATTGCTTGAAGCAAACACAGCAGAACGGTACATAGCTGTTGCCCGTGTGATTCGTTGTCTCCGCAGGACGTACTCCTAGGGAGAAATTACCCTAGAAAGGCATTTTCATCACTACCCAATGTCTCTGGTACTTTTTCGTTTATTGCTGTTCACATCTACGCTGCCTTGTTGTTTACAGATGTAAAAATCCAACGATTAAGAATCCCCCGTACTGCAATCACAAATGAATTTTCTAAATTTCGGATGATTCTGAGGAGAACACAGGCGGAGCCACTTTTCATTCCATATAGCCACCAATGGCTGGATGATAAGCCGCTCCCATTGTTATTTGTTCATTTATTTGTTGTACCGAAATATATCCACTTGTAAAATGGATTTTTCTAATTTTTTTGAAAATTTGATCTCTGGAGCAGACGACTTTCAACAGAGCTCCTTGAAACAATTTCCACGGTCATAGACGGCATCGAGAGTGCGTATTCGGTTGAACCTCTGACTACAATTTGTACCTTCCCTTGCTTCATAAAAAGAGCGAATGGAAATTCACAATTTTTAGACAAATTTCTTCTAAAGCTGAGGAGTCTCTAATAACTTTTCGCATTCAAAACAGTTATCTTCAAACTCTCATATCTGTAATCTACAATAGTAGTTCATTTAATGGCTACCTTCAGGATTAAATACGCACCTTCGGTTCAAACTGCCTGAGAATTCATTTGTTTCAGCGAATATGTACTCCGTGCCAGGGTTACGTGAGGACATAAAGATCACAACGATAGAACGGTCTATGTCTGTGTGTGTGTGTGAGGAGGGGGATGAAAGTGATATGTTTACTCTCACACATCCTCAGCGCCACAATCTGCGCTGACATACTGCCAGCTTGCGCTTCTCAGGTTCAAGCACCTCTCGTCTATAAATAGAATACGGTGGCCGGGTGGCACATATGGTGAGGCAAGTGTAGTGTTTATGCTACTGCTGAATAGCCATCATCGAACGAACGTTTGACCACACTACGAATGGTCTGCTGCGCCCCCCTCCCCTTCAAACACCTCCAATGGGTTTCGAAATCCTCCGGTGACTGCCAAAGCCAGGGTCACCCAACAGAGGGGTTATCAAGTGCTTAGTGAGGATGTGTGTGCTATATGATCCTGATGCACTTGTTACATCACCTGATGGGTTACTGGATGGATGATCATGAGCTATCCGACCGGTATCCCATGAGACCTGTAATCACAAAGTCAAATATCATACGTGAGTCATCTGAAGCCGTGTACCGATCTTAGAGCTTAAGATGGGTAATCGCTACCTTGTAGAGGTCAGACAGGTGGATCTACTTGAGGAGATAGTGGTAGGCAGGAGTATAGTGAGGATCGGATATGACCCAAATAGAGCAAAAATGAATTAGAAAGGGAGTAAATGGCTCAGAGCTTGGATCTTCTCAGAGGCACACTTCAGAAGTATTTTTAAGCTCTCATAGTGGTCCGTACCTTTTAAACGCGCCGTGCGCATGACGGCTGTGCCAATTTGTGAAGTTTTTGAATGTGTGCCCTGTATACAATGACTTGTATCAGTTAACTTATGCTTTATTCAGTGCGATCCATCAACAATCAAAAAACCAGAATAACTGAATATCAGCTCCATTATCAACTTCACTAAATATTACCATCATTAATCAAAAAATCAGAATAACAGAATATTACCAAGTGGATCTACTTGAGGGGATTGTGGTAGGCAGGAATATTTGATCGGATATGGCTCCAAACAAAGCAAAAATGAATCAAAAAGGGTTTTTTTTTTGTTTCACACGGGACTCGAACCTCCGTGCTTTCCCGGCATATGTGCGGGTTCGAGTCCCGTCCGAACCAAAGCTTTTGCCCATAACTCAGCAACTCAAATATTACCTCATCAAAGAATAGCTAGTACAGTAATAAAAATAGTTTTGTGATTTGTGTGCATCTCAGTCATTTTCGTACAAATTTTTCGTCGTACAAATTTATAGACTCCTGATAGATGGATGGGTTTCTTGATCGGAATCTGGAACCGATCCTATGACATGTGTCATTGCTATATGACAACTTCTATCACTGCGCTACCCTGTCAAACACTCTCATCAGTTGATGTTTCTCTACCAGTTCCCTACCAGTGTTTCTCTACTGTTTATCAGTTGTTCTGTCAGTTGATTCCATTCGCTGGTGCGATCCCCGACACCTTGCCTCTGTCCGACGAGATTGTCAACCACGCTCTTAATCCAATAATGAGTTTTTCTCGATGAATACGCAAAGATACCATAATACGCGGGTGGGGGACCTTTTCTTCGGCGATTATGATACCGTATCCCAGTGAGACGTGTTTAGCATCCGCTGAAGGGCAAAAAGGAGAGTGAGGACAAGGACGACGAGGGAAGCGAGCGTAGGGTGGGCAGGGAGGGGTGGTATGACGCAATCCGACCCTCTATTGACTTCCTTCGATTTAGGCGAAATGTTTGCATAGCCACCTTCTCGTTTTGGCGAAACGACACGCAAGATTATAACACACGCGTGCGCCCGCGTTCATTTTGCCCACTTCAAAAGGGATTTTTCGAGAAAAGCGTCCAGCTGGTGACAGCGCTTCTACTTACCCAGCCCGGCTGGTTACGTAACCCACGCCAGACACTGTCCGCGCACAGCTCTCTGAAACTCGTAATTAGATGGTTGTATTTAATTAGTGTTGATTAAAGACCGCTGGATGACTTCATTGAGTTGACCGGCCACGGCGGCACATCAAAGCAATGCATGATACGGTTCGGGGTAGGGCTAATTGTGTAATTACACCAATGACATCTGACTACATACATACACACACAACCGTATACGAGGCTGTCTTTTGGCGGTAATTTGATGATGACGACCCCGGATGCAGTGGGCAGTCCTTTCCGCCTCCGTGAACAGCGGAATTCATGGAGGAACTTCCAGGGATATATGGAAATCGAATATCGATTTCATTTGGACCGCTCAAATGTTCCTTTTTTCAGGAACGTGCTCTGAACGGAGTTCGAATGGCTGGTGTTGGACCAATGGTTGCCGGTGCACCTACAAATCATGTAGAAACGTTATCGATTGGTCAGCCAATCGATATCACGCATTATGCTCAATGGGGCCAATCAATGGACACACCCATGGTTGATCCTGCCTCGTTTGGACAACCGCCTCCATCCATGGTGAGTCATTACTATCCGATTTTTCACGTTCACATCTCTTACCGTATTTTCTGAATGATGCTTTTTTTGTTTTAATAGATTCAGCCGGAGCTGGTCCATGCTCAATTGTCCAACCGTAGGCGTATATAGGCCACAGTACCCTCAGCTCAGAAAAAATGTCTGACGAGCCAATTTTAAGGGGGACAAACCCCTCCGGAAAGTGCAAATCTTCCCATAATCCGAACCAAATCACCCAAGTCCATTAGAACTAGGTTTTAATTACCCTCGTCTTTGACTGGTCTTAAAAAGGATTCTCTTCTGGCTGTTTTGGTAGACCACGTAACGACGTAACGATGACCGGCTGGCCGGTGACACTGTGGACTGGTGCTGGCCTAATGTGGTCGCTCACAATTCGCTGGTTGATGAGTTTATAAGTGGCGCGAGCGAACGAACACCATATTAGGATGAACTGGTGATGGTGACGGTCAGCCGTGTGGGGAAACAGATAAGGTGGGACAGGCGCGTACACCTGGCAGGCAGACCACCTTCGTGCGGGCCCTTTTAGATCATCCAGTCGACAGCTGCATAAATAAGCGACACCTTAGGGGTCCTCAGACTGGGCAACCGACTCCTGCAGGTGAACCAAGCACTCAACTCCTCAGAGTATTTGTTAGCTTTGAATCAGAATCTTAGGGTCTGGTATCCTTTTCAGTAACTCACCAGTTGTAGTAATATCTTGGAATGGGATAAAACAAACATTCGCTTGAAAAAAACCAGAGGAGTCAATGAATAAAAATTCAAGCGAAACAAAATTTTCTTTGATGATATAGTTCATTTTAACTTGTAGATACCACCAAAGAGAATGGTCTTTTTATTTCAGGTGGTGCATTTTTCCATTCCTTTAATTAGTAAATACCTTTTGTACAGTATTGAATGAGAAAAACCGTTCTGAACGAAGGCCATGGGTTTTAAAAAAAAATTTAACTTTTTTTTTTCAAACTTCAAGCTTTAGCGAAAATCTGCACTTGTTTAACGGCTGCACTACTACTTCATTATACACTATGGCAGTTCTGTCGAGAACATTCAGGTCTTCCAATCATTCGTAGTAATGTGCGTGACAATGTTTTCTCTGGGAAAATAATAAAAGGATTCTGAAAAGGGCATTTAAATCACTGAAACAATCACTGAGCCGTAGGCAATTTAAATCATCATCAATTTTTGGCCCATACACTCAAAAACCTATCCTTAACAAAAACCAACTACAGGCGCATCCTAAAAATCGCACTCATTTCGGCTAGAACTTTCCCTTCTACGTGTGGGCTGGACACTGCCTAAAAATGTCTTACTTTCCAAAGGCAGGTTTGAACCACGAGCTGTTTCCGAAATTGAAAACAGCCTTTCTTGTTAGTGGAGGCTTCAACTCAAGTGTTTTTCCTTTACTTTTTTTTGAAATAAAATAAACAAACAAAAAAGTGAATCATACATGAATGGAATCAATTTTGATAATTTTGATTTCTAATAGCTGCAGATTATCACCGCAGCCCGCGATGTGAAAGTTAGTGCAGGTATGCTGAATTATGCGTAAAAGCTTCGGTCTCGGACAGGAGTCGAACTCGCACTCCATGCTAATATAAATAAGATAAAAACTAAATGAAATATATATATAAAATAAAATATAAGTTAAACAAACCAATTTTTGATAGAAATGGTTCTAGTTCCCATCTTCTTTAATACCTTACTTCATACAAGCGATTCTTATTTCAGGGTTACACAGAGATGGGACCCGAACTCGGTTACGGTATGCTGCCACCAGGTGGTGCATTCCACGAGTTCTCACCGCATTTACACGCATCTGATATGTCGTCACCGAGTTGTAGTGAATGAGGGCCGCCGTCTGAGTACATTACCGTAGTATCCACACGAAAATCGCCGCATTGCCTTGCCTCTCTCCCTCTCTCAATCGGTCGATAATATTTCATGTGCCGATCGATATCGATTTGTGTTTAGTCTTCTCGAATAAAATCACTTAACACTGACCGTGACGTTGTCTTGATGGACTCGTCCAGTCCCATCTGAACATTCCCGTTTCGCTCACTTTCATTCCATTCTGTACAAAGGCATCCACGCACAGGGAATGTCTGCGGAAGTTTTCAGTTCTCTTTTACCCTTTTTTGTGGATGCCTTTCTACTGTCTCTAATATTTTTTTCTTTTTTTTTGTGGACCAATTGTGTATATTCTGTTTCTTCTCTTGTGATACGAAATTGTGAATTTTTAAGGTTAAATTTATGAAAATTTCTAGTTCAGTATCGAGTTGAATAGGGTTGTGAATCAAAATGTATCCAAAGGAAAAATCAAAACTTTCTCTGTAATAATAATTGCATTTTTCATAATAATTTTCAGCAGAGCTTACTTATTATTGTCCTGGTTGTTTCACTGCGCCGTTGTTCTTCTTCTGCTTCTCTGAAAGTATATGTACACCGTCCGACGTTTCCCATCATGACATCATCCCTTCTATCTGTTACTCTACTCAATTCCATGTATCTATTTTTCTTTTGGGAAATGTTGGACTCTCTAGAGCCATAATATCCATGAACTGCAGTATCTGTACTATAGTTTCATGCCAATAAATATTATTTATTTTGGTATAAGTATGTATGTTTCCGTGGGAAAGCAGAGTTCCAGAGGTAGTGAGGTAGTGGTCGCCGTATAGCACTAGTAGTACTGCTCGTGGGTTCAGCTAGCACATTCGAAAAGGATCAACCTCACTTCAAGGAATTCTTTCATAAGATCGATTATTTGTTATCTTTAAGCCTATAGACGCGCTAACCTAATAACTCACTTTGCTCCTGTTCGCATGATCGAATCAATAAGGCTACCGTCAGACTTTGCGATTTTGCGATTTTGCGATTGTGCAGTTTTGTGACGTCGCATTTTCGCACGCGATACTATGACCTTGCGTTGTGCAATGCCGCAACTTCGCGTGCACCGCAAAATCGCAAAATCGCAAAGTTTGACGGCGGCCTAATCAATGCCTTTCCAGGCAAACCATCCTCCCTCTTTTGGGAGTCAGTGCTGTCCCCGTATAACCTAAGTCACTTTAAAATTTCATCAAAATTTTGTATGGATGTAGAATTTGTGGCGCAAACCAAAGAGCAATTGATCAGTACCCGAGGGTTTGTCCTCCCACACTTTCCCAGAAGGACAGATGCATCAATTCTCATGCACTAGATCAATAATGCGCCATGTATTCAACTTTCACCGGAGTTACGGAATGGTTATTTGGTCTACATACATGAGAATGATGAGTCAAGACATAAAGTCGGATTTCATGGGTAAATAAGCTTAAATAAATACTGTAAGCATAATAAGATACCTATAAGATAACTGTGGACTCGTCCAAAATTTTTGCACAACCATATTTCATTAAAATACATTATCTAATGCTGTGATAAGCACAGGAGAATATGTATATAGGGGGTGCCAAAAAAAAGTAATTTCGCCTACGGCTCACATCTCCCAATTATACAAAACATAGGGAAACGAAAGAAATGAACGTACTGGGGCAAAATAATTCCGAAATGTTCCTCTAAAAGCAGGAACAAGCTGAGACTCACTACTTTCATTTTTATAAAAATATGGAACCTTCGAGCGGCGCAGTCGGGCATCAGAGCACCCACGGTATTAAGGTACCCTAAAAACAGTGGAGCCGTGTTCCATGGTAGGTCTTTTGTGGGAAGCTTCCTAAGGATTGGCCCTTCGGTTCATGGAAGTCACAGAGCCCCTGCTGCTTGGACAAGGTTGCTATGATCCGAAGTATCATTTTCATGCCCAAATCCGCCTCCGGAGGGGTTTCAGCGGTAAGGGCACGTTTTGGCTCTTGGAAACGAGGAGCGCTGAGAACCCGGAAAAAGCGGAATGTTAAAGACACTATCCAGTATGGATCCGGCTAGGTACCCAGAGTGAACGGACCTCAGCAAGGTTGTGAACGAGGGCGACGAAATCGCGGATTTTGCCAAGTTGGGGTGACACATCTTGTTCACTTTTTCCTCGCTCCCGTTCCTGCTTGTGCAGAAGGCTGCCACGGAATATAGTGACAGAGTGAGGTCTGCTCTTGAATCTGGGCATGAAAATACCTCAACAGAATTTGCTGTAGTTCGACTAAAGTGGGGTGAAAGTGGAGGAGACAAAATTACTTCTTTTTTTTTGGCACCCCCTGTAGGGGATTGTATGCCACCTATAATTGCTTGCTTTTTCAAGTTGAAATATTGAGGTATGATTGATGTTGGCTCCCTTCAGAGATCTGCGATAAGCGCTGGATTCTGAAGCGCTTTCAATAAGTAGATAGAAGCGAAAGGTTTGCAGCGAACTCGTATGAGGAAATGTGAAATAAATATCTTTTTGCTTCAAGTAAGAATACATAGCAATAAAAAACATTGCAAATATACAACCAAAAGTTATTGATACCGTAGAGGGTAAAAAAGGGGGTTGTATATGGTACCCGTGGAGCAGGAGGTCGTACTGAAGCGGCTATTTTCCTCGACACCTGGGAGTGCCTTGCTTGTAGTCTTTCCCAGTTTATAGCCAATCAGTGTAAACGTCTTCATAGGCGCTACGGACTGAGACATTTCCGTCATTCGTCATTCTCGTTTAGACAAGCAAGCGGTATCCTCAAAGACAGTGTAAGACAAATGGTCACACTCGTCACCAGTGCGCTCCACATTAATTTGCTGCAGTTCTTCATAGGGAAAAACCAGCAGTCATCCACCTGGCGGCCAGGAACACGGAAGGACAGTTGGTAAGTACTGATGTGTTGTGTGATGTTCATAAGAAAAAAAAAACCAAAAGCTATAAAGATGATGGAAAGCAATGTTTTCCCGGTTGTAATCCCTTGCAAAAGAAAAGACCACACAAAGGGTTTTACGAAGACCCGGTGGCTTTAATTAGCAATTTTCATCAAGCTATAGTCATAGCCTACCTTTTCTCCGGTGTTTTCTCATCTTTATGACTACAGCAGCTGATGTTGTGCGAAAGCATAGCGCTTAAGGGGCCAAGGGGTATGTCGAAGTATCGTAAACACCTTTTCCTGCATCTTGCTATTTTTCGAGGTTTTTACGGTTCCGACGTGGTTTGCTACTAAGGCTGCTGGGGTCCATGAAGCCATGGTGGATTGGACCAACCGCAGACCAACATACCGCCACCATGGCAGCTACGGAGAACGTTGAAGAGCTTGATTTTTGTCCAGCCAATGTGAAGATCGTTGGGTTTCTGCTCATTTCCATATGTGGAATTAGAACTGATGAAAAGAAAGTACATACAGCCAAACACTTCCTTGACATAACGTTCTTTCTACTTGACCAAATTTGACAAAATTTTTACATGTGGTGCCTGAACCTACTGTCAACATTTCCTTCCACTCGAGTGCCGCTTGACTCTTTTCATGGTTTTTTACAAGAATTTACTACAAGATCACCGAAAAAAGAAAAAGGCTTGGTCAAGAAAAACGGCTTTCTTCACAAAAACAAAACGAGCAAGTCTCAGAAAACATCAATATTCTGTACAGAAACCACGACTTTTGATGACAGCGGCACAGCGGGGCGGCATAGGGAGGCGCTTCAAAAACAAAAAGTTGCATTTAATCAGGTAACTTACACCGTTGAGCGCCAAAATAGTATATTTAGTATGCAGGGTCCCCAAGTACAACATACTAAAATTTCTCTTAGATCGGTCCAGCCGCAAAAAAGTTACAAGTGAAAAGCCCAAGAGAACAACCATTCGGCCGAATACTTTTGAGCGCTACTGTATAACTAACAGCTTCTTCCTAGTAGCAGCAACAAGCGGTCTTGTATTACCGATTCCAGGTGAAAATAAGACCATATCAGATCGGTATGTCAGCTGTTGTGAGAAATAAGGAATGCGGAAGACAAATACAATAACAAACTTGAACATAAAAATACTAGTAATATGTAGTAAAGTAAATACAAAAAATATAGGAAATCTTTTTTCTAACATCTGTGTGTGTGACAATCCGTGTGCAGCACACACAGATTGCGCCAGAGAGCAACTGGTATCTAGGATTGTGGGTAGAGGGTGTAGCCCGATTTGCTTAACATTCAACCCACTTTGAAGTCTTCTGTGCTGAAAATCAAGGAAGCATCAGTGTACGAACTTTCTCATAATGCAGACCTTATATAAGAAGAGATTACTTGTGACACCTAGGCACAGTTTTCCGATCTGTTAATGATATTACCATATTGGGGTTCAGGTAGTTCGACAGGCAGTCGGACAAAAAATCAAACAAACAAGTACACCAAATTTCGCTCTACATATATGGAAGATATTGTAGTTCGGTACGGAAAAGATTAAACTACCCGAAAAATTGCGTGATAAGTACGCTGAAGGGTATTCGTCTCTGTGAAGTAGATGCTCCAAATCATGCTCAATGCTTGCAAAGTGGATGAAAATGTTAATTTCTCATTTATGAAATTTCAAATCGACATTCGACACAGACATTCCGGAAATTAGCAGAGTAGGTACACAGAATGACGTCCAAGCAATCCACCTTTCAGGGCACGACATCTGCACTTGGATCAACCTTTCTCACAAATACTTCCACTCCCATGAGAAGAAAAATGCATCAACTTCTAGCAAGGCTTTTTTTTTCTTTGTAGCTCATTGAGACTAAAAACTATTCAGTTTTTGATTTTTTTTCTCGAAGTTGGTGTTTTCAAGGGATAGATTTCGCTTATTTTGGTTCGTCACAAATTCACACGCGGTTTTCTGGTTGAGTTCAAATCTCGAGACTCATGCGCAGTGAAGCGTAGTGGGTCGGGTGCGGTCACCTGTGCTGTTGCTGTTGCGACCACTTCCGTCCACCGTTTGGTTGCACGACATTTCCCGATTAGCACATCGTCCTTTCTAAAAATTCAAATGAATAGTGAACCGGGGCAGATAGATATGGGTCATGCCATGCATTCCAATCATGACATTCTTGCCATGCCGTTTGATACAGTATTACATGTTCGCCTTTCTCGGTCTGATCTACCTGTGTATTTCGCTCTCCTTCAGAATAGCTTCTCTATCATGGAGGAGGTGCCTTTACTCAAAAGAATAGCCCAAAAGGACCAGTCGATGTGTAAAAGTAATTTCTATCTTTCCAGGAATCTGTTTACAGCCCAAAAATACCGGAAATGTCTATTCGATCTATTCCAGTAGTATTATTCGACTCAAGTAACTATTCAATCCAGTCACTTCTTCATCACAGCACTTTGCAATAGAGCGGTACGATGATGATCACTAGCTCAGACGAAACCTCCGGGAGCTACCTACAGTTATAAATCAGCTGCCTTTGTTCTCCACAAAATAAATTGATAGAGCTGCATGGGTATGTGGCGATTGGTCGATTCTCCGCGGCGGCCACCCGCGGTGACCGGCGCTGCGAGTGCGAGTTCTTTTTAGTTTTATCTATTGAAACAGTAACAACCACAACATAGGCGATTTCCCGAAGCTTTCAACCTGCAACCTTGGAAGATCCCTCACGGCACTAGCTCATTGCGTCTTGAGCGGAACTTCAAATGACTGCGGCAAGTCGCACTGACGGCACCGCGAGTGCGACGCCGCGACGCGAAAATTCGTCCAGTCGCGATACACCAGCTGCAGTGTGCCCTGAGTCGTGGTAATATTTGAAGTAACATATTCACCAAAGCATCGTCGAACTGCCTATGTCACCTGTCACCTGTGAGAAATATTTTTAGAGATTTACGACCCTCAGAGCACGACAGCTTACCACCATTTGTCATCAATGTGAACATACAGTGGTCAAGGGTGAGAAGCTGTGTACAGTCATATGCTTCGTAGCTGTGCGCACAAAGGGGCAAAGGGGTATGTTTCCAGGGAGTTAAGTATTTTCCTGATCCCCTTTGCGTATTCGAGTTCAAAGTGATGAAGAATAGCTGCGTTGGCCACTCGCTGGTCAAACTCTGCAGAGTGCGCCACGTACAAACTTCGTCCAATTGACAACAATAAACAAAGTGTTAGAAAAAATCTGAAAATTGGAAGGTGATCTCTAAGTTTATCGTCCGTTTGAGGGCAAAAGCGCAATGGAAGGTAAGGAACTTCTTTGCTTCTACCCCTGAACCTTGTCAAACACGAATTTTTTGTTTATAATTGTATATTTCTTTGTTCTTAGGTAAAATATGCAGTAAGTTTGTTCAGAGTGTTCGCGACTTGCGCAATTTAGGCGGATGGAAAAAGACATATCGATCGCGCGATTCGCGTGATCCATGCGATTCAGGCGGGAGGGTCGGGATACGTATCGATTATGTGAATGATACGCCCGAATCGCGTGATCGCCAGAATGGCAAACTGAACAATGCTTGAACTCAAACTACAACACTTTTGATAGAGAAGGATATGATAGTGAAACTGTGGCTCATTGTTCAAGTTCATTTCACTTCCACAGCTGTGTACTTCGGATATGGCTGAGGTGCTTGAGGTTGGTGCTACTGTCTCTTCGCCACATCTATTATAGATACGACGCTCAAATAACTACTATTCATCGTCTGGAGCTCGATGTTTTAGGAGCAGCAAATGAAACGTGCTCTGAATCAAATCCGAGAGCTGAACACGGAACTCTCGATGCACGAGGATGCTCAAGTACAGGTCCATTTCGTTGTCAAGATCTCAGCGTGTGCGATTACAGATTTTGTTGTGAGCAGCTTCGTGACCATGGTCCTGACGCGATTTCGTCATCATTTCATTCCCAGACAATTTGTAAGAGTAGTCGATCTTCCAACGGGGAGCCATTTTCAGATTGATTATCGATACGCCGTGCTCAACATGTCCCCTTGAATCAATGAGAATGAAATGTAGCCGTCGTACCCTAGTAACTCTTATAATATGCTTTAGGCCGCCGTCAGACTTTGCGATTTTGCGGCACTTTCGCACGCGATACTACGACCTTGACATTGTGCAATGCCACAACTTCGCGAATGTGCGATGCCGCAAAATCGCAGAATCGCGAAATCGCAAAATAGCAGTCTGACGGCGGCCCAACCACATTAATCTGCGCGTCACATAGCACTGGTGAGCTGTAGACTACATAGAAGATAATCTGAACAGGATTAACTCAGCGGTGCTGTAGAAAAGATAAGATGTACGATTTGACGGATTCACCCTTATGCGGATGAAATCATCCGCTGAAGTCACCCATCAGCAAAGGTAATCAGGTAACTGCGAGTGCGCCCTATGATGGTAAGATTCCCTACCCGTTTTTCACCCTCTGCCCGCGTCATGATGGCTTACTGAACCGTCCAGTACTTGGTGAAAATACTACTATCGTTTTCATTAACGCAATCGTTCACACTTTGATCTGTCTACCAATCGGCACTACTCCTCCGACAGGCCCAGTTATCTGCATGCCATCCAGTGTGCTGGCGCCTAGTGCGACGTCAGCACACCGCAATGCATGCTGATGTACGCGGTAGGGGTCCATATGAGCAAGAAGTGCTATCACAATGATGAGTGGTCTTAGATTGATAGTGCAGCACCATGGTATCCCCATACATTGAGCGGTCGGTTCCCCCTATCATCCTTTACACAACCACGCACTTGCGGACGGACAGACATGCAGACAGCGTACAAACCGACATATGTACAAAGTTAGTGGTGAGTGCATCAAAAGATTGATATCTATTATGTATACGCAAAATCGACCTTTTTGAGTGCATCATTCTCGGTACCGGCTAAAATACGAAGACAGTCAAAAACTGAAATCCCATCGAAAATCTCCTTTTTAGGTTGGAGCTTTACGGAAAAAGATCGCTTCAACAAAAGAACGTGCTCGGGGCCTAGTGAATATGGTATGTGTTAATGATTCTCTGAGACGGTTACATTAGATCTCCTGGTGGGGCCCAATCATACAAAAGTAGGCACACCCAAACACTAAGAGGAATAAATTCCAACTTCTCTCTTCGTAGAACCGCGGCATCGATATTAGTTTGCACTTCTATGTTATATTCCACCTAACAACCCCGTTGGCATAACATAGAAGTACAAACTAGAAGGAATGTTTTTAGTAATACACAGACCATAATAAGAATCCGTATTCAGATTGACAAACGTATCGCTTACTTGAGTGACGCTTGGAAGCAGCACATGGCTTTAAAAGATGATTATGAAAACTTGGAAATAGCCAGGGGAGCAGTCAGCGATCCAGTGAGGTAGGAATGAGCATGAATTCCGAGAGTTCCTAAACCTTTCTGAGGGCTTCATTCCAGAATTGGATTAAACAAGGACGGAGATGAATCGTTCTTCGCTCGGGTGAACGTACTGAAAGAGAAGGTTGGTCCACGGGTTAGAACTGAGAAGGACCCGAGGTCGAAGTGACCATTCGGGGATACACATGGTCAGACTTATTTTCTGACGCTGATCTCGAACCTGCATTCCTAATTTGCAGAACGATTTTCTGAGGGGAGTTATGGAGGTTTTTTTGGAAAAGGAATGCTATTATATGATAGGTTGGAAGCCCGTAGCAAGCGAGCCAGACGTTCTCGCGCAAAACCAGCGCGGTTTTCGTGTTGAGGGGACCAAACTACCTCGTACATGTTTTCAGCCATTTCGAGGATTCGACGAAATTTCGGGAAATTTCCGAGGCCTATGTGGCGTAAAGCACAATGTGCGGCTCACAACAATAATATCCGCGACGCACCCGCCCGCCACATTTGAGTGAGATTCGTCAGGCAAAGCATCTTTTCTCAATAAATAGCAGATGCCGCTAACTTTTTGGTGGGGAACAGTGTTGGTCCAGAATATGACGAGCTCTTCCAGGTGGCAGAACTAATGTTGCTGGATGAGCAGGCAGCTGAGGCCCACAAAAAAGCGGCCGCCGATAATAAAACACTAAATATGGCCTCAGATATGGTGAGTTATCACCGGCATTCGGGGTCCCAACTGCTGAGATTTGTGATTTCAGCTCAAAGAAGTGGAGGATCGTCAACGAGTAATACTGGCAAATAATGATAACTGCTTTTCGGAAGAAACTCATGTGATTCTCTCAAACTGACATCATCCCTTGACGCCATTCAGCTTCCGTATTTCAGCCAGTGCTCAGTCTTCGACGTGCCATTGCAGCGATTGATGCCAGATTGAACGTGCCGAATATCACAAATGAAGGAAAATCGGACTTGGAAAAATTGGCCAGAGATCTTCGTCTCTTCCTCACAGGCCTACCTGATCATGTTCGTCACGAAAAAAATCTTTTCCCAAATATATCAGATATTTACTTCAGTGGGTACTAGGAATTAAGATACAATTATAGCCTTATGACCAAACTCAGCTTAAGTTCTCCTCTCCCAAATACGGTCCAACAACAACGAAGAACTTCTTGATTGCTCCACCTAGTAAACAAGTTTCTACTGCTGACAATGTCAATATGTCGTAGGAGTCCCCTATTCAGTGAACTGCGGTCCAGGTTACCCTAATCAGGCCAGCCCGCCGATTATTTTTGCACGCGAAGGAATCGCAACGGGAGCAGCAAATACCAGTCGGGCGTGGTGACCCATTTTGAGTGTCCTGACCCGCAGCCGGACATCTTCATGACATGTTGGTATAACCAAGTTCCAAGGTAGCTGAGAAAGCGTCGATGGTGCTATAGCAATGAACATCACTTTTACTCAAGCCCGGAAGTGGAAAAGAACTTTTTTCGTCCTCCACTAAGGCTTAGCAATATACATGCATGAGTGTGCAGATTGACCCCTAATAGATCGCTCCGAGATGCCCAAATCTACAACTTTTTAGAGGATGCTCCACCGCTTATTGCGATAGCACCGCGTCGGCTTCTACCGGTGTCCTATGCCAAAGTGAAGAGGCTTTCCAGATTCCCTCACCAGAGTTGAGCTCGTTCAGCCTTTTAGACCACATTTTTTCACAATGGTTGTGAAATTGGGCAAGGAACACCGTTTTCATATCTTTTTAACTAAGAATAAGAACAGAATTCCAGGCTTCGCGTACAACCTGCCATGACTCGCCAACCGGTTCACCCACTGAACTTCGTGTAAATTTCACCAACAACAGTTCCGGCGAGAGTTCAAGTGGAATCAGCGGAACTACGGTACCAACCAATGAGGTAAGATTTTCTCCATCTCAAAATGTATCATATAAAAAGTTTGTTTAGACATCAAGCGGTTTCTCTACTTCGACTGGTGCATCAGTGTCCAGTAGCGCTCCGACCGATAACAATTTGCAGGTAAAGCTCACTACCATTATCATGTACCAGTGATCAACGGTTAAAAACAGCTGATAGCTCATGATTGCAGGCGGAACAGCACCCTAAATCAAGTCATGACTCTAGCTCAACAATGCCTATTTGATCTATTACGATAGGCTATACTACTATCAGTTCTTAGTTACTACCCATTTTCCAAAAAAGTTTTGATTTTGTAACAACATTTGGCAGAATAATATAATAAAGCTTCGTTTTTCACCGCATAGGTCTCACTTTGTGGATATTAGACCATATAGGTAATTTTTATTCAATACACATGTATGTACATACAGATGATTCACAGAGTAAAGCTTCCAAAAATATCATAAGGACACATAGTATCACAGTTAGTATCACAGGCGCTCATTCACATGCAAACTAAACCATATCTCACAACTGCTGAGTTCGTAGGGCAAGCGAAAATGATGTAACTGGTACCAAAGAGAAAAGATGGGCGATCAAAGATCGCAAAAGGCCAAACTGTGAAACCGGCAATATGAAGTGGAATCAAAAAAGGTATAGATTTCTCGGCTCACCTCTTTGACAGGATGATAGGAACGGAAATGGAAGATTGAGAAACACTGAGTGCGCGGAATGATTGAAACAGGCTCAATCCATAGAAAGAAAACTGGTAGTATCGATTTTCCGCTAATACCAGGATTCTCCTGAGGTGCGTATCTAATACCTTTCCAGAAATTCCAAGCGTCCGGATCGATACATATCTTATCCTTTCTCTCCAACATCACAACTATGAACAATACCCTACGATTTCGAGGCAACGAAATTGTGAAGTGTCAAAATATGGAAGGGTACTGGGAAAATGCCGCTGCGTTCTCTTTCGAAAAGTAGTCGTCGACTGTTACAATGCTATCCTGATAGAACTTCAACGACGATTTCGACACTTCCGGTGGATGGGTCTGTAATGGTATCAGTTAGAGATATCGAAGGATAGAACTCAACGAAGTAAGTCTTTTCACCTTGAAAATGTCATCAACGGTGAAGAAAGTCGGACGCCGCTCATTTGCTGGTTGGACGGCTGGGATATTCAAATCAGTCAACAGAGTCGGTTTATATTTCAACCAATCCTGATAAATAGAGGGGAATTAGAAGTAAAAACCATAGCAATTAGATAATAATTTTAGAGAACTATTCTACCTCCGTATCAAATTTATAGCAGCCCGAGTTCACATAGTTCTCATACAAAGTCCGCGTCTGAGGTGATGGACTTGTGCGTTGTAATCCATAAATGTCCTTAGCAAATTGCAGTCCAGCGGCCAATACAGGGCGCTCTGTATGGGTTATACAAGTGATTAATGGGCAGCAAGACAAGTGACGTTAAAGCCACCAAACAGTTGGACTGACCTTCAGTTTCAGATGTGAAACCTGCACTACTCTTGGATTGTCGGAGAGGTTTTTCGTCGATGTTGTTTTCATTTACTAGTCGAATCCAAGCCGGTTCTGATTCCATAACTTCATCGCCTGGATGCTCTTCTTCTATAGTGTCATCATCTTCATCTTCAGATTCACCACGACCACCTTTTTTCGTCTTTTCCTTAGGATCCTGCACACATGTAACATACTATGAAAACAGGGAACACGGTCTCAATAAGAAACGATAAGAACCCACGCTTTTCCATAACTTCATAAACTGCCCCGTAGAAGATTCTTCCTGATTGATTCCATGGAGGCTAAGAGCACGTGCATCCGAGATTATCTCAAAAACTGACCATCGAAATAAGGTCCGCATCGCATTATTATCAAACAGAATTGGCGAACCTGCGCTTTAACCCGATTTTCAAGTGTCGTCATTTCAAATGTTCTATAGAAGTCACGAAAGTCATCTGATGAACACAGGCGTAGACTTATCCGCAGAGAAAAGGATGGGCTCCCTCCACTTCCTAAATGGGTCGCAAATGTGGGAAGGGTACTCAACATGCTCAACAGAACTCGGTCTGATACGACAAAATATTTTACCATTTCCACTTGGTTTTTCTGACTGAGCCTCTAAATTTGGCACATGTCCTACATTGAACTTCCATATTAAGCTTTCTTCCTTATCGAGATCATCTTTCTCGCATACCCAAGCGCAATAATCCGTGTCTACCTTTAAAACTGGATAAAATAACATTGAAGACCAAACGTCTGTAAAGATGAAACGAAGTTTCAGTGCCATACCTTACTATTAGTAGGGAAATGTAAGTAATAATCCGTGCCAATATCCCACAAAGGAAGATTACTGCTAATTTGCGGCCTGAACAAAACACACTGACTTCTCCGTGCCACCGAAACATGAAAAAAATAAAAAAATATGCAAAAAATTGAATAATGATACAACTCACCTAAACATTCCTAAAAACAGATTAATTGCCGCTTGTTTATCATAATCACCGAAGGTGTTACTGTAGTAGCGTGAAAGCGTTTGAATCACATCTCTACTTCGTTCCTTAACAGCGAAACTATGCTGAAAACAGATATCCTTCAAGAGGTCCTAGCAAGGATACCTGGAGTGCAGATGTTTTTCTGTAGGTTTTTATCGAATGCACTAGCTGACTACCAGCATACTGCCAAGCCATTGTGTCGCCATGGTCATCGAACAAGTCTTCAAAGGCACGACAAAGCTAGAAAATGTCTATTATTACCCCTTATAACAAAAAAGACACAATCATCAATTGTTCGAAGTTATTGCACTCGGAACAAGGAACGCGAAACTCACATCACTTTGTAGAGACAACGAAGGGTAATCCACGACTCCCATAGCGTAAAGCTGACAAGCCAATGCTACTCGGCCTAGGAAACAAACACTGCAGATAACATTTTCAATAGGCATTCCAAACATTATGCAAAAACCACGAAAGTGCATAAATTGGAGTGAATAAACGTCACTTCAGAAGTTATCGATTCTTAGCAGTGTTTTCAAAATTAGATCATTGCTAATAGTCAAGAACTTCATTCGTGAAATTGTTGAAAACTAATGTTCAAACAATATATAATACACGGCTAAAAACTGTGCCGAAACCAAAACTCTGGCGAGTGCGGCGGTGTTTGTCCTAAGATGGCATCTAGCAATACCCCATATTTTAATGACTTTCGTGTAATTTACCGAATTCTCAATAGAAACACAAAGTCTCACCTATACCAAACTGTGCAACATTGGTGCGATCCAAACAGTCAACACAATTTGTCCTGCTTATCCCATGCTGAATAAGAAAGCGTCCATCTGGGGAAAGAACAGGTTTGAAATCAGGAAGAGCGGATCTATGATCCATTGAGCGAGTATACGGCATAGGAAAAGACTGCAACATATATTTTCATAGTATTACTCGGTGTCTCCCAAATAATGCGACAAACACAAGTTAGCGTTACTACAGATATCAGAAATTGGAAACATTGCTACCTGAAACCACCCATGGGCCTGCACCGCTTTGAACCCGATTTCTTCCAATTTAGTCAGGACATTAGACGACAAAGTGGAGGTTTTGTTGCATCGAGCTACATCGAAACTTAGATACGCAATGTGTTCGGATGGTGGAAGAAACTGATTCAGATAATTGATAGCCTAAAAAAACCGCTTGAAAAAAGAGCGGGGAAAGAGATCAAAAAAGCAAAAAAGGGTGAGGAGAGAAAAAATGAACCTTCAAAAACTGATCATGTAGTAAACCTTCATGTCTTCTCTTTTCCTTTCTTTTTACAAGACTCATTACAACAACAGGATTTCCATATTTTTTTCTAAGTTCGCTGTAATAGAGACCATAGTCACTGAAGAGAATCGAACCCTGAGATCAAAAGGAAAGCATGATTTTCGTGTGCTAACCGAAAATGTGCCGCTGCAGTTTGAGCGTGAGGTTCATGGATATCGATACGAATAAGGGGCTTTCCGACGACACCTCTTGTGGCTGGATCTTGTGACCACCTAGAAGAAAACGTAGTTACACCGAATTGAGAAGCATATAAATAAGAAAACAATACCTCAAAGGGACGGAGCCACGTCGCTGAACAAAAGAAGAAAACCTTCCTAAACTGAAATTTGGCGATGAAGAGACGTCCCAAAGAACTTGCTCGGTTTCGACATCGTTGGCAACGCTTCCTTGCAAGAGAATTTCGTTGGTCGCAGATACATAGAAAATCCAAAGTCATGTCGCAGATCACACCTTTCTGATTAGCTCCTCGTTTCAAATATCTCGTGCCTGCGTATTCAGCAGAACGTCTTCCGATCAAGGTCAATGAAAGCTTCGTAAAAGGCAAATCGATTAGCTGTTGCCCTGAACACAATGTCCCAAGCGTATATATCGCTTTCAGTAAACTTTATAGATGTTACTAACCGACATAGCCATGAACGATTTCCAGAAACCACTGTTCACTAACCAAGTTGCCACGAAGTGGTTCCAAGAGAAAAGTGTTCCAAACGAATTTCTTGTCAGAACTCAGAGTTCGTTCTCCGTCCTTATCCCAATTCGCCGAGAGAACGTTTTCTTGCAAAGATCTACTCAAATCATATGTGTAGGAAAAGTAGAAATCCGTAGAAAGGTCGACAGACTGCAACGAAACGTCTCGATACATTCCAATAACAGCTTTTGTTAGAGGCAAAGATAGATTGATAAAAATCACACTAAGGTAGTGTACTGCGGAAGGCTTCAAGGATGTATAAGTAGCAAATCTTCAAGACGTGGAATGTTATTACGAAACCCTTTTCTCATCTCGTAACTCCTCTCATAATCATTATGTTAAAACCGATAGGAGGACCATAATGCTGGCTCTTACCCTTCTCTTGGCCCTTTACCTACACTCTTCAGCCCGTTCCCATGACACTTTCCACAACTGCGGTCTGAAGAAGATTTATTAGGTTGTCGGGAAAGTTCGTTCGTTTTTAAAAAACTTGCTTTTTCCCTCAAAACTGCTTTCCAGTAATCTCTTCTGTACATACACATGTAGTACAAGTCCACACGCATCTATAGGTATTACTGTCTTCCATCTACCGGATAACCTTGTTCGGCAAAATAAATATATCAAAGGTCAATGTCATCTTCATTACCGAAGACTTTTTTTGAATGGCGTTAGATAGGGAAGGGAAAAGATGATAATTCGATGGAGCAAGACCAGGGCTATAAGGTGGATGGGGTAGCACTTCCCATTCGAGCTCGAGAGGTTTTTGGCGAGTCTTCCCACATATTGAAAAAGTGACTCTCCAAAAAATTCTCGAGCTTGAATGAGAAGTGCTACCCCATCCACCTTGTAGCCCTGACCTTGCTCCATCGAATTATCATCTTTTCCCTTCCCTATCTAACGCCATTCATAAAAATCCTTCGGTATTGAAGATGACATTGACCTTTGATATGTTTATTTTGCCGAAAAAGGTTATCCGGGAGGTGGAAGACAATAATACCTGTAGATGCGTGAGAACCTGTACTACATATATATGTACAGAAGAAATTGCTGGAAAGCAGTTTTGAGGGAAAAAAAGCAAGTTTTTAAAAAACGAAAGAACTTTCCCGACAACCTAATAGAAGAACGAATTGAACAAAAGAAGTCCTGACGTAGAGAGGAGGGTTGATCTAATTATCTGCAGAATGCCTTTCAGATTAACACAGCCCTTGCTTTGACGGAATCGAAAACAAGGTTGAAGGCAAGCGCTACGAACCTGAAAAAGCTTGACATAACGCTGCTCTTCTGTTGAGGTTGACAGTCCACCCATTGCCAGGTAAATCATTGCAACTTCAGCAATTTTATAGATAGAATGATAGCCAAAGCTCGCAACTATATTTGCCTTAGTCACAATCTGAACAAAAATACAGATTAGTAGAACGACTTTGATAGATAAGATCACGACCTAATCAGGCGATTTTTCAAGGCTTATTCACGGAAAAATTTGGACAGGGATGACTGGAATCATGCGGCGCGTTGTATTTGAATGAAATCATTGAGAAATACCTACTATGAGATAGTATCCCTCTACGAATCGGACCACACCCAGAATTCCAAATGCATTACTTATCCTCTCAATGAGACCGGGAGATCCTTTGCGATTTGATTTGGCATTGGAACCGGCCGCAGAACGGTACACAACTGCAACATATCAGTTGTTACAAAAAATGCCCTTCCTAAGAGGTAAGCAAAGCAAAAACCAGAAAATTAGGTGAGAATGGAATATTGTACCTGAACTGCCTTCTGTGATAGTGGCAAGAAGCTCCAATATCTCCTCCTTGGAATAGTCCGAATCAGGTTCACCGGTCAACAGCACCTTAGAGTCAATTCGATCAATCTTCAGCACCTTGAATCGCATTCCGGACGCATCGCATCCTACCAGGTAAAACCTTCCGGCGGTCTCATATATGGTGACTCGCCGTAAGCGCCCCGGCATCACCTGAAATGACGCATTGACAGGTTTTATGAAATTCTAACTGACGTCAACTGAAGTAATACTGAAAAACGCCAGAAAAAGCAAAGACCAAGTGGGACGAAAATGTCAGAAAATCGGACATCGCTTGATGCTACTACAGTCTGGGAGGGGGTGCACTCATTGTCGCGCCTTCGTCCCTCACTGGAAACAGTTCTACAATCGTCGATTTGTATACTCGAGTGTATATTTTCACCTAAGCCTTACTTTAGGAGGATAGGGACTTACCTCTAAACTAAGGCTTAGACTAAAAATACAAAAATAGCGCCGGACGCTGAGCTCATTGGA
The DNA here is from genome assembly GCA_963978905.1 of Trichostrongylus colubriformis. Lineage (NCBI taxonomy): Eukaryota > Metazoa > Nematoda > Chromadorea > Rhabditida > Trichostrongylidae > Trichostrongylus > Trichostrongylus colubriformis. Next base: position 31,529,507 of record OZ022260.1, read on the forward strand.
GTGGCCCCCTCCCCCAAAAACATCACCGACAGATTCAGTACAAAGAATCGTTCATTTGCCTTTGGCAGTATGTCGCACGATTTGAATCAAATAAAACAGGGATTCTAGGTGCACATTACTATTGCAACAGTCCGAGAACATCTATCGACTTTGTCATTGTAAGGAATGCTAGGAATGCCAAGAATAGGAAGGAATCCGGCCAGGTAGATACCTGCGCCCCTGTGAGAATCTTTGGACAACGGCCACTTACCTGTTGACTGAAAGAAAGTACCTACCAAAAAAGACATTGTTCAGGCCTTGTAGTAAAAAGTATAGGACGACGAATCCCATTCTTTCACTCTTGAACGAATGCTTATGTCGGCGCTACTGGAGTTGGGGGGGTCCACTCGACAAAAACATAAGTTGCGCCCAATTTCTGCTTATAGGCACTCTCAAGGCTATCTTACGCCTAGATACAGCTAACTAACAAAACGATTAAATTAGTCCTCCATTAGTATAAAACGAGAAATTTAGTTCAACTAGATTACGCGTATTCGCCTAAGCCTATAGAAAGGGAATCTCCTTCCCCAAGGTCTAGGCTAACATAGGACAGAAAAAAGCACGAATTTGCTTCATAAAAACCGTTTCTTTGTAAAATTCGAACCCGGTTCGGCAGGCGCTATGACTCCTCTGCGCTCCAACGATAGCGTTAGAGACGCAGAGCACAGTGGCTGCCCCCCCCCCCTAACTCCAACAGGGGTGTATATCGTTAGGACAGAAACGTCGCGTGGCCGTGTTCGGCACGCGATGAGATGGTGCGAGCTTTGCGCGCCGTATTAGTTGAGTCCTAAAGCGATTACGCATAGAATGAGGCGTAGAGCACTGTCATCGCTTCAAGACCCATCCAATACGGCGCGCGTAGCTCGCACCATCCTGTCGCGTGCCGAACACGGCCACGCGACGTTTCTGTCCTAACGATATACACCCACTCCAGCAGCACCCTCGGCTGTACGGGAGCGATGTGCAGCCTGTCGATTCCATAGAAGTACTGGCATGGCTGTGCACGGTTGCAATGATGGAAATAAGAGCAGTGTTAATGCCATAAAGGCCGGTCCAGAAACTACGTCGTATGGCCGACGTCAGACCTAGTAATTTTGTGGTGCAGCGACTTCGCTTCAAAGTCGCATAATCACGCGGGAAAGTGTGACACTGCGAAGTCTGACGCCAACTATGAATGCTGCTGGTTTCATTCATCCATTCAGAGGACATGTGGAGAGAATAGTGTTGCTCGTGTGAGTTTTGCAACGTAGAATTATCTAAAACCTTTATCACTCACTAAATGCTATAAAAATCGTCAAAAATCATGTAGAAAACTCGGAAAGAAAATTTTTGGATTGATGTTTGTCGTTGCTAAGCTGAACATCTATTATGGAGCTTTGACTGGTGACTTCTTGGATAAAGATTCCTGTTTCTCCACTTTCGGTTGCTCAGGGCCTTTCTAAAAAGTATTAGTATGTGACGTATCGATTAGTTAGATGCAAGGAAAATTCTATGAAGAGTCGACTGTTTCTATCACTGACAGGATACAGTGCACTGAGAATACACTTCAGCAGTGCTCTTAAAATCAGCATGCCGCCGACTCCACCATTTCGTGATTCTGCGATTTTGCGTTGTCGTGGCTCCGCACGCTAAGTTACGACTTTACACATTTTCAAGATCGCAAAATCGCATGCGAAAGTGCAACCCCATGAAATCGCGAAGGCTGACAGCGACCTTAGCGTGTGGCCAACCCACAACGCGATCAGCAATACTTGTCGCGCACGGTATCTGGTTTCGCGTGGTGCGGCGACAGATTCGAGTGTCCTGCCCCACTCTCATACGCGCAAGATTCATCGGAAAAAATAAGAATTGGGTCAAACGTTTGGAGCAATGCATGAGGGGAAGGATGTAAAGCTGAGAAGGTGACATGCTTATCGGTCTTATGGTGGTGAATTATTCGTGTATCATGAATACTGGATATTGGGCTTCATTTTGCGTATTTCGTCCTATGTTTTCTGCTGTCGCTTGCTCCCTCCCGAAATGGCCCACTCACTATTTACTTCCCTCTTTGTCAGGCTCAAACGTACATGGTTAGGCCGCGGTCATACTTTGCGGTGACGGCGGCAGGGCGTGGCTGCGTATATCTCCGTCTTCGTCTATGCCACCCTGCCTCGTTGCATGCGTCATCTCTGCACCTCACCCGTACCACTCTCCCTCGCTGCCTTGGAAGCAGCGACGCCTTGCCGGCGGTCAATATGACCACGGCCTTACACTTTTTGATGGAGCAGATATTATAGCATGGAGTTGAAGAACTTCTTTGCATTCTTTATATTAGGTTGATTCATAATAAATCGGACAAATGGTAGTGATGATTTCTAGAGATCATAACTCAGTAACGAATTAACGAAAATGGACGCGCGAGGTACCGTTGGAATGAGTATGAAAAGCTCTTCAAAGTACCGCAAAATAATCACTCCAAAGTAAATTCATTCCGCCACAATGCCGCACGATTTCAAGCGGTCCAGAGACCACATCCGCAACGTCATACTATTTATATCGCTATCTGGCCAGGAACCCGCGGATATCGGCAGACGTCTGATAGAAGTTCACAAGGAGCATGCCCCCGGCAGAAGTACACTGTAGTTGTAGCATTCGAAGTTTGCGTCAGGCGACTATTCCATCGAAGACGAAAACCGCGGTTGGTGGAGCGTACACGGCGTAGAGTACTGGGAGCTGCTCGATGAAGGTACCACAGTATCCGCCGACGTCTACGTTCGTCAATTACGAGAATTGAAGGCCAATGTCCAAAGTTCGCTACGGCGGCGGTCACATGTCTACTTCCAGCACGACAACGTGTCTACTTTCACAGACCGCACTTCGCAAGATCGACCAAGGCCGAGCTGCTGTCGTACAGTTGGACCGTACTTCTATACCCACCGTACTCCCCAGACCTGGCCCCTTCAGATTTCCACCTTTTCTCCCACAGCCAACGCCACCTGGACGGCCAAGACTTCAAAACTCGCGACGAGGTCAAGGCGGCACTCGGCAACTTCTTCGAGCTCCAGCTTCCGGCCTTCTGGAGCAAGGGCATCCATGATCTGCCTATACCGGAAGGTCATCGATAAAGATGGAGTATATTTCAAGTGAATCCCTGTTGTCGTAAAAAAGTTGTACGACAATGATTAAAATTGGTCAATTTGTCCGATTTATTATGAATCAACCTAATAATTCCCGTTTAGCGAATTCCAGTGAAGCGAACGAAAATAAGTTTGGGTAATCTGGCATCTTGCCAAAATAAATTTTTTATGCACGACGATATGGTGGTATAAGGCGACGATGATTTCTGTAAATTTACATATTTATAATCACAGGGGATGCTATCATTTTGCTACGTACCATATAAGTAAATCAACAAATTTCATACCGCTTGCACAGATGTCGCTGGCGAAGTGGATTTCGGTGTTGGCTTAAGTGATGCTTCAACACGCAGAGGTGTAGGAGTAGGAGCAGTAGGATTCACTGGGGCAGCATCTGGGAGGTTCGTGGGCCCGGTTTGAGCAGAACTCGTCGATATGAATTGAGGCGGGGCAGGTGTTGGAGGAGATGCAGGTATCGTCAAGACGTGAGGAGCTGGAGCAGGTGTTGGCACAAACTGAGGTGTCTGTGCCTTCGATGGAATCGCGTCTCCCACAGTTCCAGGAGGTATTGCCTTGCCAGAAGACTGCAAATATAATTGGTGGCATTTGGGAAAAAATGAAAGTGTGAAGCCCACTTACCGCACTCGAAACACCTGTACTTCCAGTCGTCATAGTACTTGTGGCCTGTGATGTTGACGGAAAAGCGCTGCTTGTCTCGTTCGTCTTCGGAATGTTCATCTCCTCAAATGACTATTATTCAATCTCTAGATATTTCATAAAGGAATCATCCACGGAGAATTAAATTTTTTTGTTACCATTATATCTATATTGTATTAGCCAATAAGGGCCGCATGCAAAGTTCCCAGCGGGAAAGCGAGGATTTGGCTAAGATACAGCTTCCCAAACTCTTGGCCAGGTTGGCGGGGCCTCCGAGTAAAAGCCCCGTCCCGTCGTTCGCCGCGGTTGGAACGGAGAAGGGACTGTTCGCGTAACTTCCTGTTCCTACAATGCGTCTCCGACCGTGGTGGACGACGCGGTGTTACTTGTTCGGAGGCCCTGCCCACCCGGCCAAGGCTTTGTGTATTGTATTTTGGCCGGATTCACATTTTTCGCGTGGAACTTTGCATGCGGCCCACATTAGGCAAATACAACATAAATATATGGGTAACATGAAAAACTTGTTTTTCCTGGAAGATTCCTTCAATTTATTTTCAAGGAGAGCAGGCCTGTATCCTAAGACTAGGCACTATGTAATCTGAGGTAGGAGGGGGAGGAGAGTGGCAGTCAGCACAGGTGACTGGTGTGTTACGGACCTAAGCTTACACCCTTCTGCCACTCACCTGTGTTGTTTATAACTGTGATGGTCATTTGGAGCCATGCAATGTCATTGGTACCCATGCAAAACTGCATATCGCCCAAATGTGTGCGACAGGACACTCGAATCGAATCATCGCACACGACGAATGCCTTGCTGACTTTTTGTCAACGGGTCGCAAGCCACCACTTTTCTCGCTCGGCCTGACCCAATTCCAGCATCCAGTCGCACACCGCAGCGTCTAAGACACAGCCTCCATATATCAGGATTGTACCACCATTCAAGAGTCGCGTCTAAGCATCCATACTAGCATAGAAGCAGCAGCTAATCAATAATTCTCTTCTTGAGCTCATGCCTTCTAGAGAGCTTTATGGGGCAAGCAGAGAGCCTCAACTGAGTTACAATTCAAGCTTTGTTCTCCAGGTTCCGCCATCAAAAACGGTCCAACCTTTTTTGTCTATGGAACAATCAAAATTCCAATGTTTTCCGAAAATCCAAAACTTACAGTCAGCTGAAGGTTTATGACAAAATCGCGAAGCTCTTTTGCGAGACGAGCCGATTCTTTTCTGGAATCGCTGAGCACCGTAGATGACAACGACATTCTATCCAGCATTGCAATCGCACGAGAAAGTACAGTCTTAAAACGTTTTTTTATATTTCATACTGGCACCATATGAACATGTGGGGTGTAATGGCCGCTATGTCAACAGGAATAGATGCTTCTTCTATGACTCGTCAGATACTTTCACGGCTGGCGAGAGGACAATGGTAGGCCTCGAGGAGACAGCTGCCCACACGGATCGCGACGCCGCTCGGACGTCTTTTCCATATCTTGAGCGACACCCTCGTCAGCCTAGAAGCCGCTCTTCGCATGATCTTTGCCTTTTCACGTAATGATATATCTAATTCTCTGTGTATAGCTCACCTGTTGTGCCTCTAACGACTGTTGCTATCATGAATATACAGTAGCGGTCAAAAGTTTGGAAACTTTTGAATTTTCAACCTCCCTCGATTAAGAAACAACCGAGTTGTCTCAAATTCACAGAATAGGCATAAAATCAAGTAGAGAACACGATGTGGAACGTCGTTTTTCGAGAGTGGAAATTTTGAGTGAGGAAATGTTGTTTATTTCAAAAAGGGCGCGTCAAAAGTTTGGAAACTTTTCAATAGCAAAGAAAATCAAACCTAACAACGTCAGAATACGAGACAAAAACTAGTACTTCGTTCAATAACCGCGTGAATCAATGACAGCCTTACACCTTCTGGGCATTGACTCGATTAGACCATCAATTTTGGACTGAGGAATCGACGCCCATTCTTTCAACAGATTATCATACTTTTCATCGCAGTTCTTCACTGAAATGTGTCTTGTACGACGCTGAAGTTCCTCCCAAAGGTGCTCAATCGGACTGAGGTTCGGACTTTGGCTTGGCCACTTCATGACAGTAATTTTATTCGATCTCAAGAAGTCGGTCACGAGGCGGGAGGCATGCTTCGGATCATTGTCATGCGGAAAAATCCATTCCCTAGGCATTCTTTGACGAGCAAAAGGAAGCATGGTACTCTCCAAGATACCCTTGTACGCGGACGAGTCCATATACCATTGGATACGGAAAAGTGGGCCAACGCCACATAGACCAAAACATCCCCATACCATCACATTACCTCCGCCATGCTTCACTGTTGGTACCTGGTACTTTGGATGATTTCTCTTGTTCACAAGACGCCTCACGTACTTCAAACCATCGCTGCAAGAAGCAGAACATCGATTCATCGCTGAACAACACTTTTCCCCACTCTTCTCTGGTTCAAACAAGGTGCTGACGTGCGAATCTTAGTCGCGCCTTCCTATTCCTTGAGCTCACTAGTGGCTTCCTGCTGGGACGTCTTCCAAATAATCCGCCAGCTTTCAGACGACGCTGAACAGTACTTCGGCTGACAGAAAGGCCCAAATAATTTGTCTTTTGCTCGAGAATGTCCGTTGACGAAGCGCGCGGGTCAGCACGCGAGGCCCTTACGATGAATTTGTCGTCCCTTGGTGTCGTTTTACGAGGTCTTCCTGAACGATGAGTCTTCACCACACCTCCTTGCCGTTGATAGTGCTTGGAAATCTTGGTGATCGTGTTTTCAGCGAGGTAATATTTCTCTGCAAGAAATTTTATGGGCGTTCCAGATTGAATGGCCCGAACAATCGCCTCCTGCACAGCTAGTGCTACTTCTTTACCAGATCTCATCTGGAAATGGGATACTGTGCCATAACTTTATCTAAAACTATGAAACAATTGCAAACCTTTAAAAATTAGCAGCGGGATGATATCGTTACAAGAGAGTTTCCATACTTTTGACGCGCCATATTATGAGTAAATCACATAATGTAGACCATTTAATCGATTATCGGCAAGCGATGTCACGCATGTGTTTCCTACTCAATTCTATACTTACCATGCGAATTTGAGACAACTCGGTTGTTTCTTAATCGAGGGAGGTTGAAAATTCAAAAGTTTCCAAACTTTTGACCGCTACTGTATGTTCCGCGGTATCTGTACTAGTTTGTGTTTTGAGGATAAACTTTAATTAGTTATTGACTAAAGGCAGAGGTATTAGGTTAATTCATAATAAATCGGACAAATGGTAGTGATGATTTCTAGTGATCATCACTCAGCAACGAGTTAACGAAAATGGACGCGCGAGGTACCGCTGGAATGAGTATGAAAAGCTCTTCAAAGTTTTGCAAAATACACTCCAAAGTAGTTCCATTTCGCCACCATGCCGCACGGTTTTAAGCCGTCCAGAGACCACATCCGCAACGTCATACTCTTTCTATCGCTATCTGGCCAGGAACCCGCGGATATCGGCAGACGAAAGAAGTTCACAAAGAGCATGCCCCCGCCAGAAGTACAGTGTACTTGTGGCATTCGATGCTCGATGAAGGTACAATACTATCCGCCGACATCTACATTCGTCGATTACAAGGGCAAATGTCTGAAATCCGCAACGGCGGCGGTCACATGTCTACTTCCAGCAGCACGACAACGCGAGACCGCACATTGCGAGATTGCACAAGGCCGAGCTGCTGTCGTACAGTTGGACCGTGCTTCCACACCCACCGTACTCCCCAGACCTGGCCCCTCCAGATTTCCACATTTTCTCCCACCTCCAAAGCCCTGGACGGCCAAGACTTCAAAACTCGCGACGACGTCAAGACGGCACTCGGCAACTTCTTCGAGCTCCAGCCTCCGACCTTCTGGAGCAAGGGCATCCATGATCTGCCTAACCTGTGGCAGGAGATCATCGATAAAGATGAAGCATATTTCAAGTGAATCCCAGTTGTCGTTAAAAAGTTGTACGACAATGATTAAAATTTGTCAATTTGTCTGATTTATTATGAATCAACCTAATACATGGTAAGCACCTCCGCTGGGCGAGGGGCAAGGGGCATTTTAGGCCAAAGCATAAGTCCGCATCCCAGCACAATCGAAACAAAGCAATAAAAAAGAAGAACGATGCCAACAAATAACGCTGAGCTACGGGATGTGGATGCCATAAACCATGGAGGGATAGTGGTCCGAGGTGGGTAAACTATTTGTACTCCCTTTCCTCCCATAGACAGTGCCCATTAGGCCACGGTGGGATCAGACTGAGATTTGATCGCTGGATCATGGAAGTGGTAGCTGCTCGAGCTCACACTACACCACCTTTGCCCCATCATAATAAGAATTTTTCCAAAAAAAAATCCCTTACGCTGTACTCCTTAGAATCGACTGATAGTTCATCTGCCTTTGATGGACTCCTAAAACTTTTCGGATTACTGAGTTGATGCTACATATTTGTTCAGAATCACTGAGCATGGTGGCCGCTACAGAAAAATCTCTGAGTTCCCGGTCTCAGAGGCGTTGGGCGTGGTGGACACGCTGCTAATCAGTGTGCCAATGGCTGAACGCGTCCCCGCCCCTCCCCAGCACTATAAATTGTTTCCGACACGCCTACATCCTTCAAACAACACGCGATATCTTTTCTATAGTCCTCAGACTGATAGCATCGCAGTGATTAGATCGAGTAGAAATCCCACTTTGCGGAAACAATCTTGTCACCCGATTTTCTCTGCTCCCTCTGCGATTTCTCATTCCATAGTTCACGCAAATAAGCGAGCCTCTTGTTGGCCTGAAACAATAGTAACCAGATTGTTTAATAAATGCCTTATTGAGAATGTGGAAGTTATGGAGCATCCCCATATAGTGTGAAGTAGCCTGGGGTATTACTCCGAGCTTGCGATTCGCACCATTTAGGCGGAAGAAAAAAAGATATATATCGATTGAGTAATTCAGGCGATGCGGAAAGGATAAATTACGTATCGATTAGATGAATGATACGCTGGAATCGTGCGATTCGCGCGATCTCCTAAATCGCAAACTCTGAACGGTGTCTAATTCAAATATGAGAAGCGAGGGGCCAATGTAGGTCAACGGGGGAGAGGGGGGTGAGGATGGGGGGTTATCTTCATGCATCAAGCTGCAAGCGTCCATACAAGTAAAAATATTTCAAAGGACGCTTCCGACCCTTCTTACAGCAGGAATGGTAGATGCTTAAAAGGAGAAAATGATGACTTCAGCTCAGGGAGGGGAGGAGCTTTGACAAGGGTGGAATAGTTAGTTCTATGTGCAAAAAGGACTTCTTCAGTTAAAAATTGTTCATTCACCCGTAGTTTCCTCCTCTTCCCATACTTATGCTTGAATCCTTTGCAAGTTAATTTTATTTATATTTTTACTCACGTCCTCTTACCCACGTTTGCGAGGTGCGCGATACGCTTTAAATCATGGAACGTGAATTCGCCTCTTCCTGTCCCCCCCCCCTTCCCCTCCAAGTGAGTCTCTCTTACCATATTAACAATTCCTTGCGCTCGCTCTTTACTCAGTGTGATTTTCCTACGCAATGCAGCAATCTGAAATGACGATTTTCAGTGGCTAGACGGCAATCGGTCAGCTGCCAACTTTCGTATTTTTTATACGCAATACTATAATAAGGGATGCTGCGTGACTATACTTCATAGCGATTAGTGGGCTTTCTCTACACAAAAATGACAAGTGGATAAGACGACCACGATGTAATGAAACGCTGCATTCGATCTCAGCTCGCTTCACTAGCAGACACCAGTCTTTGGAGTGTCGGTAAACGGACAAATGTGCGGCGGTACTCACTGCTGCGACGCATGAGCTCACGCGTCGCGGCCTCCATCTTGGCGCGCGCTGGCATGCTTATGAGCTCTAGGTCTTCTTATCTCATCGGACAAGGCTCTTCGTGAGCAGCACAAGAGATCTTCGTCTACTATGGTGTGTAAAAGAGTGACTCCTAACTCGCCGCCAAAGCGGGTTGTTGAGTTTATGACATCGGTGAGAAGAAAGCGACACTTGTCATCACAGAATGTATACTCACGTGTATATTTTAACCTAAGCCTGCAAGGGAAGGAAGCCCCGACGTGGGGGCAAATATGGGCCGTCGCCAAATATCGTTGTTAAGTTTATGACATCGGTGAGAAGAAAGCGACACCTGTCATCGCAGAATGTATACTCAAGTGTATATTTTAACCTAAGCCTGCAAGGGAAGGAAGCCCCGACGTGGGGGCTAATATGGGGTGTAGCCAAATATCGTTGTTGAGCGTATCGGTGAGACGGAAGCAACTCTGCATTCGCCGCTAAAGTGCGCCGACCCTACAACAACGGGAACCGATGGCTCCCGCAATTACTAAATTGGCGATTTGGAACCCCAATGCAATGACAACGTATCATCCTCCTCTACTTCACCGCTGCCCCACAGTATCCTTCGTCTCATCAGACTATACGAAGAGATCAACGTTGGCTTCCGTACCAATCATGCGTAGTACACTCTGCGAGTATCTCGCCACGTGCACTCTCTTACGCGGAGTGCGCAGACGGAGCGACGAAACGGGAGAAAGCCTGTGCCCACTGACGACGAACCGCGACGCAAGCTCACGCGTTGCGTAGTGAGTACCGCCGCACATTTGTCCGTTTACCATTCCCCCCAGTCTTTGCAAGAAGATTAGGCCGCATTCATAGCCATCGTGATCAGCGCATCGGCGAATGAGCACAGGATACATATTGATCCAAATGCCCCCCGAAGTTTTGTGTGCATCGGCGGCGATTTGGTTGTATAATGTTTTCATCATCACGTGCGCCGCGATGCGCGCGGTTTCAGTGCTGCACCTGAGCGCCGATGCGCCTCACGATGCTATGAACGCGGCCTTAGCGCTAGAATGAGCCGCGCGCGGGGAAGCTTGCGACGTCGCACTCGCCGCAACTCCGTGATGGGTGCCTTCTGTAATGCGTTCGGTTAATATCCTCCTATGGTATTGCTAAATGCTGTCCAAGGGCTCCAGCGCATAGCTTCCTACTCAAATTGGCTGATACGGTGCTCGGCTCGAGCACGCATTTCTGTTTAGCAATATTCTGGTGGAGCGTTTGTGGATACCCAAATGACCTTGCTTGGCAATCCTAGAAGTCTTCTGTGGGCATTTCTAGGTGACTAAAATCGTTCATAGATCGGCTAAAGTGACAGCGTGAGATGGTCCCTGATGTTGGAAAGCGCCATAAATTCCACTGAAGCTGCAGTGCTACATTCAAGCGAGCCTCGATGCCTATAAGCAACTACAGAATGTCATTGGGCAAACCATTGCTGCATTATCGCCTTGCATATACAGCTCAGCGTTCAGTTCACGAATTCTTTTATGTGCTTCAGATAGTTGAACTTCATCATCCTGAAAAAATGTGAATATGGGTTCCAGATGGGACAGAGGAACAGAGCAAGATATAAACAGACCTCTGCCATTATGCCTGCGAGTAACGGCTATCAACGAGAGATACAGTAAGACAATGAAACCTCACTCCAGCCCATGATGTGAGGAATCGTGATACTCTTCTCGATCACATCATTTACATCAATATTTTTGTAGGTTATGAGTATGTTTTTGGATAATCTCCGTCTGTAGTCAACATTACCGTATCCGATTTTTTTGCGATGACTCCTTAGTTTAGAACGGGGATTCCATAAAAAAGTAAACTTTGTTGATACTTAAATATTTATTCTATTCAGTGCTCCCTGAAAATAAATCAAATGTGAGCACAGCACCCTATCTTTATTTAGGTCCAGCGATAGCAAGGAAAAATAAAGAATAAATCTGAAGGGTATAATGCGTACGTCCTGTTATGGCTATGCTGAGATGAACTTTGTGGTCTAACCGCAATTAAATGCTCTGGAAATTCAATGAAAAATAAGCTGAATCGCTTGACATCGACCAACTTTCTTGTGGCAATGAGCTATGCCATGCATTATACCTTCGCTCGAGATTGATAGGCAGTCGAAAGCCCGTTACGGCAGTTTTGCCTTCCCAGCACTCGATAGAACCATCGAGTCTTTGGATTTGATCCGGGAACTATGTTTATGGTAATGGCGCCACACGCCGTTTGGATGATGTGGAAGACGTCTCCAGGATAACAGAGGGTTGAATGGAATTGATATGGAAGAAGTAGTATGCGTCGGGCACTCTCCCTCCTTCCACAGTACTTGTGATATTTGAAAGTTTTTTTATACAGTAACTTGCGTGCCCAGCCTTTTCAAAAGCTGGATCTAATAGAATGCTCCGAAGATCTAATGGAGAAACAACACTGTTATGATCCCCGGTTTTGAAATTTTAGGAAGTCATCGTTGGTGGGATGACAGTAAAAATGGGAAAATCACAACTGCAGAGATTCAAATTTTATCGTTCGTATTTGATCCATGACTAACTCCGTTATGATATTTATCCTTTTTGTAAGAAGAAAACGGAAATTCGGATTTCTCAAAGAGCGCCCGTCACATAGGACTCCCTTGCTTTGCTAGCCGAAATAATGCCAATACTACCTCTCGCCCTTTTGAGGATTCTCGACTATGACTTGGCGGAGGTTCAAATTGCACCGAAAATGACGGCGAAACAATAAACTTCACCTGCTTGATTTCACACTGTTGATGTAGTTTGAGCCAAGCGTTGAATGCTAAAGTACAAGTACTCTATATCAGGTCGCTAAAATAGTTAATGAAGAAAATACTATGAAGCAAAGTTTAAAAAATAATCAAATCCCAAGAAGATTAAAATTTGTTAAATTTGAAGCTGAACGAATGAAAGGAAGTTCAGATAAACAAGTAATAATTCGTATGAAATAAATAGCAGTAAGCCCGAGATCAGCTTTCATATAGTTTCCTTGAGAACTAGTTTATCTACATTTCCATGATTGGCTCCAGAATTATTGATTTCTTCCACCCACTTCGATTGACGGAAGAATATCAAATGGCCTGTTATGCCCTCCATGGGCCCATGAGGCTACAATGAAATGAGAGGCAGTGACCCAGGTCTGAGAGGATGGCGGGCTAATGTGCCTATTTATGGATGGGCTACCAGATACGGTGACAGAGATGCTATTTTCGGATTGCTACCTGTAACCATTCATCTTTTGTTCGGGCGTGCTCAGATTTTTATTCGGCTTATTCAGCTTTCATTATGAGGAAATGTCAATTTCTGATCCAGCCTAATTTATATAAAAATAAACAAATATAGGATGCAAGCGTGCAATATCGCCAATATAATGATAAATATCATTTTTCCTTATTTTATTGATGACGTGTAACACATCTGACGGACTTTATACTTGGCTATTTTTTTCACTACACTATACTATTTTTTTCACTTTTTCACAATAATAATTCATGATAATTACTACATGCTGATTATGGGCAAAAGCTTCGGTGTCGAACGGGACAATTATTCAATTATGATAATAATAATCATTATTATTATTTAGGTCGTTGCGAGACAGTTGTGAATGTTCTTAAGAGTTTCCGATGATTTGTTGGATTTTTTTTCGAATGGATGAAGTTTATAGGAATTCTTGAGCTGTTTGCATTGATTTCTTGGTGTACTGAACAAACTTTTTCGTGGACCCTTGGCCACCGTAATACGCCGTGGTGTTCAGTGGCGTGTATGAAAGGGTGGTGTATGGTGAAGTGACGCCAATAGACCGTCCGTACATATAACTGCTGATCCTGACGATATTAGTTTTACTTTTATAATTTGAAAATCTCCATGGTGTTGTGAGGAGAAAAGTACTCCTGGGAAATTTGTTTTGAAATTCTACTCGGGTTTAGGAATACGGTAACTTAATGGAAGTGAAACAAACTCCGCTAATAACCCGTCAAACAAAATCCTGAAAATCTGTGGTGTTCCAACAAAACAACAAACCTCACCTGAACCCTTTTAGACCACTGATCACTCTTCATTTACATACCCTTCGAAAAAGCGTCCTTTGCTTTTTGTTGCACTTCAGCGCTTGCCCTTACGCGCTAGTGATCTCTGTTTTAAGAGTGCTTAGCGTTATTTCAGTTCAATACTTATGTATTCATTTTTGTTGTTAGGAGAATAATCGAGCGGCTTTCGACTTTCAAAAAATTTTCCGTTATAATGCGGCAGCAATATCATGAAGGCGGAATTTCATAGTGCTTTGAACACTCCTTTGCGCTTGAAATTGGAAACGAAAATAATACGAAGTTGGAATTAGAGGTGGTTTATGACCATAAAATATCAAAATGAAAATTGTTGTTGTGCATTTGTTTCGTTTTTTTTGAGTGAATTTTTTTCGTAAAAATTGATTCGAAGTCTGTGAAAGCAGTCAGTATGAACTATAGCCGCCTACGATGCTTGATATCATTCTGAAGCAGATTGACCTTAATTTATTTTAGATAGCAAAATTCTTTTCCTTCAACTCGCTAGCGCTCATTTTTACTGTAATCTTCTCTTTTTATTAAATTTATACAAAATTAATTTTACAGATGTTGCTGTCTTCGATTACACCACGTCTCGTCTCTAGACAATGCCTCACTCGGATCATTGCAATAAGGAGTGCTTCAAAGGGCATGAAGCTTACTGTGAGTGTATTTCGTACAGAATCATTAGATCATGAGAGATTCCCTATCGAATCTACGGGTAGATGGGCAAATTATGTTAATTTATTGGTTACATTTCAGGGGAAACAGACCCTGACTGTGGATCCAGCTCTTGGACATTTCAAGTACGAGAGAGACATTTCTCGGGATCCACGTTACCATAATCCCCAGAAGCTTGGTGACACACCTACAAGGTGGGACCACAAAAATCTATTTTTTTTTCGTATATGATATTAATCACTGCACAAATAGCTGGATATGAACTACTAGTGTGGAGGCCATTTTTGAGTTTTGTTTTAAGTTAAATGCTGGTCAATACACTGTCGGCTAACCTGGTTTACGGAATTAATAGTTATGAACAGTAATGCACAACTGCAACAGTGTGTTGAGGGAGTGTACGCTTTGGATGGGTATTGATTGGTGTTCGAAAATGGGTTGAGGATCATGTGCAGTGAGCTTGCACTTGTTCTGTGCAACGCGGTCCTATGACATGCGTAACGAGAGATCCTCACCCTGGCGACCCAGGCACAAGTGGATTCCGCGTTGCGGCTGCGATGCGTACGATGTGCGACACAGTTGTGTGATCGCATGCAAAGTATAAATGCGAGGTAATACGCTCTCGACGATATGAAGAGCACGCTTACTTTCCGCGAGTTATGTGCACAGTAATTCGATCATTCGCGCATAATGCGCGTGCTATCGAATTTTCGTTTTAAAGCAGTGTGTCAGTACATTCGTTTTCCAGCTGTTGAACCCAGTCTGGCAGGTTTATTCTCTTATGTCATGACTACATGCTGATCAAAGGTTTCACTGAGGCAACATCAAGCTTAGACCTGCATACAATTTGTATGCGCTGCACTTTTCGAAAACAATTGAGAATTTTTAGATTCCTGCCACTTTTTACTGAAAGTTTTACTTTGAGTGACTTCCATATTTCGAGAAAGAAGTCCAAATGAATATTTCAGGTTTTTGGTTCGTAAACTTCACCATGCCTATGAACTGTACCCAATATTCGCACTTACGTTCGTCTGGTTTATCATGTTCTGCTACGTCATCTACTATTCGTTCAGCAAAATGGAAGTATGGCTAGATAGAAGTGGGTAAAAGTAGCGTCCAAGACATTCGTTTACAAAAGCTTCATAATTTCTGGTCAACTCTGACGCGTTTTCTAACAGTAAGCGCGCGAGACGCGCTGCACGTAATCTCAGACCACTCAAGCAGGCTCATTTAGAGTGTTCGGGTGGGAAATCGTTAAGAAATAAGAAATAAATAGTTCTTGATTTCCTTGAACCCATCGTATCGTATCTGTGATGATCATACAATGATATAAGACCCATTGATGGGTACTTCGTAGTTAGACATACAGATAACATTTCTTTATGTTCCTAATTAACAAATTTTATAGGCAAGGCAACAGCACCGTGGGATTGGGAGAGAATTCGTGATAACTACTACAAGAAGCCATCACTTCTGTAAGTAATTTAACGATTACAAATCAATGAAGCAATGACGGATTGTTGCAATGACTGAAAGGTGCTTCGTTCTGCGCGACAGAAATATAGCAAAATCCCATCGTGCTTGCTGAGTTCTAATACGCGAGCTTTTCCCGCGCACCCTATCACTGACGTATCGATCGAATGTATGTCGGTCTGACATGCGGCGTTCCCGTACCTCACGTGACGCTTCCATCTGCAGGAGGAGCTAGGCAAACTAGGGCCCAGAACTCCATTAGGGGACAAGACGTGCCTCCTACCGCGAATCGAGGCACATACTGTCCCTGGAACTTATTTAGGGTATCCACAATTTCCATACACAAATCTTCTCACTCATATTGCTTTTAACAGAAGTACGGCACATTGAGATGATGCTTAATTCAGGTTCGACAAGGAGGGAGTGACCCACCAAAGACTTCCCATCCTGGAGACGTTGCAAGACCAAATGGTAGAGGCAGCAAAGGCCCGTGGTACTCGCTAGTTAGATCTGTTGTTTGTGTGTAGTAATATCGTTCGAATAAACTAGTGATGGTGTTCTAACAAATAAACAACAGAATACACAATAGTTTTACTATCGTTTGCAATTATCATATTCGGTAATGGAATTTGCATGGAATCTGAATCTGATAGTTTCCTTGATAAGCATTAAACGTCGACTATGTTGGACCTCGAGTCCCTAATATCAAACAGGTATTGCAAACTTCAGAAGCTGAATCCGCCAAATGCTTCGAAGCGGTCATGGCTGCTTTCACTCAAGAAAGAAGGACTCCCATGATAAAATCTCGAAAAGCACCCATATCTTACCAGATTTTTTTAGAACTCAAACGCTTATGGAAACTGCAAAGATGCCTTCGATGTAGAACAAAGCAAAAAGCCCCTACTTAAAAAGTTACAGAATATGACGATTAGAAAAGCTTGATGCACTAAGTGCATAACAGCCCCTACCACAAATCCGCGCTCGACCTAAGATCCTCAGTCTCAAAGAGAAGTGCGCCTAAGTTCATACTAAAAGCAAGGGCACAAATTAAAACAACAAATCATTTATCAATAACAATAACAAAATTATTTCAGAGGGATGAATCGTGACGAATGGGTGGCTCCGATACCTGGCCTACCGTGCTTAACAGGCTTGTAGGTGATGGCGAATTCTCCCAAATAATATCCGATCATCTCTGGCTTGATCTCAGTCTGAAATACAAAGGCTGATGGCTTTCTTAACTCATTTGAGCCACAATCGCAACATCACTAAGCTTACCTGGTTGAAAACCTTTCCGTTGTAGATACCAATGACAGAACCGACCATTTCGGGAAGAATAATCATGTCGCGAAGGTGGGTCTTTACTGTGGCCGGCTTCTCCAGAACATTAGCGGCCTTCTTTGCCTTTTGCAGACGAGAAATCAAGTTCAAGTGCTTTCTCTTCAGTCCTCGTGCAAGACGTCTACGCATGCGGCAAGGCAGCATTTTTGCGAACTGATCGCTAAAATAGAAAAGTTACCAAGTCACAATTATTGACAGAAAAACTCAATACCGGTTCAAAGTGAACAATTGTTCTTACGTATATGTGTGTCCCACACAAGAGAGAATAATGGCAGATGGGGATTTAGAAATCCCAAAGTACTCTTTGAGAAGAAATCTCATAATGAAATCTCGATACCAGGGTTACAGAACACCAAGAAGCTCCAAAGCGTTTCTTGAAATGGTGAACCACACGATATTGATGCTTAGCTGCCTTTGAAACATGACTCGTGCATGTGCACGAATTATTTTCAAAGGGCAATTCATTTCATAGAAATCAGAGACAAGTTTTGCAGAAGAAGCCGAGAAGCCTTGCACACATTCGTTGACGATATGAAGGCGACCGGTGAAGAAAATGGCCGACTCGTCCCAATCCCACGCGTCTAAACTGCCAAATTGCGCATTCAAAAATTATAGTAATTTTAATTCCGCTGAATGCGTGACCGAGACTGATTGACCCTGCGCGCTGGCGTTCAACGTCATATACTTTCAAACCACAGGAGCTAAAAACAATTACTAAAATATAAGAACTTCAAAATGAATACACTGCCTCCCGCAACAACGACCAGCCTACGACAAATATTATTTTGGGAAGCTACATGGTCACAATTCTGATCGCGACATTTCTTAACGGACTTGGAAATGCTGCCTGTAAGCTACTTGATTTTCATAGCACGCAGAAAGGATACGACCCAAGAAGCGCGTTCCACAAGCGTACCTGCAACCTCACTACAAGGGAACACAGTTTTGCGGAGCGATCAAACTGCTGAAGAACCCAGCCCCAAGCCACCTTAAACCAAACATTCAGCCCTATAACAGTTTTCATTCTGCTTCCAAATTCTCGCTATTTGCATATCGCCAAAACATTTTATATGCAACGATCTGTGATCTAGTTCTTATCAATTCAAATGTAGAAATCGATAGAAGCAAGATATTTACCGAGACATGTCCAAAAGCTGCTCAAGATCAACACCACGATAGGTGAATTTACGGAAGGTTCTCTTCTTCTTGAGCTCAGCCAAATGTGCCTCGTCTTGGTCAGCCATGATTGCCCTCAACTGAGATTACCTGAAATCTGCAAACTGCAATAACCGAACAGAGCGTTGTGGTTGTTTCGTAACATTAAACTTGGGCGATGGCGGAATAGTGTAGTCTCTATTTTTGGTTTTGTGAGCCTTCAATTATGAATAAGGGATTGTCAGAGTGAACTTTTGGAGGTTCTTGTAAGAAAAAGCTACTTTGGTTTCTGTTTCGCACACTTTAAGACGATAACGAACCACAGGTAAATCGTCACGAATCTATTCCACAATGACTAATTGTTAAAATATTAAGTAGTTCGAAATAAAACCGCAGCAAGGTTAAAATATCACAGGCATGAGACGAAGAAACAGTTAACGACGCACTTTGGCTTCCTTCAAAAGGTATTTTGATATTAAATGCAGCGGAAAAATAGTATAAATAACAGCTTTCGTACAGACGCGCAGAGCAAAGCTTATAGCACAAAAAACCAAGTATTGAAAACTCCTCTGGTCAGGAACGTCACGTGCCCAAGAGACAAACTTTAGCTACTTCTTCGTGTACTGCAAAGGAGATATATCGTTGCAATGCAGAAACATGTACCAAAACATCCAGAACAATGACTTTCCAATAACAAATTCGTTTTGCTGCGTTCAACCCGTCGGAAATATGGCTGCGTATCGTCGTGGTGAGCAGTCGACGCGCACAAAGACATGGTCCAGAAATTTGCAAAAGGCCATGCTTGTTACAGCTGCTCTGTTGATGTTTATTTCAGGCGATTACACTGCAAGATCATGTGAACTGGCTCGGTTCAAGATAGAATCAATTCTGCAAGTAACTTTTTATTGTTGGGGGTGGCTAGAGATGCCGAGGTGTTATATTGCGCTAGTAATCCGCTTTTGCGCCTTATGAGTCAGCTTCTGGGTTCCTCCGTAAACAATAATGGAGGAGTCTTCTTTGTGTCTGGCTCCTTTCTCGTAGCATCGTGAATCTCATGTCGAAAATGGATTTAGATCAGCGTTGAACCCTCTTTTACGAAATATCCCGATTTATATTCACATCAGGATTTCTACTGGTCTTTTCAGCCTTCTCAATGCTTGCTCTAGAAAATTCGAAGTTTTTGTAATGACGATGTTTCTTATCCAATTTAGATCCTAAATGTTTCCATGAAAGGTGAGATTTCCAAGGTTTATCTGAACCATTTACTTTCCTAAAGGTTTTTGCTTAGAGAGAGGGAGTGTGGTTGTTCATTAGATTCTCTAGGATTGAAGTATCAACAAGGCGTGGCGGTCCATCAGACTGACCTACCTTGGCTTCTTCGTTTTTACTTTGACACCAGTTCCTTTCCGATGGTTTGCAGCCTTTCAAAATTTTCAAATCTCATGGCTATAAATTTTCGATCATAATTTTGAAGTCGTCTCTCTCTAAGCTTGGTTTGGGGGAAAGGGTTATCCATTCAATAGGCTCAGGTAAAGTTAACACTGGGTGGGGGGGGGGGGGGGGCGGGGGGCACGATCACTTCCTTAAAAACACGAGAAGGGGCAAACTCGGCAGACTGTGGAATATGAAAGTAGGGGTGCTCAGCAATGTAATAGCAGAGAGAAAACGAAATAAAACCGCGGAAAAACCGAGGAATAGTAACCCGAAAATCCACCTTCTCTCTCGTCCTCTACGTCGCTAGCCGGAGTGGACTGAAGACAGGCCAGAGTCTGAACCAACCAGCCGCGATCATTGTACCGCCCCTCCACGGCGTAAGATAATTGGCTCCTGGAACTCATCGGGCGACAAAGTGCAGGGGATAGCGTCTCACGCATCACGTTTCACATTACTCGAGTTGTTCAAAGCGGCATCGTTGCTTATTTTGTTATGATGCCTTTCGAGAATAAAGTTGATTCTTACAGTTAATGAACGGTTGTTATGTCCGCCGCTCATGGTGAGATACTGTACGTTTTCGCATTAGGAATAATTCTCTGGAACAGTGGTATAGAAGCGGCCATCCTTCAGCAACCTCATGTCTATGAGCAGCACAACACCGCTGATTTGCTCAGTAGAGGTAAGCAGCACGAAGGTTTGATCTCATAAACTGGTTCGGTGAGATCAGCCGCGGAAGACCTTCAAAGACCTGGAACTTTAATGGCTTGGAACTTGTTCACACATTATTCAGAGAATGATATAGATACGTCTGCTTATGCTGCACAAAATGTGAACTGCTGCTTTTCCTAGCATCAGTTCAGTATAATTTGTTCAGCATAAGTAGATATTAGGTTGTAAGGACAGCTCTGGCCGCTTTTGCGCGTTCACAAGATAAATTCAAATTTCAAAGCGCGTCAGCATGCATTAAATTAATTATGGTGCTACTTAGATAGACAAAGTGTTGCTCTATCTGAATATATGTTTTATTTGGAATGCCACAAGGTTTTCGAATTATTAGGGAAATTTTAAAGCACTGCGAAAATGGCACTTTTCAGATGACTTCACTTCACGAGTTCTTGTTTTTAGCCGAGCCGCAACAAAGGAAACCACAATTGTGAATACAGTAAGAGAAGGGGGTGAAGCATTGGATGGAGCACTTCGTCTCTGATTTTGAAAGTGCAGAAATGAGAATGAATTGCTCGAATTTTCAATTGATCAAGTCGCTTAACCAAAACGGCAGAAAGCGATGAGCGTCCATACTTGCAGGAGATATCCACAAGTATTGGCCCTCTACAAACAAACTTAGTTGACCACCTCAAGTAGCCTGGATTGAAAAAAAACTCGAAAAATTGGGTGCCGCGCGACCACTCGGAGAAGCCATGCGCGAGCGCATTTTTCACAAATTGTCTTCCAGCAACTGAAGCAGTTGCAGGATGACGCCCTTAATCGTCCACCATATTCATCAAATCTAGCGCCAAACAAGCCCCACTTCCCCAAACATCTGAACAGCTGCTTCAATAGCAGAGTCTTCAAAAAGAATGGTGATTTGGAGTCGACTTTTTTTTGCATTCTTGCAAAATAAATCGTCAGCCCTTCATCAAAGTGAGATATGCAAGTATGCATAATATTGCCAAAACTGTAGGGAATCAAATGGTGCTAGCTCTGTGAGAAAAGATGCAGTCTGAGCCGAGTTATGATCTCTCAAAGTTGAAATTGCCAAAACCGGCCAAAACTTTCCTTACAACCTAATAATAGTACAGAATGTCTGAAAACAGATGCGATTGCCCAGTGGCATCTGTTTTCGGGTTTCCGTACTATTATTGCTTTACCATTTAAATCGCATTTCGAGAGTACCATACAAACTTTTGTTTGTTTTATTTTCGCTTGGAAACTGACGATTCTAAAGACGTGTTCGATACGTCTAGCCAGTAAAACACATCCATACTCAGCGAAAAAAATACGTAAGTAATTAATGTGCGCGTTTTTTTTTTTGATAATGACCAGACAAGGGCTGGGTGAAATGGGTCATTCATATGTGTGCACAGCGATTCTCTATGATACTACTATTTTTGAGCAAGGTGCTGGAGGTTTGAATATGTTAACTAATTCTGTTGTTCAGGTAGTTACATCGGCGAGCAAAATCCAGAATATGAGTATGAGGAGCCTGTAAATAAAACGCACCATAACCACTTGGATGATGGTCATGAAGATGACGATTCGGAAATAGATCAAGGCGACAGTGAAATCAGCGAAGAACGGTATAGAAATCTTTTGATTTTTCACTTGCAAAATCCTTAGCTATTTTTGATTACTTTTTTGGCATGAAAGATCCTTGTAGACAGACGTTCTCTATGACATGACAAGTCCCAATTAATTGAGGTCGTTTCTGTGCATTCTCCGTAATTTGAGTGAAGTTTCTGAATATGCAATTAAACACACTGATTCTCGCAGTGTTTTTGCAGGCATGCCACTGAAGGTCTTCTTACCAATCATTCTCAGTCGGGGAATAGGTATATGCCATAGCATTTCGCATCATTTGCATGCGCACCTAGTGCTTCCCTAGCCCTTCTATAACTGTCTGGCTCAGTACTGATCTCTTTGCTCTTGTGTTCAATTTGGCTGATATTGGCCTTCTTTTCAGCCATGAAAACCGTGGCGTATTCCTTGGGGACAATCGAGGTGGCCTGAAGCAAGTGAGTCCTGATCAGCGGCGGATGGCACCTGTCGTTGTTATTGAAAGTGCCTTCAACAATAGGTGATTCATGTGATTTCTCTATTTTTTGTGTTGTTATTGAAAACGCTTCTCGTAGGTTTTATTTCTTGTTTGTACTGTCTGACTTCTCAATGGCACTGGGCTGTGGTATACGTTGCGAGCCATTTGCTGCCTGCGATAGTTTGGTTTGAAATAGAAGAGCCTTGGAACTGTTAAAATTAGGATACTTAGATGTCAGGGGAAAGATATTCTTGCTTTGTTAATGTGGTCGGGTCATGAAGACTCTACTTCCAGCATTTAGCAAAATAATTTAGGAAATCATTCGCGTGTCCGAAAATCAAGAGTGATCTGAAAACTGGAACGTCCATAGGTGATCTCAGTCCAGAAGACATCAGAATAATCGCATCTATGGGTGACGCTTTGGCGGTACGTGTAATGCTGCCGCTATTTGATTTCATTACCTGCACTTGTTTTTCTCCTCTTATTTCCGTTTTCCCTATTAAGATTCATGAGTCTTGCAGCATAGCCATCATAGCTCACCCGTAGGTTCCCGTAGCTCTAGTAGTATAGCACGTTATTCGTGTTGTGGGTCTCGAAATGGCATGAGTTGTTAGGTGGCTAAATTTTGATTGGTGCCGATATAGTTCTTATGTCGTGCAATTGCCAACAATATAGCGCATGTCTATGTGAAGTTTCGTGTTTTGTGCCTTAAGATTCGTGCATTAGTGTTATGGATAATATAACTTTGCGGACTTCGATATTCCATATGATTGCACCAGTGCCATGGAAGCTGTAATGTAAGCGAATCCGGTGATTTGTAATGCTTGTTTCTGCGCCCTGTGTCTCAAGTTGTTTTCTCTGCCGGGTCAGGTGCATGAAGTCATCATATTTACTATGCATGATTGCAGGCGGTTCGATTGCTCATGGCAAAGAAAAAAGCTTGATGGAGTGATTGGTGATAGGAGGAAATGAATTTCAGACTGGAATGGGATTATGGCCCAAAACAAACATCGAGTTCCGTGGAGCTGCCTTTCCAAGTGGTGGAGATGCTACTATCGATGGGCTCATTACCATTCCAAGTATGTCTCAGTGCTAGCTATAGATTTTGGGCACATTCATACTCTGTTCTAGATATCTTACGCGAGTTCAATAGCCGCTTAGTTGGTGTGTCTCACGGCATGGGAACGAGAGATCAGCTCCCTGAGACGCAGTTAAGCGTTGCTGAAAGTGGAGCCACTACGGATAAGATGCCAGAGCAGGTTAGTGATGAGTTTTTGGGGTGTGCTGAATGCTTTCACTACCACGTGTGAATGACATGCTTCCTTGTGCGCTGCGAAATGGTTCGTCTTCTCATTATTACTCGGATTTATTCAGGCTCGAGAACTTGTCAGACGGCTGAAAAATCTTGTCGAAGTGAACTACAGAGATCACTGGACGATGGTTATTATCACGATCGGTACCGAAGAGGTAGGTGCTAGGATTTAAGCCGCTCCGGTTTTTTAGTCTGTGATCTGATATCTTATCTTAGTGTGGGTACTTGCTGTCTGTTATTTTCAGTGTCCCTTTTTGTAGGTGTGCTCCAGATGTACAGCACCCAACGTCACCGCTTTAATGGAAGCAATTGACATACTTCAGAGAAATATTCCTCATGGTTTCGTAGTACTGCTAGGACCGATTCATGTGTCTTTTCCGCATGAGCTCAAAGGAAACCTGCTCAAGTGAATTTTCATGAATTTATGACAGTTATTTTCATGCTTATTCGAGCTCCGTTGAATGTTCCCTTTATTCAGGTCCCGCTGTGATTGCTCAAGGGAAGCATCGAACACTCTAATGGAGCAGCTTAGCGCGGAATGGAAGAAAGCTTTCGAGGATCTCCAGGAGCATGTGGACAAGAGCCCTTTCAGGGTTGATTACTCAGTTTTGATTTATTTTATCCCAAGTTTTGCACGTTTATTGAAGTGGGAGAGATGTCGGTTTCTTTTCCGACTTTCTGTAGTATATGAGGTTCTTTTACATTTCTCTGTTTCAAAGATGAGTTGCAGGCCTCGACATTCGGTATTCTTGCGATCCCCGAACTTACGATAACTTCTCGATATCCCTATGGTCTTTTTATTCCCAACAAACCGCTTCTAAACAGAAGAGGTACATTTCTTTGCGTATAAGTAAAGTTCTGGGATAGAATGCCAATAATTGCAGGACACAATTATGCAACTAAATGGCTTTGGAACCGCTTAATTGCTGGTGAAAATTACAACCTTTCAGCAGCGGTACTATCTCAGGACGCCTATTTCTGCCCCTCCATTGTGAGTCTTATTTGAATCATGTCAGAACGTGGATTAGTTATGGTAGTTTTCAGGGTTGCCCATATTTCCGTAACACGGCGAACAGTCATGGTTGCCAGTTGCTGAGCCTTAGTGAGGCGAAAGAAAAAGAACTCCGACTAGGTGGCGATGGCAAAGTTCTCAAAGCGGTTTGTGTGTTATGCTAGCCTAGTGATTTTTTGGTTTTTGGGTAATACTTTTTTTTCTTATATATGTGGGTTCGGTCAAGAAGTTCTCGCCGTTTTGGACGTCTAGCTTTGAAACACCATAACTCTGCTGAAACACATCTTTTCATTCAAAATAAGAACAATCGGATTCCACATACTCTTTCCAACGTACCTCCAGTAAAAGTATCTCATGCCTATTCAAATCACAATTTTTAGTATCTGGGAAATGTTGGACCCGGCTTCCATATTCTGCTTGTTTAAAAATGTTTTCTCCTCCAGGGATTGCTTTAAGGAGCGGAAGAAGTAGTAGTCAGTTGGATGTGGGAGAACTTTGATAGCCAGCTCGTAGAGTTTTTGCATGATGGACTTTGCGTTGTGCGGTCTCCCGTTATTGTGCAGGAGGACTGGACCTTTTCTGTTCACTAAGCAGGGCATAGCGTCTCCAGTTTCTCATGTACTCAGTTCTCTACAATAAGACTCCGCTGTAATCGCCTGGCCGGGTTCGTGGACACTATAGTGGATGAGATCCAAAAATAGACCACCAGACCGTCAGCATATTCTTGTGCTGGTGTAGTCGGGTTTTGCGACCCATCCTGACGGTTCATTCTCATCAACACATTCGGCACCCCTTGTGGTGTTCTCGTAATGAATCCATGTTTCATCACAAGTCACAATCTTGTCAACAAACGGCTCTTCTTGTTGCGGATGAGAAGGGATGCCGAGACCTCCATGCGAGTAACCATGTACCGAGGTGTCAACTCGAGAAGTACTCATTGACACAACTTTTTCTTCTTTCCCATTACATGCAGGTGGTTCAGCATAGTACCCTTGGATACCACAAACTCCGGTGCTGAATTCGTAGACGAGCGTCTAATTAGCTTCTACCATCTCCTTGAAGTTTTCATCTATTGTGGAGAATACTCTCCCGGCTCGTGCACGATTTTCAAGCCTTGCTTCTACCGACTTAAATATGACGTACCAGCCGAGCACTGTTCTTTTCTTTGCTCGCCATATTTCGGGCCGACTCTCCAAGTTTGAAGGCATAGACTGCTAAGAGTCGGAAATCGCGCAACACCATGGTTCCAAAAAGCGGCTTAAAAAGGAAAAGACTCAACAAATCTCATTTTTTTAAAGAGCTGACCTTACTCTATAATTTAATATACAGCTCACCTGGATACACCTTGAAAGAGTTTTAATCTTTCGCTTTTCTATTGAATGCGGGAAATTGGTGCAAAACGACGAGAACTTTTTAATCGATCCAATAGAATATTTATAATTGTAGAGACGACGAACTCCAGAACGCTTGTATACAATCGCAGTTTGTATAGTGGGTATAGCATTCTTTGTAGTCTGCACCTTAGGAACTGTGTTCTATCAAAGGAGTAAACAGGTGATTTCTTGAGATTCAGTTAATGTGATCGAATCGCTTGGTTTGCGTTCAATGATCATTTTAGGGTGAACATGGCCGATTCGAAATTGTCGATGAGACACAGAAAAAGTTCGAAGTAGCTCAGAAAGAGGAGGAGAAAGCGCTTCTGACAAAACAGATAACAAAGGAAATGTCGATGGGTGATGGCATTCAAAGAAGCACCAGAAAGCTTACGGATGATGTGTAAACCTGTATTTGTGAGTTACAAAAATTTATTGCTTTTTGTCATCATTTGCCATTAGATCGTTTGATGACGATTGTTTTCTGATGTCGTCATCTGAAGTGGACCAAAGGTCGTGAAGGTGCGCTTTTGCCGCGTACTCGGCGTTCTGTCTCTTACCCCCCCCCCCCCCCCCCATTCCACTCGATTCGTTCTTACTGTTTACGCATCGCGACCGCATTTTTGATTGGTGGTCTGTCAAACACATCCCGTGCCCTTCGAAATTGACGGTAGCGAGCGGCGGCCCCTTCAGGTTTTTCACTACTAAGTTGTTACTGTTGTGCTGATAATCTGTTGAGTGCCGTGATCGAGCACATGGTTAATAGTTTTCATTTTGTCCAGATTCGCATCTTTTTATTGGTGAAAGCAATGCCTCATTCAACTAGTTGACGGTGTATCCAATTGAATTGGTCTCCTTGCCTTATTTCATTGATAATTCACTTATGACAAGACAACGTATAGACATTCCTACTTATTAAGTAAAGGCTTTTATGGTATCTAGTCACCAATGGGTCATACTTCTCATGCATTTTTGTATTACTACCAGTAGGTACTCACAGTTTGTGACGATGTTTCTTTCGCATTTCACTTTTTCATTTATTGTCATTCTGGCATTTAATGTCGAACTTTTCGGATTTTCATGGGTTTTTCGAGTGTTTGTGCACTGTATTGTGTTATGAGAGATAAATGATTCAGGATTTTTTTATTAATGGGCCATCGGAAGGATGCCACAGATTAGATGAAAATGCCTATTCGATAGTTGATGAGAGACCCGTCAATTACATATATTACTCCTATTGGTCAGCTTAAATGGAATGTTCATTTCATAAGATTGCCGGCCCTGGCGTATATAGCATCCACTGTCTGTAAAAAGAATTTCAACCGTCTGGGATCATTTTTGAGCGATTCATAAAGCAGTTTTGTTACCTTAGAGAGAGCTCGGATTAGTTCTACAGACTTTTGGTATGTCTTGTCTTTGTGGGGTGTTTGATAAACACGCACAGTACCGTTATGCTGGTCAATCACACCTGCAAGCCAATTACTCGTCAGAATTGGTTTACTAAAGGTGACAAGAAGCATACCAAAGATTTTCTTGTCGAGTAACATCATTGAAATTGCTTTTTCAATTTGCTTTTGATGCATTCCTACACAACGTACTATATGCGTGAGATCGATTTCTGAGTACGGTTCAATAACTCGAGAAATTTCCTGAATTCACAAACTCATCTCGGTTCACGGAGGTTTTGCCAGAACATTTAGAGAAAAGCATGATTTTTTTCTCAGAGCTACATACAAGATGGGGGAGGGTTCAGAGTGTGGGGTTTAGGGTCGACCAAATCTTTGTGCGAGCATTGTATGGTCGTGGATAGCGATGCTCTATCACATTAGATAACTATCCTCCTAACTATTGAAGGATGAAGTTTTCGACGCTGATCATTCTTTTATGGGATACGCCGCGCACTCCACTTCCATCTAGAGTCGCAGTGACATTGCGACTTGCGCTAAGCAACGAATGACTCGCGGAGATCGAGCGATTGGCAAAAGGATGATTTCATGCTCACAGATGGATACTGATTTTGATATTTTTGGTTTCTGTATAAGCATGGAGTGCGGGTTCGAGTCCCGTCCGACACCGAAGCTTTTGCCCATAACTCAACATCCTTGTAGTAACTCTCATAGAAGGGTCTGCTGCTGATTCATCGCCCTCGTGGAGTTGGGGACTCTGATCCATAACTTGCTCCTCGAAGCATTTCAGCGGCAGCGACACACTTCTCACTACTCTATCTGTCTCTCTATTGAACCCTGGAAATCACCACTCACAAACCAGCTGAAAAGGCTTTTCAAGGTGGTAGTTGAGAGTTTCTAGGAAGTTCCATATTGCAAGACCGCAAAGAACTAATCAAAAGCCAAGTGAAGTATTCAGTCTTACCTTTTCCAGCATGCTATCCCTCAAATCCCTTGAGTGTGCAGCAACTACTTGGTCACCCAAAAGTTCTCGATTGTAGGTTTTCAAGCACTAGAAGAGAGAAGATTTCAAGTGGTGATAGCTGGCTCATCTTATTGGTATGTGAAGCGGTTTACATACCTTATTGAATTTACTCAGACTTCGTTGTGTGAACGCTTCTGCCATGCTTTTCATCGCGTCTATATCACGGCCTCGAACAG
The DNA here is from genome assembly GCA_963978905.1 of Trichostrongylus colubriformis. Lineage (NCBI taxonomy): Eukaryota > Metazoa > Nematoda > Chromadorea > Rhabditida > Trichostrongylidae > Trichostrongylus > Trichostrongylus colubriformis. Next base: position 31,558,416 of record OZ022260.1, read on the forward strand.
GTTGTATCACCTGAAAAGATGATTTATCACCAACTATAATAACTATTACGACAATTAGGTTGTAACCTTGGATGACAGAAGCAGAGGTATCGCTTCAGCTTCGTTCAGCATTATCTGAAATATTGATCGATAATTAGTGAATCGGCGATAATTAGTGAGATCACAAAGATCTGCGATTACCTTGCATAGACACATGTACTTGAGTGCAGTGACTGCTTTAGGTGGATCAGCGATCAGAAAACCTTCAAGAGCCTCGTAACAGTACGAGTAAGCTGTTTTGAAATCCTTCTCATCAGCACTGTATAGGATTCCTGACTGTAAGTCTAGGGCTGCCTATAAAGGGAAATCATGAGTGCATCTGCCACTTGGGATGCGCCAGCGTAGTAGCTAATTAGTATCATCATTTATAGGAAACGAACGATGCTCCAATCAATTATTGTCCTTTCATCTGTGTTTGTACCACCTCCATGACTCGAAGAGGAGCGTGGGAGGAAAGACTCATTTGGTATTGGGAGAATCAAATCCACTCATCGTGAAGGCAATAACGGCATTCCCGCCATTATATACTCCATTTCGGAGCGCCTTACAGGGCGTGGCCTACGGACTTGAGAGTGTGTGGCGGAGTGAGAGAGAGTCAACTCCGTAGGCCACGCCCTATCAGACTCTTAGAAATGGAGTGTATACCACCTTTCCCAATGTTGGAAGCTGACAGAAGGGGATGCTCATCTACTGGCCTTAGGCTGTGTCGAAATGACAATGAAATACGAAAAGCTAATCTTCTACCTGCATTTGAGTGGAGACATAGGCACCGTTTGAATTGCTTCTAGCCATAACCAACGATGTTTTTGCCTGAAACCGGCTTGATACCTGCTGTAAACCCGAGAGAAAAACTTTAAGAGGGCACACTTTGCCAAAGTTTTTCAGTGCGAATGCACTTTTGCTTTCTTCCAACGTGACTTCCATGATCAATTCACGATCTTCCATTTTTTTGAGTTCAGCAGTTAATGGACCAGCTGAAAGGGCAACAGTGACTGCTTCCGAGCTTTGAAATGGTAGTGCCGTTAGGTGAGTACACTATACATACCGATCTTCTGTGCCTCGACATACTGTCCAATATCGTTATAGAGACGGATCAGACGTGCTTGCAGAGTTCGACGAAGGAATAGGCGACTATTCGCAGTTGCCCACTCAATGCAATCCTTTACCAGTTTAACCTAAAGGACCAATGAGGTAACTAATGTAAGGATTTTGGAGGACTGTGAAATGTTCACCTTCTCGTTATTCTCCTGATTTATCACAAGACAATATTCCATAAGAACACGGATCAATTTGCTTGCTTTTGCTTTACCCAGTACGTCGTAAAATGGACGAGTTACCACAATTAGTTTACGTAAATCTGAAGTATCGATCGATTTTTACAGCTCTGTTAGGGTTACCATTTTTGGCTTACGCCACCTGGGTGGCTCTGCACGTTTTAGTCAGTTGGTCGACGTCAACAAAAGATCAATGGAGACTGATAGCACTCGGCAGAGTGATGAAGAGCTTTAACAATCAAGTGAAGAGAAAACGGAGACGGGTGTTGAGCTGGACTAGAAGGGTGTAGGTTAGGACACACGAATCTAGGCCGTGACCCTGTAACAGCCTGTGGCCTTTGACCTGAGCCTTAAATAATTCAGACAATTTGTTCATGTAAATCGTGTCCTCCTTGCAAGTCTGTTGCGTTGTATAGTCAAATTGTTTGAATTATTCATGTCACAGGGCAAAGGCCACAGGCTGTCACAGGGTCACGGCCTAGATTCGTGTGTCCCAACCGTCACCCGGACTAGAAGGAGGGCATTCCAACTTGTTGGGAAACTGTGCTTGAACTGATGACCTCAGGCTGGACCACTCCACTTGTTGCAGGCTCGAGGTTCCGTCGAGAGTTCCTCGACGAGAAGTCGTATTTTGGACTGTTAGGTGAAGGATCGTAATTTTTTTGGAGGAAGCGTATTTTTCGAGAATTCCTCGACGCAGGGATTGGTCGTGGTTTCAGTTGACGATTCAGGCGAATAGGCGGAGAGGAATCAAACACGTATCGATCTTGACATTTTGATGGCTCAGTCATACTCACATGTGATGTATAAGGGAATAGACTACCAATTGGCACGATCCCACGTCATCAAAATCGATACGTATTAGGTTGAGTCGATATGAATCGGACAAATTGACAAAATTTTACCTTTATCGTACAAATGTTTAACGACAAGTGGGATTCACTTGTAATATGCTCCATCTTTATCCATCTCCTAACCTTGCAATGTGCGGTCTCGCGTTGTCGTGCTGGAAGTAGGCATGACCGTCGCCGTTGCGAATTTCGGACATTTGCCTTCAATTCTCGTAATCGACGAATGTAGACGTCGGAGGATACTGGTGTACCTTCATCGAGCAGCTTCCAGTACTCTACGCCGTGTACGCTCCACCAAATGCGGTCTTCGTCTTCGATGGAATAGTTGCCCGACGCAAAGTTGGAATGCCGCAAGTACACTGTACTTCTGGCCGGGACATGCTCCTTGTAAACTTCCTTTAGGCGTCTTTCGATATCCGCGGGCTCTTGGCCAGATAGCGAATGAAGGAGTATGACGTTGCGGATGTGATCTCTGGACGGCTTGGAATTTGGCGGCATGGTGGCGGAATAAAACTAGTTCATTCGACTGTATTTTGAAGATTTTTTCTGCTCATTCCAACGATGCCTCGCGCATCCATTTTCATTAACTCGCTGAGTTATGATCTCTGGAAGTCATCACTCCATTAGTCCGAGTCATATCGACTCAACCTAATATCTGATCGCTTCACCCTTTCGTTTACCCATCTACTCGCTTCTACCATCAACTGATTCGTATTTAATCTTTTTGGCCAACTGCCTTTCTTTTGTGCTCTTCGCCGCATAATCGATTCATTTTTCATGTATATTATGGAGGAAGTGGTTCGGAGTATGGGAAGCTTCAGCTTCAGCTTCTGCTTGACATATATATCTCGATGAGACTGAGTCTAGCGCTGAGTCTTAACAGACTAGGCCATACAATGACACTCACCTGCAACATTTCCTTCTGCGGATAGTTTCTTAGCGTAGGCCACCAAACGATCTTCACATTCCTTAAGCTCTTCTTCGGTATATTGATGGTCTTCGGACTTGTGCGATACTGAAAAGATGTCCTTCCTGAAGTACAGTCGGCAGAAGTGTGCAGGTGACCTCACCCATTTCTTCGACTCCTTGTAACGTCATCGGTTCGCTGGCCATGTACGCTTCACGAGTAGCTCACAGGAACAAAAACTATGAAATGAAACGTACCGCTTCTGAGTCTCTACTTGATCGGTTGAGGTATCGTAGCTAGTGATGATACACCAATAGATACTCTAGTGCTCGCCATTCCTATTCACTGGTGGTTGTGAAGGGGTTGTGTGGGCGGATTCGAATAACCAATCCCTTCATTGCACTTCATTGGCGCATGTCTCCACTTTGGCATCCAAGGCACCAAGAATGGCTGGGGCTGGCTCAAAATTGCACACAAAGGTTGTAGACTGCCCAGTGCACCCTTGCCTTCACCAATGAAGGTCCTACCATCGCTTGTGATCGCAGTGCACTTGTCCGGGCGATGGACCGTCTTAAATTTCGTCCTTCTCGTTTGCACCAAAATAGCCTTAGATGGCCATTCCTCTTGCACTAGATCTCTCCCCACTAAGCACATTCGACATCAACTTACCATACCCGTCTGGGCATCAAGTATGGGTGGTCAAGGGTAATTTCATTCCTGAGACGAACTTGGCGGTTCTTCTAGACGCTGTGATAAGTCGAAGCATTTGTTTGCTATCTGTCAATTTAATAACTTGTATAATAAGCAGCTTACTATGGAACCAGGGAACCTGCAATGAGTGCGAAGGTGGCCGAATATGAGAGAGAATATCGGTTTTTTCTTTTCAAATTTATGAAGAGATTGTTTCCTAGACGTACTGTCATCCTCATGCAGTCAAAATGCATCGATGTTCCACAAATTCACTACATTCATCACGGTCTTCGCCTGGGCCCGATGTCCTCCGTCGGACCTCCTTTTCAGTTTCAAATGCCGCCTGCTACTGTCCTTGACGAGGCGTCCATTAAATGGAAGGCTGTTGGCGGGAGATATAGTACACCCGTTCGTTTCATGGCTGCGCACTAATTCTTTTTCAAACTTTGGATCCTCTGGGACTCCATCATGTCTAACTATTTTCCTCCGATACCTCAGATTTTTTCACTAAGAATTTACTATTTCCAACCTTCTTCAGAAGAAGCCCGTAAAAAGTTTAAAATCTTTTGTTTCTGATAGACTTCTCAAGATGAGCAATTCCTGGCAAGATCCGCATATATTGAATTGAGTGATGGAATCTGGAATCTTTCTGGAATCACTAATTGCCAACTATTACACGACAATCGGAGGACATATGCTCGGATCGTTGCTACGTTGATCATTCCTTCTTTTGCATTCCTGTTCAAATGATACCATTCAGTTGTTGTGGCTACCCAAACCTTGTAGATAATTTTAAAAATCTAGGGTATGGTAGAAAACGCCAACCTCAACTGCACGTTCTGTGATATCGAACTGGCCCAAACAATGAGTTCTTAATAGAATCGTCCACGGGAAAACTGTTTTTTTGTTACCCTTACATTTATCACGGAAAAATTAGTTTCTTTGTTACCCTTATATTTATGTTGTATTTGCCTAATGAAAGCGCATGCAAAGTGTCACACGAAAAGTGAGAATTCGGCTAAGACTCAGCTTCCCAAATTCTTGGCATTTTGGGGATCCTCCGAGTAGAAGCCCCGTCCCGTCATCCGCCGCGGTTGGGAACGGAGGGTGGGACCCTTCACGTACCTTTCTGTTCCTACAATGCGTCTCCGACCGTGGCGGACGACGGGGTGGGCACTTGCACTGAGCCCCCCTTCATCCGGCCATGACTTTGCGGTGCTGTATCTCAGCCGAATTCACATTTTTGCGTGAAACTTTCACGCGAAATGTACTGTATCTCAGCCGGATTCACATTTGTTCGCGTGAATCTTCCCACATAAGGCAGATACAACATAAATATATTGTTAGCATTTCCGTGGGCGATTCCTCTGATTCCTCTAAACTGTTGGAGGCTGTTACATCGATGCCAGAGTTATTTGAAAGGGTTAACTTAGTGACAGAGACATCAATTAGTGTTAACAAATCCTCTGGTCCTACTAATCTTCGAGATGGGGTTGCGTGACCATTTAGTGGCTTCAATAGGGTTTAGTTGTTTTACAGCCATAATTTACAACTTCACAGATATACGCTCAACTTCTCCACACATTTATCGATTTTTGATCAATTTTTCATTTTCCTTCAGTTGCTCATCCCGTATGGGCCACCCTAATTAGGTCCGATTCCTTTCGATCATCAACAGCCAACGGAGCCCGCCATGGCATGGGCTGTGGTGAAGATTTCCAGTGGTTTCGCGGCTTCGCTCGCAGAGAATATCGTCACTGAGTTTGTCACTAAGGTAAGAATTGGTCTCTTTCTATGAACTTGAAGTCTCAGTGAGAAGTGGCACAGGCCTGACACATGGACTAAGGAGGAGAGTTCGAAAATTCGAGCTGGAATTTTTAGTTCAGCTCACAAAGAACACAGATTTTTCTGGCATGTCTACGATATGTGGGTATATTGGGTAGTCTAAAAAGTTTTTTCGTATTTTCAAATACCGCTTTTTCCCTCCAAACTGCTTTCCAGCAATCTCTTCTACACTCTTCCACATACACATGTAGTACAAGTCCACACGCATCTATAGGTATTATTGCCTTCCATCTCCCGGATAACCTTTTTCGGCAAAATAAACATATCAAAGGTCAACATCATTTTCAATACAAAAATTTTTCTTTGAATGGCGTTAGACGGGGAAAGGAAAAGGTGATAATCCGATGGAGCAAGATGAGGGCTATAAGGTGGATGGGGCAGCAATTTTTATCCAAGCTCGAGAATTTTTTGGCGGGTCATTTTTTCACTAGTGGTAAAAAACTTTTTAAATTTTTTCTTTTAAAAAATTCTCGAGCCTGGATAAAAATTGCTGCCTTATAGCCCTGATCTTGCTCCATTGGATTATCACCTTTTCCTTTCCCTGTCTAACGCCATTCAAAGAAAAAAAGTTGGAATTGAAAATGAGGTGACTTTTGATATTTTTATTTTGCCGAAAAGGGTTATCCGGGAGATGGAAGACAACAATACCTAGAGATGCGTGTGGACTTGTTTTACATATATATGTACAGAAGAAATTTTGTGGAAAGCAGTTTTGAGGGAAAAAGCGGTATTTAAAAATACGAAAAGACTTTTTAGACTACCTAATATATATATATATATTTTTCCAGAAACTTTGAATTTCCAGGACGAGTCACAGGACCCTCTACGTCAGACTTCGTGGTGTCCAACTTTCCAAGTCGGAACTCAGTGTCCAGGTTGAATTTCCAATTCTATTCTAATGACTACATCGTTTTGTGTGCAAGTCGACCGATTCCTATTAAAAGCTTCACGACATGGTTGTAATTTTATTTTGATGGTTTTTCGAAAACCCTATCGAGACTGTAGTCACATTTTGATCTGTGCACCCTTCTATTCATTCAGTCAACTAGTGCAACAGGGCACTAGGTTTATCATCGTGAGCGACATAAGAGGTGACCACAGTGCGCGCTAAGGCCGCTTTCATACTTTGCGCCGACGAGGCGTGCCTACGTTCACAGGCAGCAAGGCAGAGTGTCACGGCGGAGGTGCAGAGACGACGCAGGTAACGAGCAGGGTGACGCAGACGAAGACGCAGACTCGCAGCCACGCCCTGCCGCAGGCACCACAAAGTGTGATCACGGCCTGATGAGCGCGTCCGTCACCTGCTCATGTAACCGTCCCCATTCGAGTGTCCTGTATACCCCTTTGCACAAGACCTCATATTAATAAGACCCTTTCAGAAAACTCTCTCATCTTCTATTACAAGTGCTGTGGCCATCTCCATAAGGAATGCTGCTCTCATCTACGGGTCTGGGTAAGTCACCTTTATTGACGTGATTATTCATGGTTCGTCAGTTAATTAGCTCATTTCAGGTCCTTGTACTGATCATCGCCCTTCCTCTACTACTTATTGTACCCCCTGTGATCTATTTGATGCGTCGACTACTCTGCAAAGGTCATCAACAGTATACTGCAGCGATTCAGATGACCACACGTGAACAACGAAGGGAAAGTCGAAACATCGTCAGATAAATGCTCCATGCCGCAAAAGGAATGAAAACATTCGGACCATTCACAGCTCAAAATACTTTTTTTCTATGCAAGCTCGCGCATGGACAACTAACTGAATGACCGTATTCATTTTGTATTATTCGACTTTCCAAACCTAGGTACTTATTTCTTTATTCGTGTGACATTCATTCGTGAACAGGTCCTACATATGCTAATTCCATAACCACAGCATGAATACTAGCTTATTACGTAGCATTCCAAAGGAAGGAACAGGAATACCGATACCGTAGTGAACCGTGCCTCCGACTTCTATAAATAAAGTTATTGATCAGCACCAAGCTTTTCACAGTTCCTCCGTCATGTGCTTTCAAAGTTAAAAACCCATACACCAACGGAATAATTTGCTACCATAATTTATTTACATCCTCACTTAAAAAAAGGAAAAGATATTGAATTCGCATAATCACATATTTTTGAATATTGAGAACAATCTATGCTATTCCATTTCACCACACCGAAACGGATAGAAACAATATAAGTACGGAAGAAAAGTGAAAGAAACCCGAGAATAGAATACAGTAATCCAGAAAACACCGCCCGAGAGGAAAGCTCACGGGAGAGAGAAGGTTGAGAGAGAGACAGAGAGTTCAAATAAAGGAGAGATAAGGACTCGGCTCCGGGTGAGGGACGGGTAACAATGGGGGAATTCAACAATTTGGAACGAGTAGACGCAAAATAAAAAAATCAGTCAATAAGCACACCAATAATGACGGCTATTTGATCAGTCAAACGAACAATTGTGCATTTGCAGTCTTGACCAATGCACATGTCCGCAACAGCGCATCGTGCATTGATTCTGTCAAAGACATCGATGGGAACTTATGCACGACCTTTGGCACAGAATAATATAGAATCTCTCTACTAAAATTTAAATGTGAAATCAAGGAATGTTACAGATTCTTGAAATTGAAGTTGTAATGATAAAGAAGCAAGTGAATCGCCAATATTCCTCATTCAAGTTTTCCTACAACATTTATTGACGGGTGCATGGCAGAAGGTACTATTCGCGGGGCTCAGCGATCGAACTTTGCCGAGCAGTGCGGATTACACGGTGGATTGCTGCCGCCGAGCGTGAACTACCTGCACAACATCGCGTAATGTACTTTCCGATCCACGCTAGTGATCGTGTATCCCATCTCCTAAGATTAGCGACTCACGAATAAATGAATCTATACAAAATAATACGAAAAAAGTCATGTCATTCATAAACGACGAAATACCAACAAAAAATATACATAGCTAAAAAACAAAGAAATTGGAGTAAAAACACCAACCAATCACTATAAAAGAAACTCAAGAGAGGAAGTCATAACGATGGCGACGATTCCAGCTACTTCAAATGAGTTCCGCTTTGAATCGTTTCATCAACGGTGGTTGTGTACGGTACTGAGTCTGAACTTGTTGATGGGGATGTGTTGTGTAAATGCGTTGATGCTGCTGATTAGTAAAGTTCGTCAGCCGAACGCCATTCGTAGTGGTATAAACGATGGTTTCCGCCGACGGATATTCAAGCTTCGGATCCTGGAAATCAAAATTTTGGGAAAAAACAACCGGTTTCAATCTCAGATGCTCGAGGAAGAATTCGTAAACTTGAAGACTAATTTAATCACAAAATGAGTGCCACCTATGTCAACGAAGTTGAAAATTTACCGGTAAGAAATTTATTCCACCCGACTCAGAACCGGGCGCTGTTGTCTTGGTGCTAACCCCTCGAAAACGGGGTTGGGTAGCCCCGTCGGAGCCTACCGGCTTCGCTGGAGCCACCATTGGCTCGACAACAGCCGGTGCTTCGGGCATTTGAGGACATTGACCACCTCCATTCGACACGTACTCCATAAGAGTCCGAGAGCGTGCTGTTCCTGCAATTCAAATCTTGAAGATCTCAGGTGAAAGAAAGTCGTAAGTGCAAGATACATGCTTTTTTCAAAGCGATTCAATCCACAGCTGCTCGAATTACCCATGGAGCAACAAAAAGCCAAACGTCAAGTCAAAGTCAAAAAAAAAAAAACAAAAACAAGTCGATACATGGAACGGTACCTTGCGAAGATGCTCGCCTTGATACCTGTTGCAAGCTAAGGTTATGCGGTTGACGTGCGGCCGCTCTTGATGTCTCTTCAGATTCAACCGATCTTTGTTTGGTCTGCTGGAAAAGAAATGACCTCACAATTAGTTATGTGCCATTCGTCAGTGCCGTTAGGTCAAGACGTCTGTGCTTAAAAACTTTCTGAGCTAACTACTTGAGCACTCACCAGAGGATTGAGATGAGGTGCTACCAAGAGGCACACGGAAAGTAGCAGAACAGCCAAACATGTGCCAGCCTGTGCTCCACGACGGGTACTCTAAAGAAATGGAGGACCACTCGATAAAAGAGAAATGAGAAAACCTGAGAAACACTGATCTCTACCTGACCAAGCGCAGCCTGGAGTTTTCGCAACTGTGATAGTACTGTCTGATGTTGGCGAGTTAGTAACTCTACCTGAAGCACACAGATACATCGACTCACTTGCAGAGGCAGATGAAAACTTGCAACTTTCAGACAGTTTTTCTCACAGTTTTACTTACTTGAGCTTTGAGTTCTTGATTCTCCTGGCTACAATCAGCAACGCGATCTTCCAGCTGTTCGATATAGTCCTAGAGAGGAAAGAACTTTATCGCAACGATTTCGCGACTATGTGCATATTTACGAATGAAAATGGCTTCGGATAAAAAGAATAAAGCCGTAGATTACTGATTGCAAGGTACTTCACCACTGGCAGCAGAACTCATTTTGCCTACCGTTATTAGCATAGAAGCGGTTGTAGAAAGCTCATCTAAAAGAGGCTTTACCCGCTAAGAAACTGCCGCTACCACCTCGCGTTCAAGCCGTTCCGTTTGAAGAGGAGGAACAGTCCGCATGGCATATTCCAATTCATCCTTTGCTAGATTTTCTCTTCAGCTCTTTTACACTCCCGTCCTCCTCGTTCATGATAACAAACAATACCGAATAGGTTTTCCCACAGTCCAGTATCTCTGATGAGTCCAACCGAAAGAGACATCTCCCACTTGAAGCGACCCGTGCATCCATAATGAGTATAATGGGCCGATCGCGCTGAGAGACTTGACATAGTTCTCTTGACGTGTCCGAGAACTATTCACGGTAGATGAATGAGTTGAGCACAAAAAAAAAACGAAATGGAGACCCAATGTTGAATCACCATTGGTTCAACTACATTACACATCAGAAATTTAATTAAGGTTAGTGAAAACCAGCAATTTGACTTTGTGAAAAGGATTCACGTTCAAACAGCTGTGGTGGGTTCTGGTAGTAAATGTGGTTTGGTCTACAATGTTTCCATTTAAGAGATAGCGCTGGAATCAAAGCTCCGGAAAGCGATCAACGCGAGCTCTTTAGAGCCGGTAGCGCTTATAATAATCAAGAAAAACCTTATCAACAAGTGCGTCCAAACAAAAGACAGATAGACAGAAAAACATGACAGAACGACCGCCGAGAGTTATGTTCGCAGGAATTGAGTCCACGGAGAAATTTTTCCACGGAGAAGAAGAGTTTTTTCTGTTACTTATATATTTATGTTGTATTAGCCTAATGTGGGCCACATGCATAGTTTCACGCGGAAAAATGTGAATCCGGCTATGATAGAGCACCACAGTCTCGGCGGGGTGGGCGGGGCCTCCGGACAAGTGCCCACCCTGTCGTCCGCCGTGGTCGGAGACGCATTGCAGGAACAGAAAGTTACGTAAACAGTCCCGCTCCCATTCCCAACCGCAGCGGACGACGGGGCGGGGCTGCTCACGCGGCTTAGGAATAGGGGGCTGTTTTCACGTGAAAGTTTGCATGAGGCCCTCATCAGCAAATACAACATAAATGTATGGGTAACAGACTCATTTTTCCGCGGACGAATCCTTTGAGCAGCGATGGCAAAAATGGAACGTGAACCCAACGCTAACTCATCATTTCCTTCTCGAACCTATGAAGTAATCATAGTCAAAGCGTGTAATTAATCAAGGTGTAGCGTTGGACAAAAGCTCACATGTGCCTCCCGAGTTTACCTGCACTTCCCGTGGCTGAACAAATTTTTCATTTGTTCTGCACATTAGTCCACCATCAACGAAAGTGGAACGCAAAAGCAAACAAAAAGGACGTAAATGGAACAATATGAGTGGTTATTGTGTGGATTGCCATTGTTACACTTTTTCATTCTCATCAGCTTGTACAGCACTATAGAATGGAAAGAACTTTCTGCGCATCATCGACTCAATTGGTAGAATAGAAATACTGCTTTGCTAGCACTTACAGATATCAGCCGGTGAACAAATCACTGTACTCGCGCTTCCATACTAGATTAATGGCAATCAACCAGCCTTGGAGTTGTAGACTCAGGCGACCACTACTTCATTCTAAAATCGGTATGGGGTGTCCCCACTTGCCACTGTGCTAACTACGCTCAGTTAACTGAATAGTGCTACACACACATTTTACCCCCGTTCGCAAAGTAGACATGGCCATTAAGTGTGCTCTGGAACTTAACACTAATCAATCAGATTCGGCGCACTGTGGTAGCATGGGGAAACGCCGCTACTCACTGCTATTTGAGCTTCTATAACTCAGAGATCCTATCTAGATCGTTGACTGCTAATCAGCAAAAGCTCACTTTCACACGAAAATCCCCCACAGAAGAGCCACTGCGATAGCTTTTGTGAGAAACTTCCACACATTCAGATAGAACCACGTGAGCCGAGAAAAATTCAGGTCAACGCTGTGATCGGACAATGCCCTCCACTCGTGGTCACCTGAGAGTATCGGATGAAGTTTTCGTGTGAACTAGTTTTCTCGTTGAACTGGGCTGTCGAATGGTTTCGGCGACGGATCGGTCTCGAAGATAGATCGTGACCGTGGCTGTCTTTTGCGACAGCAACGAAACATAGCGCGACCATCATAGGCGGCTGCAACCTTGAAATTATCCTGCGTCGTCGCCAGCAATTCATCTCATATGTACCGGCGTCCAATTCATCTCCAATCATTTGACCGCTCCTGTCCAATGACTAGAGGAACCTAGCGGAAAATTTGGGGAAAAGAAGTCGCCGAGACCAAAAAACAGCGAGCGGTGCCGTTCAAACAAAACTATCCGACACTGCCCGACACGGTCCACAGAGCAACGGTTATCCAAAGCAGCCATCGGCCGGGTCGCCTAGGAAACCATTGGATTTCTGGAAGCCAAAGTTCAAACTGTTGAGCGAAAAGATTACAAAAATCGTAAGTCGTAAATCAGCGAATTAAAACCTTATTCCATGCTATGCGAAGCGCGGAATCCGGTCCATTGAAGGCTAAAGCTTTACCACCCTTCAAGTGTGAACTCGATTGTGAAACCCGAAAAGAAACTCCAGATATGATCATGGCTTGTTCTCGAAGATCACTGCTAAATTCCAATACACAGGAGCTGTATGACATAAATACATGAGGCATTCGTAAGTTATGAGACTCGCTAGCATTGACAGAAACCTTTTCGAAAGCAGAACCGGTCTTAGGAGGAGCTCCTCATCAGCAGCAATGGCTTTATTCCCTCAACTGAGTTGATTAAGACACATAACTTCATTCTTTTAGTCGCATCTGTTCTCCTTTCCTCACTGGTGAGAATCTAGAAGTGGTACAATGTCGTTTCACATGAGAACCACTCTTATTGTTGCAACTGTGCCCTTTTTGTTTGATTCTGCGTCCCAATTTCGGCGCCGATGGACAAATACGTTGAATGAATGAGAGGCTCGTCCAACCAAGGGAAGTGCAGTTGAACAACAGAGCCCTCTCGGCACATTTTTGCGGAATTGATCTAACATGGAAAAGTCATAAACTTCAACAGCTTTGGAGGACAATGGAATTCAGGGCTGCATAAACCAAGCGGTTTGAGAATTGCAAGAACTGCGCTAAGAGACTTGAGAGGGTGGCTTAAAATTGACTGGCTGGAAGCATGGTTTTATGTTCACGAGCTCACCAAAGAGAGCAGCTGCATAGAATCACTAAGCTAAAACCTTCCATTTCCTTGTCTAGCCTATACCCTGACTTCAACCGATCACAATCCTGAACTGTTTCAGTACCTGTTTGCGTTTTCTACTTGTCTGGGCGCTCCTCTTGTTACGAATCTTTCGTCGAATTCGTTTCAGATCGCGTTCTTCAGCTTTAGTGAGCGGATAGAATTCAGGCAGTAATATCGATTCCTTCTTGCATAATCGTTTTTCCTCTTCCGTTAGAATTAGAGCGGGATATTTCCTTTGACGTTCTCCTGAATAACCTAGCGCAGTGCAAAATTAAACCAGGGATGTAACTCAATATCAAAAATCATTACCTGTAACTGTTTTAATGATGCCGCCGCTCTGACTTGGGCCAAGACTTGCAGAAGAGGTGGATGAGAATGTGCTTGGTGTACTGAGAGAAATATTAGCCGGATTGCGCAAAGCTGGTTCTGAAAGTATATTACTGATCAAAATTCATTGAAAGCACTCTTTGATCCACAAATGCATTCCACCAGGCGCATCCATAAATATTGATTACAACCCTACCAACATGTGCAACACCTTTGAATATCCGATGATTTATGGTCAAGTGCGAGAAATCGAAGGGGGATCACTAATAACGATCGTGGGATTATCCGAAGGTCGAATCGTTTACGATCCACTTATTGTTGACAATCCCCCGCCACCATCTCGTTCACCAACGGAATCCCAAACTCCTATGAAAGATACCACTGCACTATCATCGGATGAAGCGCTTATTGCCCTCGGACAGCGTAACAGTGAAGAAATGGGAAGCCAGGAAGATTTGACGAACACGCTTCTTTAGATGTCACTTCAGGCACCTCACTATTTTTCCCTTTCTTCCTTCTCAAGGAGTGTTTCAACTTTTTTGCTCAAGAATTCGGCTTGGTGAGATCGCCAAGATACCGTATGCGATGCCCTATTTAAGTAACAGATTCTTCTAAGGAGCACCGCCTAAATCTTGCGAACCCTCCGAGTTGTGCGCTCCTCGCCAGCTATTTTATCACAGTAACTTCATTAGCGGTGAGTTTACTGGTTCCTCGTATTAAACTATTTCGCTAATGAAGTTACTGTGATAAGATAGCTCATGATTGATAAATTTACGAACTCCTAACCCTAACTCTTTCTAAAGTCCTACTATCAATCGACTGATTGATTTGTCAATCAAATGAGGCTACTGTGGCATTGCAAGGGGTGCCACTCCATCTCATTCTAGCTCAATCCCCTTTCTCCGCTCTCGATTCATAGAATACCCAGCCGTCTTCAGCCCAGAAGCACCGCATTCACAGTACCGAATACGAATTGGTGAGACTTACCACGACGTCAACCGGGAGCCGCATTAATCCAAACTACCTAGGTGTGCAGATACAACTTCCTCAATCGATTAAACGACTAATCGAAGGGCTCATGTGAGACTATTGCAAAAGTGGCATACGAGACAATGTCGATGTTGGGAACGTAGTCGGAAACGCGATTTACAGGAGGCAGAATTCCTTTATAACTTTTTGATAGGTATTGACGGACAATGACGTGGCACGCCGGCTACAGAAGTGCAAAGAAATTCATTGAATTAATGCATTCGCTCTCCTGCATTATCTGTTGAATCAATTTCCCCTCAAGCTCAAAAATGATAAGGTTCTGATAGATTGATTTAACGGCCAATACATAAATCGCCAATACATAGACCCACAAAGGAGTTACACATGATGGAACTGATCACATTAGTCGCCTCTCTCAATGTTCTTATAGACCTTGAAAAGGCTATATATGCTTCATGCTATTCGATGCCGCGGCATAAAAGGCATAAATAAAGAAAATGCCGCACATGAACCTCAAAAAAGCCACATTTTTCAACGCCCACACACACCCCGCGTTGTCCTAATTGCTATCGAGTTTGGCTTTATTGTGAAAATGCGATGCTGAGTACAGCCTAAAAGCCCTCGGAGGTTTAATCAATACCCTGCATACAGCGCTCTGATTAGCTAATTGACGTCACGGCGTGCCGACGTCATTTTTAGAAGCGATGGCACGCATGAAAAACCGTGCATGGGATATTTACGTCCGAGAACATTACGTACTGAATCTGACGACAGGCGTTGGTCGTTGAGTGACAGGTCGTGTAGTGAGCGTTGGAGCCCGTTTCTGCTGACTGGATACAGGCTGAAGACGGTAGGAACCGAACTGCGTGCGAGGTACGTTCGCTGTTGTGGGAGTTGATGGCTAAAACCAGTGGCTACAGGACAACAATGAAAAAAGATGATCAAATACCAGCTTCGTAAGACTCCTCAAAACCCTCCCTTGTGCATGAATAGGAAAAAAGTATTAATCGCACGCGTGTGAAATCAATATCTATTCAGTGTACATATCAAATTGAATTGGCAAGAAACAGTATCAAAGCACAGTCAGACCTGAATTAGAGCATCTGGCTTCGTATCTTCAAAAGACGTCTGCGTGAATAACTCCTGGCTAGCGGCTTCGAGGATATCCATCCGATACGACGACCCTAAATTACTGTAAAATTGAATTAAAATAATTTCAAATTCTACATCTTATACATTTTCATGAGGGAAATACCTTTTCGCCTAGACATACCACCCTTGAACGGGGAACAAGCAGCTGGTGCGACATTATTTTCAGTCGCACCAGCCGCTTTTTCCCTGACTACCTGGCGCTGTCAACAGAGAATCAGAGAAAGGTCGGCAGGCTTTTCAGGCGAGTATTGTTCAGCACCTACTGGAGTTCTTTTTCTATTACTTCAGCCACTTACCGTCTGAACAAGAGGTATTCGTCGGTGAATTACTGCCATGACTCAGTGAACCTTCACGTGGTGAACTCAATGGTGATAAAGCAGCATAACTGTGATCATCGCACTGCTCCATACCTTCCAACTGCGAGATCATTTTACTGCAGAAAGTGTCCTCGGCAACTGCAAGAACTCTTTTAATATTCGTGCACAAAAAATGTTACACAACTCATTACCTTCTGGTACAAGATCTGAATCGCTGAGAAACGGCTGAAAATTCTCCCAAAGAGAATTATCATCGGCCGCCAATACCATGCCCAAAGTTGGATCGTCGCCATTTAAAAACGAAAAATCCATGTTCAAGTCGAAGTCCATGGCGGCCGGGCTGAAAAAAAATACTGCGATAGACACTGGGGTATTCTTGAATAACGTGAACGTTGAGACTTTCCATAAACGTTGGTGAACAACGAGACGCAAAAAAAAAACAGATACGATAGAAATTCAAAAGGAAGCGTTTCAGCGGATAATAGATGCAAAGTGAGCCAAAATGCAGTACCGTTCGTAATGAAAAATAGAGAATGATGCAACGGATACATACTGAATAGAAGGTGCCGTGTGGGGATGGGCTCTGTGACGAGGCCATGTGGACGGACGGAATCAATAGGCACAGCGGTCGCCTATGCAACTGTATAAAGAGGCACAAACAAATAAAAACGGTTAAATTGAGCGAAGGGGGAGAGACAGAGAAAAGAGCGGAAGAAGAACAAATAGAGGTCTAATCCAGGGCATATCCATAGCGGGATCCCACCGTAACAAATATTGACGAAAAGAGTTCCTCAATAGAAACAGAGAAATCGACGGGAAATACTGACAATAAATCTTTTAACGCAAAACTTCCTTTAATCAGACCGTGAGAAATTGGGCTTATCGCCAGTTCATGTGGTGACGGCTGATAAGATGGGTGCCCACAATTGATAGGTTGTTTCACTCCTCAGAATGCTGCCATCTATTAGCATTCAGACTAATAATGATGTAGAACACTACTTAAGTGTCATTATCTGGAACCTGTTTGGCTCATGGGATCATTTTTAGGCCACAAGAAAAACGGCGATGGAGGAGCCGGTTCACGTCATCAATGAGGGAAGAAGGGACGGAGTAAACCCAACGGACGCTGTTCTAATTTGTTTACAACTAACGTCACTCAACAACACCAGCTACCATCACGATCCATTAAGTAATGTATACAAAAAGAAGCAAGTGCTCCAGTGATGAACTCTGGCAACGATCCTATTGTGACTCCTCCGCGGGTCACTGCTTGCGGTAGCTGGGTTAAGCAGCTATATTCAGGCATATACATAGATTAATTCTGAATGGCATGTCAATTTTCCAAGCCACGAACAAACCCACTCGCAAGGGCGGAGACTAATGGGGTTCAGGACATGAACTCACAGAAGATACTCGTGAACTCACAGAAGATACTCGTACATTATATTGTAGGAATACCATAATCTCAATAAGAATAAGCTACCATTTCTAACTTGATGCTCACCAGAAAAGGCATAGTGTCAGTTGACGCGGTTTCTATCTTTATTTATAGACAAGGTTTCTTTTTCAACTTCGAAGGCCCATATCAAACGGTTCTATTGCCAACCCCCCCCCCCCCCCCCCGATAGATCTGGCCTTGATACCAATTTTTGACTTATAAACTCAATCTTTAGAAATGAGTAAAGCTAACTCGAGATTCTACATTGCTCTAGATCTTCTAAGGCCTGATTTCACTAGCAAGGAACTCCTCCAGCGACATGATGCTCATACCTGCTTTTCGGAATTGATAGGAGACGATGTAAAGTTGACGAGACTGAGGTTAAATGACATTTTTTCAGAGTTTGAATACTTTGAAGTGGCTTCATTATCTTCTCCACTCTTACCGCGGGCTGCTGATGATTCCTTACTACAGCCCATCGCACATTTCACAGCGATTTGGCATGCATATCAAAAAAAAAGGGGGCATTTCACAGTTTTCGCCAGAAATAATGCCGTAAGAGTCGTTATATTGGAACACCTCTATTGGAAATACACATGCACCACCACCGAACTAAAACTGAAACACACAATCACATAAATTGAATAATAAAGAGTATGGAATGAGAAAATGTGAACTATTGATAGTGACAGGGATGGCTGAGCGGGTAGCCTTTGGCTCAATCACCTGTCGGATCGAAGGCGTGTCAGAGGTGACCAAGGAGCGATACGATCAGGCGGACTTTCTCGAAAGTCGCTGCGCAATATCAGATCGCAAGATTGTCATACACAGTGGGAAAGAGTCGAAGACGGAGGATAGATTGCTAACTACGCATAGCTTACCTGGTACCAAAATTATGACTCAACTCATCACTCAATTACTACTAGGTGAATGCAAGGAGCTTTTCTCGCCGCCGATCTGAGGAGTCGCTGGAGCTGCGAATGAATTTTTCTTCTTGAGTGCTGACAGAATGAGCTTGAGAGAACAGTGAGGACAAGTCAAAGGGAATGGAATAGTTTGTATGATTGATATCAACACGCCATGCATCCGGTATCTCAGTCGAAACGTTAGAAACACTGATGAGAGCTAACACAATGACTGATAGCATTGAACGAGTACTCAAAACGAAGTGAGGATGACGGTATTTAAGCTTATGGACAATCTTGGTGGAAATCAACCGCCTCAGAAGTGAATGCAACATTTACTGTTCAGTGCGGCACAAGAGCCTACAAGCTGAACAAATTATGACTGGTCCAGCAACTGTGTCCGATTATGATGGCACGGAAGCGATGAAACCACTTTCAGAAATAACTCTAGAGTAGTCATTGAACTCATTTGATTAACATCGCTAAAACAGGCACATTTCAAAGGTGTAACCTTTTGCAGAACGTTGATAAGCTGGCTCCAGCAATCGATACAACTGGTTCCGAATGTTGCTGTCGGAACCAAGAAACCGACTATCAATGCGATGCAGGAAGGATGATTAATAACTAGGACTGCTGATTTTTTTATTTGCAGAATAGCCACCGTAAAGAAAGAATCGAAAGAACGTAGTGTGACGGTGATGACTAAGGCGATGATCAAAGCGGAGAA
The DNA here is from genome assembly GCA_963978905.1 of Trichostrongylus colubriformis. Lineage (NCBI taxonomy): Eukaryota > Metazoa > Nematoda > Chromadorea > Rhabditida > Trichostrongylidae > Trichostrongylus > Trichostrongylus colubriformis. Next base: position 31,577,614 of record OZ022260.1, read on the forward strand.
CACGTACACCTTGCCATAAAGTTGTTCAGAAAAGGCCAGCGCAATTCCTTTTAAGACGTGAGTCGGTCGGCCTCGATCTCCTTTACTGCCTTTGAACCTTTACAAAAGGTTATGGGCAATACACTAGTGTAAGGTGCTATTACATAATCGATCAAGACCAATCAGAGCATGACGCATGGAGGCCTTTCAGTTGTACTTGCAGAAATATTTGCAACTGCCTCGCAGACCGTTTAATAGGATTGGAAGGACACTTTGCCATGCATATACGAGATAGAGGAACGCGGGACTGGTTGGTGTTTGGTCGTCTTAACTTCCGTAGAATGTAATTTACCACCTGTCGAATCTTTTCAATGGATGCGGATGTAAACAAAGTCATTTATACGAGGGATCGATCAGTGAAAGAAGACTAAGTTATTCACATAGGAATGTTCGGGCAAAATTCAGATCAATAAATTTATATGATGACCGTGACGTTAATAGACAGCCGGAAAAACTCTTCTCTGAATATCTAGGGTAGAAAACGGCAGAAACCAATTACGTTCTCAATACCCTAGCGTGCAGGTGGTGTTATGCATGTCCACAATAGAACCAAAAATAGTAATATAATGAAAGGAATTCTCCCTGTTAACCACTGCAATGTTTGCAGCATCACTCAGTAAAAAAGGTGAGGGTCAGGCTAGTGCACTGCTCCAAAGAAGAAAAGAAGGGGGGGGGGGGTGGTGATTTAATGAGTGGTCATGGTCAAGTTTCAGGGTCAGTAGTTAATGGCCCGGTTCACGGATGAAGGGTCAAGTACTGGCGTACTAGTTGGATGGGCGGAACCCCTCAGCAAATATTTTACAACTGAGCCGAGTCCCTCGCCTCGCTCATGACTTATAGGTTACCTTCCCGTAAAATAGCCATTGTAACCCATTCTAACCCCTTCTGCTCGATCACAGTTATTAGTGAGGTTCAATCTATCCTGCTGCCTATAAACCAACGACTACACCAACTGTGCGGTGGCAGACGTCCAGCGACCAACTCCAGTTACCACAGAATTGATGTGATTTTACACTGGACGATGGCAGACAGGACATCAGCGGGCATACACGCAGACAGCTACCAAAAGATAGCTCGTTAGTTAATATTGTAACACGCCAATTCATCACATAACAAGCCTGATTGTGATAGGGTGGAAATAAATTGGTGCACCTGGTTGAACCTTTGGTGACTCAGCTGAGTGCACCATCATGTGACGGGGTCAATAACCTGGTAAGAATGTATATACCCTGCAACTGCAGATGGGTACAGTTGATGCGTAATATTTTAACAATGCCAATGCGAAGACAACGTTTCAATAATTCAAAGTTACTGCAGAGGAAGAACTTCAAGACCAATGTGAGACCGCAATTTTGCTACTTTGCGAATTTGCGATATCGCGATTTCGCATGTGAAGTCGCAGCATCGCAACAACGCAAAGTCGCCCATCGCAACAACGCAAAGTCGCGGAATCGTGTGTGTACTGTGGCATCGTAAAAAGGCAGAATAGCAAAAATGAAAAATCACGAAGTGTGACACCAGCCTAGTGTACCGAACAGCGATATAATATCATTTTCCACTCACGTCTTTAAAGCTAAATTCAATAATTAAATCAGCAGAGAAGACGATAACGAAATGAAGAATCGCAATCAAAATAGCGATGTTATTTCGTCATCATTGCAGTCGTTCCTGACTTCACATGGCTGCTTGATATATTCCCAGCTTTGGTAAGAAATGCTCTCAAATGGCCCCAAATATAACCCGATTATCAGCAACATTTCTCGAAATAAAGACTGTTCTTCACTAGCAAGGCGAAAAATTAAGTGGCTTCATAAGTAGACCAACGGTAAGAGATGGAGAACACCTCCTACGAAAGGGCATTTCGCAAATGTTCCACGTTGCAGGATTTGAGTTGGAGGAGAACAGAGGGAGGGGAGGAGCCGTTTGCACCACAAAAACGCCCATACGGCTGGAACGGCGCCAAGTCGACGTGGACTAGCGCGCTGTACATCGCTGCAGCGTTCACACATGGAAAACTTACACGATCACCATGAAAAAGTCTTTAGAATCGCTTGGAATGACTGGAATGGAAGAGGAAAAGGAAAAGAGGAAATAGGAAGATAGATCCACATTCCCAGGACACCCCGTGTGACGAAAATGGCTGGCTGGAGACGGAAACGCCGATAAGGCCCTGATAAGCGGACCGTTGGACAAGTACAAACATGTTAGTACTTGAGGAGAAACGTGTCATTTCAGAGCGACCACCCGCGAAAGCGGTATAGCACCAGCCGTCCCCAGAGAAATCTCCTTTTGGCTGATTGCCAACAAGAGATTACGGCTTCCACTAATGGGAAAGGTGTTCCCCGTACGGGATGAAATGTGGAGCAAAGGAGCGTCCGACGGTCTCCGATTCCCTATCCTTCTCTGCGTGCCTCGTATCTCCCACACGCACGCGATCTCCCACCGAATTCTGCCCGTCTCGATGCCGCGGCCGCGGCGTCGACGTTGACGTCCGGATGACCCATCACAATGACGGCGATCGGTGGACAACCAAGCAAACTGTCCCACACACATGGTGGCGACTCGGACCGACCGGACCGCAAGTGTTAGTCATTCGCGCTCAGTCACCCCGCGCAAGGTCATCCTCGAATGGAACTATTCCCGAGCAGGATCCCCTGGGTGGTGACTTTCGATGATATCCTACCGGGAGGGGTCGGGAGAAAGAGGAAAATGGGAAGAAATGATCCTTCTAAAATTAACATTCGAGAATAAAAGAGATAATAGGAAAAGAAACCCGGATACAAAAGCGCGACATTATGGTCTGTATTCGCTTCTCCCGCGCATCTCTTCGAACTGCAAGATCACCTTTCCGAGTTACTCGCTGTAGAACAGTAGAACATGTAATTTGTTGTCTCGTAGGACGTATCTCATTCATTTATGATGGTGTGAAGTAAGTGAAACAACAAGCAGCAACAATCAAAGGAAAAATTATTTTTTTCAAAACTGAACATTTATTTAAGGTTCGTGCAATACATTCCCGTGCCAATGCACGCCGTTGCCCGCTTTTCAAAGCTCCGCTGCCTTCTTCTTGGTCACCTTGGCCTTCTTGGTGACCGTGCGAACTCTGTTAACGTATTTCGTTCCCGGCCATTTTCCTTTCACCCTTGGTGGCTTTGGCCCTTGAGCCTTCGCCTCGTTCTTCTCCTCAAATTCGGTAGCTTGTCGGGTGCGCCTCTCTGGTGCATTTTTTTTGTCATCTTCGACTTACTTCGCTTTGGATTCTGCGAGGTGAACTGAACTCTCTTGGGTGCCTTTCCTCGTAGCCGCTCGGAGTGACGTGGAGTTAGGAAGTTTCTGAAGTGGCAACACTTGCGTCTATTGCGTTTAAAAGTACTCGCACTTAACAACTTCTACGATGGCCTCTCCACATCCATTCAATTTGAAGACAGCATTAGGGGTGATATGGTAAATGGAAAATCTCTAAAAGATGTCACTCACATAGAAACTATGGGCCTGATCCATCCCGCCACCTAGGGTCGACTTCACCGAAGAATGACTGAGGCATAGAGTGATAAGCGTGATAGCAGAATGATACTTATCATATCGTATTGAAGCCGTATCTATCGTTATGACGTGGTGCTTGACGTGTAAGCTTTCGAGCTGAAAACTCCCACCGGTCAGTATCAAAGACTGGAAGGATTGAAACTGATTACCCCTAACGCTGCCCTTCCCTTAAAGGAACCGGAAGGGGTCCGAAGCAAGCGGAAGATGCAAAGAAATGAACACTTTGTAGCGAACACTGGAGGTTGGAAGCGATAATCGGCGAAAAAACCCGAATTCAAAAGCGCGACGATGCGGTGTGTATTCGCATCCCATTCGCATCAACACACTGACTTTACGAGTTGTCCGCTGTAGGAGACGTTCGGCGGGCCAACGTTAGTTGTAGCACCTGACTCCCAGCGCAGTGGAGTGGCCATTACTACATTAGCATTCATGTAAGTACATCTAGAAACAATATAAGAATGTACAAAAGAAAAAGTAAAAGGAATAAACAAGTTTATAATAGAAACATTTCCTTTTGGCACCATGCTAAGGCGTCAAATTGGCAAGTTTGTGCAACGGCGGCCACTTAAACTCGTCTGAACTACGTCTGTTCTACCTTGGGCCGAAATTACCCCCTTCCGGTGTCTTTAAAGGAATCGTCCACGGAACATGAGTTTTTGTGTTACCCATATGTTTATGTTGTATTTGCCTAATGTTGGCCTCATGCAAAATTTCACGCGAAAAAATGTGAATCTGGCTAAGATACAGCACCACAAAGTGCGGTCCCAGTGGGCGGGGCCTCCGTGCAAAAGCCTCGTCCCGTCTTCCGCCGCCGTTGGGAACGGAGAGTAGGACTGTTTACGTAACCTTCTGTTCCTACAATGCGTCTCCGACCACGGCGGACGCGGTACGAGGCTTTTACACGGAGGCCCCGCCCACTGGGACCGCACTTTGTGGTGCTGTATCTCAGCCAGATTCGCATTTTTTCGCGTGAAATTTTGCATGAGGCCAACATCAGGCAAATACAACATAAATACATGGGTAACACAAAAACTCATTTTCCGTGGACGATTCCTTTAAGGGAGGGGGTGCATTTTTGAGGACATGTCTCATCGAGTGAAGAATGTGGTCACATGTCATAGGCAAAGTGATATGTAAAAGCATGTTAGTGTTGAGCATTCAACAACTCTGACATATCAGTGATGGATGGATGTAAATATTCCATGAAACGCCCCGCATGGCAGTACCCGTCGGAGCTATTCCCCTGGGGTAAAAAGTAAAATTAGGATAAATGTAGGTAATAAAGTCAATGAAATATAATGTGAATAAAAAATGAGCAAAACGAAAACAAAATGAAGCTTGAATAGGGTAAGAAAAATAGTGTAAGTAAAAATGAAATAAATTAATTGCACAGTTTGTGCCAATGAAGCCTAAATATTGCGAAAAGGTGGCCCTATTGGAAACCTTGCTGAAAACAATGCCTCATAATCTTTTTTTTTTACTTTGAGAGCGACTTGTTGTTTTGACAATTACTTACAGTGAAAGGTCCGTGCATAATCAAAGTAAGAAACTAATGGCAGGAACTCGTGAACTCTAACCAAAAAGTGTTTTCCTTGTCTCCTCCAGATCTTATTTTGTTTATTTATCGGAGAGGTACAGAGATGTCCACATGGTTATATCCAATGCTGGAATCAAGAGCTCAGGAACAACACTTATAGTGGATTTTGAAATCCCATTACGGAAATCAGTAAGGATGGTTTTAGCAGCAGGGATGGAAACTTGAGAAGAAGCAAGCGCTCATCTTTCATTCTCAGGCGTCAACATCGGCACTCTGTTATTGAAGCGACGAAGGAAATATTCTTTCTAGCCATCGCTACGATTCACCTTGAAGGCGGTAGTCTGAATGTGAACATTCTGCAAGCCTTGAATTACGCTAAAGCCTTCGATCACGGCTAATGCAGCTGGAAAGCTTGCTAAAGCAAGCACTCTTGATCTCGACAACAAAAATAAAATTTAATACAGTTTAAAAAGCAAATTCATGAGAATACAGCTGACGTTGTTAAATTCCTTTCGATCAGACCAAGCGCTCGACATCCGTTCACAACCAGCACTTTCGAAGGTGTATGAGGCCTTCTGGAGGCGAGACCATGTTCAAGTCACTGTTCTGTACCCAAGCCGACATCAGAACTCGCAACTTTAGCGGTTCTCGCAAGCATTCTACGGCGCTGAATCTCTGAATGGTGCGTCAATTCGTGACACTGCAAAATCGCGGACTCGCAAAATCGCAGATCGCGGAATGTTAGGGCCGCCTTCACACTCTGCACGGCCTTAACATACAGGCGTGGCTGCGTGTCTTTGCGTCTCTCCCGTGCCACTTTGCCCATGGACGCAGCCACATAATGCTGGCGCTGAGTATGAACGCGGCCTAAGATCGCACAGTCTGACGTCGGCTTAGGGACGAAGGAACCTCGTAGGTATGGAAAATCCGCTGATGTGAGAGGAAGGCGACCCATACCAACAAATCAGGCTTGTGCAGTGGGCAGCCATAGGGCGCATCAAGAACATTAGTTAGAATTCGTACATGAGCTTTTAAAAACGATTTTTCTCACTGATAAGCCCCCAATTTTCAACAGAGAGTTTGAAATTAAGCTACATTTGTAACTTGTTTGAGAATAAGTGGCACGAAGTGACATCAGGGCCATACACTCATTCCATCGTGTATTATTCCCAGACCCAGACAATTCTTCGAGGCGGAGTCAAAATTCAATAGTACAGTCGAGATTGGGAAGCATTATGTACGTACATATGGGTCACCCCATGAAGTTCCAGTGAACAGTATCACCTGTGAATGGCTATGACGTTATTTCAGGTGCGTCTGTGAAAATAACCTATCGTAGACATATTTCGTCCTTTATAACGTTTTACGATTGATAATTTCGGGTTCAGACAATTTGAATCATTCGACCGTTCCTTTTTTGACTTCCGCTCATCAATGGTGCCAGTTAACTTGCCACTGATGATGCGTAGCTATGACTGGAACCCAGGTTTCACGCTCTTAGGGACAAAGAAAATGTTCAGTGAGATCTGCGGTTGTGACCTGTTGTTGGGTAGCATTTATGGTATGTCATAAAAAGCTAAAAGATGCAGAAATCAGCTCTATTCGACATGCTGCACACATTCGCATTCCTCAGGTTGCTTCCATACTCTGCGACGAGACTGTTATAATCGATGGGTGCCGCAACGCAGAGCGTGCTGTCATGCGCTGACATACTCGCTTGCCGGGTGTATATTATTAGGACAGAAACGTCGCGTGGCCTTGCCCGGCACGCGACGTTTCTGTCCTGATGACATAGTACACCCCTCGCTTGCCTATGGCGTTGGCGACGTGCCAACCTATTGATCACGGAGCCTGCGTTGCGAGCGCGGCACCCCACGATCGTGACTATCGCAAAGGCTATGATCGCGTGGCAAAGTATGGAAGTGTGCTCATAAACTTTGGGGAGTCAATCTTAATTATACCATTCAATAATTAAGTGGTCCTAGCCGAAGTTCAAGCTAGTATTTTTTGCGTTTCAAGTGAACTAGGCATCTAACAGCTAGTCAGGAGAGCTAGGGCCACCGTCAGACTTCGCTTTTGCGGTGTCGTGGCTCCGCGCGCGAAGTTGCGGCATTGCACAGTCCCAAGGTTGAGGTATCGAGTGCGAAAGTGCGACGTCGCAAAATCGCAAAGTCTGACGGCGGCTTAAAAGAGTGGGTGGAGCGGTACACTGTGTTCTGCGTATCTAACACTATGGTTAGAGCGCAAAGAAATCATGGCGAGAGCCGAATCGTGTTCGAATTTTGCAAAGAAACGATTTTGATGAAGCAATTTCGCGTTTGTTCCATCCTATGTTAGCTTAGGCCTTGAGTAAGAAGATTCCCTTTTCCTAGGCTAAGGCGAATACGCATAAGTGGTTAGTCTAGTTAAGCAAACTAATATATTAAAGACATCATTAGGGGTAGGCAATAGTGGAGAAATCCCAAGAAGAAGTCACTCACATGGTAGTCCTGGGCCTAAGAAGGCTATCTGCGGCGAAATCCCGGTGAAAAAGCGCCCCTCCGAGCTGTAGAAGCGCTGCAAAACGGCGAAGCGTTCAGGGGCTCCGCCTCTGCCACTCAGTGGCTCCGCCTCTCGATGACGTAATTCCCGATTGATTGGGGTGAGAGCGATCGAGGAGATGGGGTAGGATCGGGGGTTTTGCGGCGCGCTTTCGCAGTTTTAGCGTGAAACTCACTCAAGAAATAGATGTTGTCGTCTTTCCAAACAATTCCCCTGTGTTTACTTGGCAACATGCCAATGGAAAACTAGATCAGACTACTCCCCTCTTGACGGACAGGTCGTCCGCTTCGAGAATCAACAGTGGAAAGGGGGTCCTATTTCTCGGGTTTTAGGCCAATTCCATCCGCTGTTTCTTCACTGTCCTATTGCTAGGCATGTCGGCTTTCATATGCACTATTTCTTTTACTTTTCTTCCGACTTTCCCCTAATGATGCCTTTAATGGAGGAATTATTCAGTCGTTCTCTCAGTTATATAGCTGTATCTGGGCATAAATAACCGTGAAAGTGCCTATAAGCAGAAACTGGGCGCGATTTATTCTTTTGTCGAGTGCCCCATCCCCCGTAACTCCAGTAGCACCGCCAGTCGCAGTGTTTTTTTTTATCCAGTCCTTTTTGAGATTACCAGATCAGCTATTAGCTGACTGCGTGTTTATGAGCAGCCCCACATGTTAAAAAGAATCATAAAATTGGCAAAACAGTAAGTTTTTGGCATTTTATGATTGATGATGTCGGATTTGGAATGTTTGAATCATCAACTGTTCTTAACTTCGGCCATCACTAGCGCAGGTATACTTGCCCGCGCAGCTATGACTGAAACCCAGGTTTCACGCTCCTAGGGACAAAAACGATCTGATGGGAAATGCAGCTATGAACAGTTGTTGGTTTAGCATTTATGGTATATCATAAGAAGCTAAAAGATGCAAAATCATGAGAGTTTTCCATCAAATGTGAAATGCGACAGTTGACTATCACGAAAGGAAGTGCAGCGATCACTGAGCAAGTCTGTCATGCCTCTCAAGATATCTGATGTGTTCTAAGCTTGTCTCCATGACTAGAAGCACAGGCTAACACAGGATGACCCTGCAAACTAATGCATATGGCTGTCGACAAAATGCATTTATTTCCCATGTATAGTGCGTGGCGCATACTGCACATATACACAGACTCCCACAGATGCATACATACAGTATAGCACTGGATGTGTACGGATGAGAAAAATAGAAAGGAAGCGGAATCGAGAAAACCACGCAAAGATGGGGTGAGTTGCACGCGCACTCGACGGTGGAGGACTCCCTGCCCACGGTCATCGCTGGCGTTAAAATCGCAAGGGAGAACTAAGTGAACGGGAAGAGTATGAAATTCACCAAACAGATGTCCCAGTTGCCGAATTTGGGACGTCAGAGAATGGAACCGGTCCCGATGTTCGCACTATGAATAAACTCTCGAATGCTATTTGAATTGCTGAGAAATCAATGAATACTTGATGAGGCAAGTTTAAGATGACGAATAGAAGATAGCATTAATTTCAGGTTCTACGATAATTCGTTGAGCTGTTCCTATCACAGAAGACCTGGGCTCATTACAGTAGTAATAGCAGAATGATTTATTGTGGCAATATTATTGTAGTGAGCTCCAGGAAACCCAGGTTCGAATTGGGGCCGATCCTAATCTTATCAGTTATAACGTTCGAGACCCAGGAAAAAGCTCAATGAGGGTTCTGCATATGCCTCGAACGGCACGCCTTCGGATGGCACGTATTAAATCCGATTTTTTGGCCACGGAAATTTTTTGTCGCAGATTCACCAAAGATACCACTCAATCTCTTGCTCATGGGATAGGCACTTTAGCAAGGGTACTGGTAGGAGCCATAGTACCACACGGGAGTCATATGCTACTCCGGCGTAGCGACCTCTGACGTATTTTCGTGTAAGGAATTTTGTAAATAAACGGATTAGATCATACATAAACTGTAAATAGGAAAAGTTCTACAAGCGATTAGACTACGGTACCATCTATATCCGGTACGTCTCACAATGCAAAATAGTGAGCATGATATGTCAAGTATGATATTTATTATAAACATATATAATATAATAATAACCCATAGATATTATAGTATAATATGATGTGTTAGGATAATACTGATACCAATAGTGTACAACTCTAACGAGCCGATCCAGTCGTGGACTTTCTCAGAAGCGACCTGAGAAAACTCGTCCCACCGCAAATGGAACGAGTTTTTGCTAGAGTTGCAGATGCAGTCTCGGCTATTCTCTATATATGTAGCTATTCGGCTGTGGCTTCGAATTGCCTCAATTGCAAATTAACTGCTAGCAAACTTTCGAATGACAACGAGCTTGTTTTCCGATGCAGAGACACATCGCAATTTAATTACTGAAGTCCTTTCTAGGAGGAGGTAACCCAAAAAGTACTGGCTGAATCGAAATGAAGTGCAAAAAGAGGTGCAAGGCTAACATACCACCTTCTTGTACCCTATAGTGCACCCTTTTAAACGCACCCTTTGAGGTCACTAATCAGATTTAAGACTAGCTACCAGTACAAGAGGCTATTTACAGGGTCGTAGGCATAATCGGTTGTTGCTGAGCTTGAAGATTTCTGATGAATAGCGTGGCGAAGATAGCAGTGGTGAGTTTCGAGTGTCTGGTTTCATTCAGAATACCACTTTTCGCATCCTTTTTGAATTTCAATCAGGAGATTTATGGCAATTCCAATATGTCTTGGATATCGGAAAGATCGGGTCACCGAGGTTAGTCTTCGGTCACGACTTTCAGTTTCATAAGCGTTTCCGCTGAGTTGATGGCCATGGCCTCAATTCGAAACACAGGCGCTGAATCGGTTTTAAACTGATTACGGAAAAGAGTACTGTAAGATAGTACTAATTCGAAGGAGATTATTAGCTTTGACGCCTTCATGAAATCGAAAGGGCAACCATTGAGAAGGTTTGGATTTGAGCGGAAAGGCTTCCAGAAATAGAATAAAACCCATTACATTACAAACTCTTGCAGCTTGTCAAGTTAGTAGCTTTTTCTAGAACATTCCAAGCGGCTCCTCATCGTAAGTCTAACGTAATAGACGTTGTAAACAATGGTAACGAGATTTAAGTGTCATCCAAAAGAAGAGGGAACAAAAATGACCGTGCAGTGTCTCCGTGACAGGCTACGGACGCAGCCCCGAAAAGCCATTTGTCTCGAAAAGCAAACCGATTCGACGCCAAAGAAACTTGACAAAGTGTGTAGCGAATACCTAAATGACTGGGGGATCGGGGAACCTGCGCCGCACGACATACTGCAGCCGTGTGGGCGATAGTCATCGAGACAGCGTCGGATAAAGCGATGAAACATGGGACGGCCAAGGGATTAAAACGGATCGCGATCGAGAAAAGTCCAGGAGACTTTTAAGCTTTAAACTGGCAGCGCCACGAGAATTTCCTCGTTAGTGTGTCTTAAACTCAGCTAGACTGAGTAGCGTGAACGTAAAAAAACGATGATATGCATATGGGGAGGGGGGGGGGGGGTGGGGGGACAACAGATGGCCCTAGTGAAGAAGGAGCTACGCTTCGGACTCAGTATATCCAAGATAGTGCCTAATCACATTCCTGTGCCAACAACTAGTTCCAACCACTCCAGATTCCTTTATCCTTGCTGAGCAGAAACCCACACTGGACCAACGTGTCCCTCCACGCCTGTAATCCCAACGCTCCTTTATTCACAATTTATCCCTTTGTACCTCTTTTCTTCCTTTTTCTTTGGCCTGCAAAATGACTTTCACGACCTATTCAACCCCACACAAATAAGTTCATCCGCTCAGGGGGACTAATTGGCTTACGATGACGAAGGACTTCCTCATCCCAGCTACAGCCGGTGCCGTAAAAGCGGTAATTGAAACTGGGTGAAACTGGTTGTTCCCTGCATCAAAATCGCCCTATAAACCGACCAGCACAATCATAATCGGAAAATGGCCACGACTCCAGCCCGTAGTTAATAGACACCCATGCTGCATAGCAGGATTGATAAAGCGCGGACAAGCTAGGCGTTACGTGCAACCGCGGATATCTTGAAGGCTACCGTAATCGACGCCTAAATTTATTATGCCAATGCAAGACACTACTTGCATTTTTGAAAAGTGTTGCTTTTGGCAACCGTTTTATACCGTTGTAGGCAAATTTTCGCCTTCTATTATTTGCTTCAGGTATGATGTTCGTGTAGCTGCTCAAGTTGGGCTCGAAATCTTTCATTATGTGATATGAGTTATTTGCTGGAAAATTAAGAGGCTATTTACAGGGTCGTAGGCATAATCGGTTGTTGCTGAGCTTGAAGATTTCTGATGAATAGCGTGGCGAAGATAGCAGTGGTGAGTTTCGAGTGTCTGGTTTCATTCAGAATACCACTTTTCGCATCCTTTTTGAATTCCAATCAGGAGATTTATGGCAATTCCAATATGTCTTGGATATCGGAAAGATCGGGTCACCGAGATGTGCGGTGTAAATTAGATGTGGTGGATTTTCCTTTTAATTTATTTTGCTATCTTACTTTGAAATTACTCCCCCTTTTAAATTATTTCATAATCATTTCATAGATTTATCCTTTCCTTTGAAATTGTGGACGGGTTCATCTCAATTAATCGTGATGCTTGTTGAAAGCTCTTTTTTCCGCTTTAGGACTGTTCATCTGATAGTGATGACGACTTATACACTCACAGTATTGACATTAAGAAGGTTAGAGGTGTAATAGTCGAACCAATCGCCTCTTGTGCAGACCATCGGAATGGAGATAGCAGTATTTCTCAAAAAGGTGAAGTTTCGCATTTCCGTTCAAGGGTTCATGTTTATTTTGATCTCGAGCAAACCTTCTGTGAATCAGAAGTTGTCCAATGTTCTTCATATGTAGTGCTATAAGTAGATCTATGCATTATGCTCCCTTAACCAGTAGTGACAGCTTTTTGCTTGTTTGACGCCGGCGCTCTAAACTAAAAGGAAGTGTGTGAATAATTGAACGCTTTCGTGTATTTGAAGTAGAATTCTAACAATGAGATCCCACTCGGAGAATGACAGGTTGGCACTAGTATCGGCAGCATTGGTGCTGTCAAACAGAATTATGATTATCTTACTATGAGTGGAGCATTCATTAGTTAATAAATTCACCTTCTTTCTGTTCAGCAGATCCTGATATTATTCCACTAGGTGACGATGATTCCGATTCACTCACTCTTTCTGATCCAGAAAACATATATCCATCGGTGAGTAGTAATTCCATACTCTCATTTTTTCAATTCTGTTCGTTCTGTCTGAGATAAGTTCTGGAATCTTGCTTCATCTTCACAATCCTGTTTTTCAGAAAATTAAGAAATCTTCAAGGAAACGAAGAGAGCGCTTGGAAAAAGAACAACTCCAGGGTAATAATAACTTGCTTTTTGTTAGACAGCGCTATCCTTTTCCAACGTTGTGTCTTGTATTCTGTAGAAGCGTGTGCAGCTTACATAATTTAGAACTGGAGAAAATAATGCACGAACCAATGATTGTGAATATATCTGTTCCTAGAAAGACGAGAAGAACTGCTAAGCAGGTTGTTGACCTGTGAGTGTAAGCTTTTAGATATTCGGGTACTTGTTCCTTTTTCGTCTTCACGTATTAACTTGGCTAATTTCAGTTGCCGTTCTACTGATATTCTAAATGAAAGCTTGGAGTTGTTAGAATCTACACCTAATACGCCCTCAACAAACAATGATCTTTCTCAACAAGAAGTAGCTTTGGACAAAGAAGTTGAACTTTTTGTTACTGTTGATGCGGATCAGGAGGCAGGGAAGCCAGGGCGTTTTATGACAATTCGCAAGGTAAGCAGTTTTTTCACATCTCGAATCAAAACACGAATAAAACAACCAAAATGCAACCAAAAATCATGGCCCCACGCTAGTGTCAGAACTGTCAGAGACCGTGTGTGGAGCCAGCGTGATGGTTATCTTTAAATGCTTCGAGTGATTTATAAGTTTATCAGAAGGGTTGCAAACTCTGGCCTGTGATATTTAGACTGTTACAGTTGCTTGAATTTGTATCTCGCAAGTGGTGCCTCATATCTTTTCTATACAGGACGAGCCCTTCGACAAACTACGGCCAGTGTTTGCGAAAGAATTGAACTGCCATCAACTAGATGTTCTTATCCATGTTAATAAGGTCGATGCCGGGCCCGGCGATACTCCAGACTCGATGGGTCTTGATCCAAAAAAGGTATGTTCATTATATTGGTTGATATATGATTTAACTTGTTTTGGTTGCTATCGCAATGAGGGGGGCATCTTATAAAAAATTACACATCTGAGCATTCTGGAGAGATCTTTGAGGGGACAATCTACACATTCAGGCGCATATTTTTACCTAAATCTTGGTGGAAAAAGAAGGGATGTCCTTTCCCTTCTAGGCATAGGTAAAAATAATGTCCATAGTGGGATGCCCCCTATTGCGATAGCACCTTTTTTTTAATCCTCTCAAGGTAGCCTATTCTAATCTTTCTATGATTAGTAGTGAGCAGTGGGGCCCGTTCAAATCATGTGTGAAGGATGCTGATGCTCTTGCACGCATGTATTAGGTTGTCCCAAAAGTCTTGTAGGATTTTTCCAAAAAAACTCAATAACTCTTCTTTACTTCGAGGCAGGTCTAGGCGGCTCAGGAATATGATAGAACGTACTCTAAGCTTTCTAGTAAAATTAATATTGACCCACCAGATTCCGTGGAGAGGGCTACAGTGCCCGTAGTCGATACCCACCCAACACGCGGTGTCATCTACTATGAGTGGTCTTGGGGCAGCAAAGCGACGGAACCTTGCGACTCCATCAACGCTGCATTGGGCAAGGGATGTGTGAGCTACGAGATCGTGTGCCGCTGATCTATCAGATTCAGCAACGGCGAGATTGACATGGAAGACAAGCCACGCACGGGACGCCCACACGCATTCGGCGACGAGACGCTGCTCTCCATCGGTCGTGCCGATCCTGAAGCCACCGTGCGCAAGTTGGAGGAGAAGAATGGACAAGCACCCATAACCGTAAATCGTCGCCTCCACGAGCCCGGTTATCGGAAGGTGCTGTCGCGATGGACCTCATGCCCTGACGGATGCTCACGAAGGTGCCCGTGTGAGCATCTGTCAATCACTGGTGCTCCGCCCGCATCGCAACGACTTTCTCTATCTCGCTACGGGCGATGAAATCTGGGACATGTACCATTCCAACGCACCCCGCGCTTTTTGGCTGTTACCTGACGCCAAGCCGCCAACGCAGCCCATGTCCGACCTCCATCCGAAGAAGATTCTACTCTGCTGCTTCTGGACGCGGAAGGAATGCTTTTCCAGAAGGTGCTGGTACAAGGCGAGACAGTCACCGCTACCGTATGCTCCCACTAGCTCCAGCAGCTCACCGTCGCTGTTTGAGAAAAGTGCCGGTAAAGGTCCGCGGTCACCCTTCTTCATGACGACGACCGCTCCCATTTCGCGAAAAGTACCCAGGCCAAGTTATAGGAGCTCGGCTGGGATGTGTTGCCCCACCCCCATACTCTCCAGACATTGCCCCTTCTGGCTATCACCTTACCCATCCTCTTGAATCCTTTCTGGTCAAGAGAAAATTCGTTGATTATGACTTGCTTGCAAAGGCGATCGCTGACTTCTTCGACTCTCAGAATCCAGAGTTCTGGGAGAAGGGTATCAACGATTTTCCTATAAAGTGGCAGAGGGTTGCCGATAACAATGGTCAATACTTTGTTGCCTAATTATTATTTGTTGGAAGAAAAAATAATAAAAGGTGATGATCGAAAAAATCCTACAAGACTTCTGGGGCAACCTAGTATTAAACGACACCAATTGGTAGGCACATTGCTTCCGTGATGGTTCAGTACTTCGGTGTAGTGTTTACATTTCTGGATATATTTAAGCTTGCTGTGGTTAATGTATTCTCACTCAAATCTGACTCCAAGTATGAGGAGGATCTCGCCAACGATCCCAGTTTTATACCCGTGAAATGTATATTCGCTAACGGCCGGCCACGTTGTGTGTACATAAGTCTGGTAAGTATTCGCTTCACCCTGCCTTTTAAGTGCATACAATTCCAGTAAATAAAATGTTCTAGATCGAGCCGTTTTCTGAGGCGAAAAAGCGCATTGCAAAGGAGTTGAAGTTGACAAAGCCTGTAGACAAGTTGGTGTTTGACAGCGAAGTTCTTAGTGATCAGGATAGTCCAGAAACTGTTGGAATGGAAGCTGATGACGTAATTGAGATACATTCTAAAGATTCGCACCTGTGATATCATAGAAAAATTTAAGTGGTTCTTTCACCGGTTTTATGAACTTTTTTGCTGATCATCTTTTCACTGAGCATTGATTCTCTACTAAGTGTCATTTCTGTGTAAGTTCAGTGATCTCGTTTAGTGAACGAACTGCTGCACGGCGGTCTTTCTCATTATTCGATTGATTGTACCAATATCTCCACTGAGGCAAATACAAAATTGTAAAGGAATGGCATAGAGTTTACATTTGTGAAAGTTCAAATATAATTTCAGTTCACATCTTTTTTGCTCAGGGGTATCTAGTACAACACACTGGGACTGTCAGGGGAGCTAACAGATCTAGCGATGCCTTCATTCAGCATTTCAGCATGTTCAGTTTGCCGTTTTTGCTAGATCGTACCTTGTCTTCCAGACTGTTGCAATGCTTTTGAATCTAGAGACACACACTCCTGCTGTAGTCGGTTGGAACAATTCACGTCTGAATGGGAATCATGGGAGCCGTTTTTAGTAGGGTGATGACCTAGTTAGATCCGCATTTACACATGAAACCAATAATTTATTGCACTCTCTAAAAAACTACAAAAAATCAACATTATACCGCTGTACAGACTTTGCGGCCGAACAGACAGCATACTGGCATACCTAGCATCTAGCTAGAAATGCAGCACATATTTATTATGTTTATGCTACAACTACAGCAACTGCGAAAGTCGCAGAATGATCGACGAAAAGGGTACTAGTTCCTTATTACAGTACAATGCAGACCAAAGACTATTCAGATCTAGTGAATGGTGAACTGCTGTTGAAGATATTTGTTCTAGACTAAAAACAAAGAGTAGTACTGTTAATTACCGAGCATCGTGGTTACCTAGAATAGTAAAGCGCTTAGACTTTTTCCAGTAACGAGACGCCGCTCATATCCGACGGCTTTGGAAGCCCCATAACTTCCAGAACCGACGGCGCAACATCACAGAGAGCAGGCGCTCTGTCAGTGAGCTGAAACGAATATCACCTAGCGGAGGAGGTTACGGAAATCGATAATATAGTGCATTTACCTTTTTGAATTTGAATGCATTACTGCTACACGTGAATGGAACACGGTTACACGTATGCGCAGTGTGCTTGCTACCATCAGGGGCCTTCATCTTCTCGGCATTACCGTGGTCTGCTGTCACCATTAGTACATAACCTGCATAATCATAGCTAATCTAAGCAACAGCAGCTGCGCGGAAGAAAGATTACCCACCGTTAGCTTTACAGGCCTCATAGATTCTTCCGATTGCTGTATCAGTGGCTTCACAGGCTTTAACAGCAGCTTCATACACCTGTCATTCGTAAATAATGGTTGATCACTGATTACAGAAAACCAATAGGAAAGACTCACCCCAGTATGACCAACCATATCTGGTGGGGCAAAGTTACACATAACAAATGGATGTTTTTTGGCATTGATCTGCTCCACCATTTTATCAGCCACTCCGGCCGAAGACATTTCTGGCATCAAATCGTACGTTGCCACCTGAAGTAATCTTTCTCGATACATTGAGAAAAAATGAAGCCAAAGAATGAACTCACCTTTGGACTGGGTACCATGCATCTTTCCTCGTTCTCAAATTGCTTTTCAACTCCACCATTGAAGAAGAATGTTACGTGAGCGTATTTCTCAGTTTCCGCACAATGGAACTGAGTTAACTTCTGGAATCTCACAGATTACACTTTAATTTACCGATACTAAAAAGTAATTGCATGGCATACCTGAGTGGCTAGCCATTCAGCCAACACGTTTTTGTTGGAGACGGGAGGGAATAATGCTGGGAAGGGGAATTCCGCTTTATACTGTGTCATACCTATAGGTAATTGTCTTCATACTCTGACATCCTTTCAAGTGACTCGTAACACCAACCTATAACCTGTAGATTCTTGGGATGGGGCAGCGACGATTTGCAATCCTTGTAACGCTCCATTCCCATCACCTAGAGCCATCATAGTCGAGCCAATAGACTTGAAGTTGTGATAATTATGAAATTGTTACCTCACTAATTTCTCTCATTCGATCAGCTCTGTAATCGAAGAAAATGAGCGTGTCACCGTCCTTGACTCGTGCTTTATCCCCATTGAGAATGATCGGTTTGAGGAATTCATCAGTCTCTTGAGCTGCGTAGCGTTTTTTCACGAGAGCTGGAGCCTATGAATAGTTGAGACTAATATGTGACGATAATATGTGACGAATATGAAATTATGAATGCTTTCTATATGTAAACAAAAACCTCGTCAACAGAGCAAGGTTCGCCTTTGCCACCAATCATGGCCTCATAGGCCACACAAATTCGTTCCCAACGCTTATCACGATCCATAGCATAGTAACTAAAAACTCGAAAGTTACAAATATTTTCTGGTCAACACCCATGTTTCGAGAACCATGAGTTCGACTACGCTAAAAGCGCGATGGGTTTGTGAAATGATAAAATAACAACAGAACAGCTTAAGCTCACCGTCCCACAATTGTTGCTAGATGACAATACTGCTGTTCTTTCGTAAAAGCGATAGTCTTCTCCAGGAAACCAACTCCACTAGTTGGGGACGTATCACGACCATCTCCGTAGAAATGTAGGAAGCATTCAGGAACACCCAATTGCTTGATGCATTTTATCAAAGCAAAAAGATGATCTGAAATGTTTAACACATGAATAAACAGAAAAACAACCCATTCGTTTAGGGGTGTGGGGATATCGCTTTCGTTGAAGAACCTACTATTTACACAAGAACTGACCTATGTGCGAGTGTACTCCTCCGTCAGAAACAAGGCCAGCCAGATGAATACGACCATTAACGCTCTTAGCACGGTTGCACGCAGCTACCAACGCCTCATTTTTTACCTTAAAACGTCGTAATCACACATGCGTAATGCCTGACAAGTGGATGAGAGACGTGAAAAAGAGCAAGCAAGTGGTTGCACGGTAGTAAACTCAGCCGCCTTTCGCCACATCAGATTACATACAGAGTCAAGCTGGCTTAATCCATAACCGTACGCTCAACACATGATCATAACTGCGGGTGAAACCGCTGAATCCGATGCTCAAACCTCAAAACGTTAACTCACCAAAGTATCGTTTTTGATGGAAAGGTTGATACGAACAATATCCTGGTAAATAGGGCGGCCGGATCCGATATTCAGATGACCAACCTGAAAAGAAGCGTCGTTTGAATGTGGTGAAGAAATGTTTTCAGAACATATTCCGCGTTTGTGAAGTAAGGGTCCCGCTAGCTCATTGCGGGTAAAAGAGCGCTGAGCGTGAGCTACCTCCGCCTATCTGTAAGACCGAAAAGATTAGCGGTAACGTCCCCACACGCCCTCCTACAATAACGATCCAGCCCACCGCTCCCCACTCTTTCCGGCAAACGTAAGCAATAAGCAGTTGCCGAGAATTAGCGCTTCAGAAACGTACCTCAGAATTACCCATAAGACCTTCAGGGAGACCAACATGTAGACCATGCGCCTCAATCTGTGTCCAGTTTCCTATAATTACAGGTACACTGGGCTATGATTACAGATTTTTTTAAATTTTACACCTCGAAAATTCGCTTTTGCTCTTCGATGGATTCAACAAATCCCACTAGTATCTTAAATACAAATAACTTACCAGAACATAGCGAATCCATTACAGGAGTCTTGGCATGCATAATCGCGTTACCATCTGATTCTTCCGAAAGGCCCCAGCCATCGATGACAATCAAGCAGACACGATTCGCTACAGCTGTCATCTTCTCCCTGCAATCTCCATCGTAAGGACTTTAGCCACACGAAAACTTTGAATGAAATTGCGGCAAGCAGGAGTTGACGAAAGGATGACGTGCAAGCAAGCAATCAATTTACAACCTGACGGGAAGTTTACACAGCCTACAAACTTGCACTATGTGAGAATTAGTAATTACAAACTTAACCACCGCAATCGTAAACTGCTTCTACTCCATTCACCTATATGAAACTGTCAAACTCTTCCAAATCAGCACTCCCAAAGAGTTATGGACACGGCGCTAAGGTTAAGCTCGCACAGTTCCACTGCATTCGAAAGTAACGTGAAACACCCACCGCAATAAGTGATGCAATCGCGAATTGGAGTGCCTTATTCGAGAGAAAACACTGAGAAACTGACTGACCATACACCAATTTGGCGTTTTATAGGCAAACATCGGTCATAAATATCATAAACATCAAGGGAACTGATAAACTCCTTACATCTACTTTGAAAGGTCACGTAAGCGTGTGGCGGTCGTGTACACAGGCATTTTGAGTTCTTAAATAGTTTACTTGCATACAGGTGGCTTTAAATACAGGAAAGACCTGCAATTTGCGGTTACCATGCATTTCAACTGAAGCGCTGGCGTAAACCACTTCTAATTCCTCACAGAAACGAAAATCCAGCAAATGCAAGCGTGCTACAGTAATCCATCCGCTGCGGACCACACCACACATTTGGCGACTTTTTTCAGCTACTGCCTACGTAATATCATCTTCCTGGTCTTGTGAGCTGTTGAAAGTTGAATAATGAAGCGGTTGAAGCAGTTTCACCACCCATACAATAAAAAGGTTAAGATCACGGTGCGTTCGTAGTTCAATCGAAGCATCTTTGTAACCCATAATACACAGTCGTTGCGATAACCCACTGATACTGAATTAGATGGATAACTATTACTTGTATATAATATGAACCGATGTGGTAAATTTAGTTGGGACCACTCTCCTGTGGTCGGCGTCCGGCGCACTTTGGCCTCAAATTTTTAGCCTGAGATTTAGTTTAAGAAAAACCCTCACCCCTCAAGCGAGGCTTCGGTAAGAATATAACTTTGAGTATAATGACCATTATACAACGTTTTTGAGTGCTCCCAAATAAAGAGCACCGAGATCACTAATTGCATGAGGAATCATTTTAAAGCGACTTCCTGGGTTGGGGATACTCATTTTCGCTGTTGTCGCTCACTTGATACCACCTACGATAATCAATTTATGCACTTAAATGTATATCTTCACCTGAACTTGAAATGATAGTTTGAGGGGTCCTCCCAAGTGAGGCTTAGGCAAAAACAGGGTGCCAGTGTAGATGGCGGACCCCTTCCGGCGCCCGGCGCTAATTTGGCAAAGGATTTTTGTCTTTTTGTTGAAGAGGAATCTCTCAGTTCCCAGGTAAAAATACACACCTAAGTGTGCAATACGTGAGCATTCTATAACAAACGATGTACATATACACCCGAAACATCCTAACCACGGGTGAAACACTGTCGGAAACTCCGCTCGGCAAGAAGCGACGAAGGGACTTCATAGTAACTTTTGACGAATTCGAAATCTCGAAATTCATTGCAAAACTGAAGCTGTGTATAGCTAACAGAATCCTTTCAAAACCTGCGTTCGGAAAAGGGCAGCACCTTGCTTCCTTTGAAATGCTCTTCGGGAAAATCTGACAAAAATAACTACGAGCAACTGGAATTTCAATCCAAACTGTTTTCAAACCCTTTCAATATCGTCACAGGCAACTCAAACACTACATTTCAATATAGTTCTTACTACGATGTAGCTTTCATGTAGACATCCTTCCACCAACCCTATTCCTTCATTCAGCGCTGAAAAGTATATTGCCAAATGTGTGGTGTTGTCCGCAGATGGATTACTGCGGATGGATTACTGTAGCATCATTGCATTTGCTGGATTTTCGTTTCTGTTAATTCCTCCCCCTTCCCCTGTATTCACATAAAGCCTAAATGTATGAGAGAGCTGTGCCGGAGACAAACATTCTATATGACACAAGGTGCCAGGGATAAAAACAACTGCTGTAGTGTGAGAAGCTCATGAATATAAAAGGTTTTTGGGTCAATTCAAGTCGGGGGGACGCAATTTTGCGTCAAGGTCGAAGCCCCTTTCCCTCCCTAGGCTTAGGCCAAAATTGATATCCTCTCCTTCCACATGAAAAAGCACCTGTCAAAGCATAGGTTTCATCTGCTTTAGCCTAAGCCTGGGAGGGAAAGGACGTCGATGAAAATTTGACGCAAAGTTGCGTCTCCCCCCGACTCGAATTGAGCCAGGTTTTTTAGCAGGGCAATTTCGCGGCGTCAACAGCAAAACAGGGAAAAGCGAGTATCGACCAGGAGCCCTGCGAAGCAATGCAGTGGCTACCGCCCGCATTGCACAGCACATCAAAGAGAGCGCAAGTAGCGTGCACTGCGTGTACTAGCGGTTTTAATAATAACAGCGTTTTGTGATATTCTTAAATATGTCGTCTCCTCACTCATAAAAGCGCTCTGATTGGATTGGAAGATTGGAAGGGGTGGGCAACGGGTATTGTAACGCATTTTCATCGTTGCGCCCACCTGCCGGGGTTCCTCTCCTATGTCTAGGGAAAGATTCACGGCTCAAATGTTGGGAGGGGGGACGCAAAAATTTCACCGACGTCAAAGCTTCTCTCCCTCCTTAGGCTTAGGCTAAAGTAGATGAGCTCTGCTTTGACAGATGCTTTTTCATGTGGGAGGAGGGGATATCAATTTTAGCCTAAGCCTAGGGAGGGAAAGAAGCTTTACATTGACGCAAAGTTGCGTCTCCCCCGACTTCATTTGGCCCAAATTCACATCCGCCCTTAAGCATGGTGCAATATACTGAATGCCCGCAATCTGCAGCACTATTTCCCACATTGACTATGGTCTGTACCAACCGAAGACTTCCCTGTTCTCCTTGCAGAAAAAAAAAGAAGAAAAGAAGAGAAACTCCAACTGACGCAAGCTTCTGTTTCACCCAAGGTGAACAACCCTACTAACAATGCGGAATGCAAATAAAGAAAAGGTCGCGTCTTCACAAGCATGACAGAACATCCCATGAAATGATCGCCACAACATAAGGCTGATATCAGAAATCGCGATTTGACGATACTGCAATTTCGCACACGACCTGCGTCCCGCCATTATGTAAAGAGGGTCAAATAAAGTCGGGGGGAGGGGAGAGAGACACCCAACTTTGCGTCGACGTCGAAGCTTCTTTCCCTCCCAAGGCTTAGGCTAAAATTGTTATCCCCTCCCACGTGAAAAAGCATCTGTCAAAGCAGAGGTCTCATCTGCTTTAGCCCCTAAGCCTAGGGAGGAAAGGGGCTTTGACGTGGGTGGAAATTTTACGTCTCTCTCCCTCCCCCCCCCCCCCCTCCCACCCGACTTTATTTGACCCTGTAATGCTGCTAGTTTAGATGCGAAACCACGATGTCGTGAAATCGCGGGTCGCAAAATGATAGCGGCCTAGCTTGCAGAACTGTGGATGAACCTCGGTCCTTTGATTGATAAGTATATAGAGGACTAGGTACGGGAAAACCAGTAATATGCCTGACGAGTAGGTTTATAACCACTATGAGCAGATGGTGGAGGATTACTACTTCAGAAAACCCCCTAACAATATGTGTGGTTGAGAATAGCATATCGCTTGCCATCACATCTGCACAAACAACGAAAAGGCTATATTGATCGGGGAAAGCAGGTATGCTTGAAGATCAGTCCTGGTGTCAGAGAGAATGAACTAATTGAATTGATGACCTCGACTGAGTGATAGTAGCAAAAATACCACAGCATGGAACAAATGCGCAAGTTTATCACAACGCATTACTGAGCGCGACTGGTTTGTTCGCCAGACATCCTTTGCGATCAATAGTGCAGTGAGTGAAGAGAACTCTTTGAGAAGGCTAGCGACCGGCAAAGGTTCTCAAATTTTATTTGAGTATTCAAATCGATAGAACCTATGTTGAAAAAGAGTGTTGAAGTGAACAGGTTGATGAAAGGAACGAAACCCACACAAATTGATAAGACCGACCGATAATCGAACGATACGAAGGGCTCTCATCAAAATAAGAAAAAGGCCAGAACACACAAGAAAAAGTACGGCACTGTTTTTTGTGGTGTCCGCCTCAAGGTACAATTACCGATTGACGCATTCAATTCCATTCACTCGAAAAACGATAATCAGTGCTTACCGGCAAAATGCCCTTATGGCTGGATCGAAAAACACTGAGTAACAAAGACAGAACGTACATAATACTGAACGCTCATTACATTTGAGGGGTCTTACATTGAGATTTACAACGTAGAGTATACTGAGCCAGATTGAGAAGAAGACAGCCTTGTAGCGTTCATAGTTTTGAGATTCGCGGAACTGCAATTGCGGAATTCGCGGAAAAGGATAACATGGGTATCGATTGGGAGAAATGTGGAATTTGCGGAAAGAAGAATAGATAGTGTCGATCGAGAGAATTGTGGAAATGCGGAATTGTGGAATTTGCGGAAATGCAGAATGTGGAAGTTGCAAAGAACACCTCCTGCTTCTTTGGTTTCTCTGATCCTCTTGTCTCTTCGTGGCATGGAAACCAATACGTATCTAAAGCTTTGTCGCAAAGTTCAGAATTCTGCATCCACAATTCCGCAATTCTCCCAATCGATACGTATCTTTAACACTGTCCGCAAATTCCGCAATTCTGCATCCGCATTTTACAAAACTACTACATATGTTCGCTGCCTTATATCTCCGTTACACTCTGATATACATATCATTCTGAATCATAGCATATACCGAGACGGTGAAATTGGTGGCAGTTCTTCCATAGTTAGCCACTGCAGGAAGCTCTCTGGTGAACAGCGACGGTTTGTTCGAAGGATCGCCAAAACTAATAAACTCGTATTGTAACAAGCCTGTTAGCACAGAAGTACATCTCAACATGCCCAGGTTTGTAGAACATTGAACATGAAATCTACTACGAATTATTTATTGTTTCATGCAAAATGCAGGCAGTACCCACTTATGTCACGCCATAGATTGCAATGCTGCCTCTGTGCCTTCTTTTCCCGTCCTTCTCTCTATATGTAAATAGGAAGGGCATTTTATGGTCATGTATCAAATCCACATCCTAGCCCAAACAAAACAAAGCCAATGCGGGAAGGGAGAGATCCGAAGGAGTAATGGTGAACCACGGAATGTCGATTTCACGTAAGCTCACTAGGGAAGGACCCCAGGTCGAAGTGGCCATTCGGTATGTGATACATATGGTCCGACGAATTTTCGGACGCTGATCTCGAATTTGTATTCGAAATTTGCAGAACGATTCTCTGAGCGCAGTTATGGATTCTAAATGAACGGCTACACGTTGGATCTCATGTGGGGCACTGTGTCATAAGCAGTAACGGCCTCGGTGGCTCAATGGTAGCGTTCCGGATCTGCAGGGCAGGAGCCATGGGTTTGCTCCCCGTCGGTGCGGTGTTTCTGCGTTTTGTGTTTTATTGACAGTATGTGCTTTTCTTTCATTTCTGGACGTTTCCCTGTACTGGTACCTATCTCATCCATCATTTACTCTTCCACTTTATCTATAACTACTGACATTACTCATAAGGGTAGGATACCGAATCGAAGAGTTTCCCGTACCACACGAATTAGGCGTTGTTGCGTAAAAAGATTATGATATTCGTGCACAAGGGGTCGAATTACCCCTCCGTGCAAAATTTCAGTCAAATCCAGTCCTTGGTCCAACTTCGGAAAATTGGGGGTGGCCAGGGGATAAAGTGGTAGTTTTTAAATTTTCTTCTACAGAAGGTCCTGCAACCTGAACAGGATAGCCTACACATACCTTTTACACTTGCCATCGCACTAAATGTACGAAACAAGCGTCAATTAGGAACATTCCCTAGGCAAGGGTCAACGACTTCTCCTTTGTTCAATGTGCTGCCACCCGATAGCCCATGAATTTTCCGAAATTCGGTCAAATTCTCGAATTGGCTAAAAACTTGTTCCTTTGGGTAGTTTGACTCCCTGAACACGAAAATCGCCCTGGTTTTGCGCAAGAACGTCTGGCTCGCGTGCTATGGGCTTCCAAACCTACCATGAAATAGTACTGTTTTTTTCAAAAAAACCTACATAACTCCGTTCAGAGAATTGTTCTGCAAATTTCGAATTCAGATTCGAGATCAGCGTCCAAAAACACGTCGGACCTCATGTATCCCTTTCCGAATGGCCACTTCGACCTGGGGTTCCCTGTCAGACAGGAAAGAAGCTTCGAGGTGGATGAACCACTTCCGTCCCCGCCTCTATTTCACATAAAACTTGTCCTGGTGATAGGGGTGTTCGCCTATGTACGGCAGGTGCGGCAATGATTGGCACTCCGGAACCGGGACATGCGGCTATGATCAAGGCACCGCCGCGACCGGAAGGCAGGCAATTTTTGTGGGCATCGTTGGGAATGAGAGGTGCGACAACGATTCAGACACCGTCGGGGCGGGTGTGGGTCGGGACTGTTCAGCATGGTCCCTGAGCCATGCGAACTGGATGTTCAGACACCATCGAGACGGGAAGGCGTGGTAATGGACTAGCATCCTCACTATTGAGACGTGCACCGTAGTTGAAGACATAGCTTGAGGTTATGAGGGACACAGGAACTGAAATGCATGCTTTCTGTAAATGAAGTGACGAATTTTAAAGAAAGAGTGCGGCGAAACTCGCTCTAAAAAGTCTAGTAGGAGTCGTTTATCGCGACCTCGTTGGTTGCGTTCCGCATAGGCCGTCGTCATACGTTGCGATTTCCCATCTTTAAATTCTGCGACTTTGCGATTCCGCGGTTCTGCGATTATGCGGCATCGCACTTTCGCACGCGACATTACGACCTTGAGACTTCGCATGCGGAGCCGCTACATAAAATCGCAAAATAGCAAAATCGTAAAGTCTGCCGGTGGCCATGCGATGCACGATGGCCAAGTAGTTGTGAAGGAAGGTAAAACCTGCACCGCAGGTTAGCTTGGGGGTGAGGTGCAAGTGTTCCGACTAGTGTTCCGAGAGGTCAAGTACAAGTGTTGCGTGGCGGACAATTCACAAAAGAAACGACGAGATAATCTGTCTTTGAGACTAAAACTTCATACTAAAACTGTTACAGTAACTAGCCTTTATCGGTTCAATGAATCTTATCTGCTTTCAGCTGGAAGTTGTAATGAATGGTGGATGTAACCGCTTAACCATTTATGTTATATACATCCAATTTCACATATCTAATTTCACAAATGTCAGTCTTCATTCCTTGGTCTTCATCGTTGACATAAATAGACCAGTTAGATCGCCGTCAGACTTTGCGATTTTACGGCGCCACACTTTCGCTCGCGAAATTGCGGCATTGGACAATCTCAAGGTCGTGGTATGGCGTGCGAAAGTGCGACGCCGCAGAATCGCAAAATCGCAAAGTCTGCCGCGACCTTACGCAGCCAAGAACTTGAAATCGTGGTTGACCAATACTCTGCTAGCTAACCCGCACATGGGTGACCTGGACACACAATAATCACCGAGACACTTGCCACACATCCCTGGTTTGGCCGCCTTCACGTTCTGCGTTATCGCCTTAGTGATGCAGAGGGCTCATACACAGGTGTTTTTCGGATTTCTGAAATCTTAAGAAAGCATAATGATGCTTCGAAAAGGGTTTGAGACTATAGCAACTATTAGGTTGGCTGATAAATTCCTGGACACTTCGAGACGTTTTTTTGTTTTATAACTTTTTTGGAACAATTTATAATCAATCAATAATATATTCACCACCATTATCAATAACCTTCTGTCATCGCTCTGGCGACCTTTCAATTCCATTCATCCAGAACTGTACAGGCTGCGGCGCTATAAAGTCGTTGATTGCGATTTTAGGTCCTCCTCTTTTTTGAACTTCTTGTCCTTCAGATACCTTTCGGGAGGAGAGAATAAATGGTAATCAGATAGGGAGAGGTCCGGAAAATATGGTGGATGCGGCAGAACTTCCCACTCCAAAGCCGACAAAGTATCTCGAGTGATCTTCGCTACATGTGGCTCTTAGCGTTGACGTGCAGTAGCACAACATCGGCCCTTCTTCTCTCCAGACAACCTCCTGCCCTTATATACCTATGTGGTGGAACATTCGAGAGCACTGTTCGACAAGGCCGAACATGAAATGAGCTGTCAATCGACGCATTGTAGATCAACCTGTTTTGAAGTGTCCAAGAACTTATCAGCCAACCTAATGAAAGGAGCGGATGGTGGACGGGAGCATATCGCCTGATGATTTGGGACTAGGAAATGCGGCAATGGTTTGGGCCTGGAAATCGCAGCAATGGCTCGGGACTTGAAACTTGCCTCTGCTGTATTCTACTTCTTCACTGCTCATCCGCACTGCAGCACTGCGACGATAGCGTCATCCGTTGCTCACTCTTTGCTGCGCGGTAGCCGTGACGTCATCCAGCACGCTACGCATACGCGCTGCCAGCGGGTTTTTCTCCCTTCCCACCCTTTTTTTGGCAAAACACCGCTTGCTGTTTCCGAATAAAGGATTCAAATTGAGTGATCAATCGAACAAAATACCTAGACAACCCAGTATGGAATTCAGAAGACCGTCCAAGTTCTGCGACTGAAATGCAGTGAGGACAAAAGCTTCAGTGTATCTTTTATTCAGCAATGTCCCACTACGTACCCACGAGAGGAATTCGAATCTACAGCTATAAGACAAAAGCTTTAAGAAACCATCTTATTACTTACTTTGAAGGACTTACACTACATATTCCCTTCCTAATCTTGGTGTCTGCCAACAAGCATGGATTGATTCTCAAATGCTTCCAATTCTGTTGGTAACTGCTCCTTCCGATTGAGGCAGATCTGGACGGCATGGACGATTGTGGCCACATCTCAAAACCGTAGCCATATTTCCCCTGTTGCATTGCGAACAAAAAAATATACACCTGTGAATGTGTCTAATGGTGACTTTAATTCTGCTATATCAGTTTTTGCCACCTCATCTAGAAGCTCAACACATCCAATATTGTTGCTATTTGATTTTTTTGATACAATGGTGAGCCCACGTGTAGCTGTTTACATGCCAATGCTTTTCACTCCTTTGATCTTCTATTTTATTGTACGCACCTTTGAATGTATTGAAATGAATAAATAAATAAATTGCGGCAGTCACTGCTGGCGGCGCCGCTAGTATCGAGTGGGTAATGGCGCCGGCAGAGACGCAGAGTGTTAAAGCAGTAGCTGCGGCAGACACTGTCGGAGGCGCCGCAGAGCATGAATGCAATCGATTGATTCGTGGACAATGGGAGGTTAACTTCACCTTGGATCTTGAATTCACATCTCGGCGCCGAAAGTAAGGATATTCCAGGCATCGCCCAAGCAGCTGCCACGTCAATGTTGTCGAGCGATACCACTGGATAGTCTGAAAAGTGAGGAGGATTAAGCGCTCGCTGATATGACTGCTTAACGCAACTGACATTCATTCGAAATTGTAGCAGCCTATGAAAGCACCCGCAGGGCTGGTACACGGTAGTGCGCGAATACGCGGAAAAGGCCTACATTGGTAACCGACATCGGTAATTTCACACTGTGATAAGCGCAGTACTGAGCTCTACTCCAACCACTATCTCTACACACACATATCATTTTTCGGAATTCCACGCAGCTTAACGGTCGAAACATTTTATTGCTATCGATATCGGCGTACGTAGTATGGTCACTTGCTGAATATTAGTACTTGAAGGCACCGAGAGGGGTAAGAGGAAAGTGACAAATGTGAATACATGCTTCTTCCTGAAAACACACCTTCCACTTCAGAAGAGGTGATGTGAAGCGAAACACGACTGAAAAAGCGCGGCTGGAATCTTATCACGATCCCACAGCACGAAGTGTTATTCTGCAGTTCATCAGCCGGGCAGGTTGCCGGCAAGGGCGAAACATCGTTCGCGGTCGGCTGCTTTAGCCTCTGGCCCATCTGCAATCTACCCCTGGCTAGTGACGCAGAGAGGCGCAAAAGCCGTTTTATTTCGTTCTTTCTCTACTGTTACACTGCTGAGCGTCTCTACTTTAATATTCCACAATCTGCCGAATTCGCCTCTCGGTGTCTGTAAGCCTTATTGGTGCTTGATAACCCAGTCGTTTACCCTCCACTGCCACCTATTAGGTTGTCCGGAAAGTAATGAGACAGATTTCGTAGTACTACGTAGTACTACCACTTTACCTGACGCACGAAGAACATCGTGTACCGTGGATTTAGTGGCACCCGAGGAGGCCGCAAGTTGCGCACAGTGACGTCAGATCGCTCTTCACAAATGGCAAGTATAAGTCGCTTCTTTTGTGAAGATGGACGTCCCAATCGACTACAGTTTTGAGACATTTTTCGAACTTGCCATACCATCTGAAGCACGTCGCTCGAGAAGGTGCTTGATCCTTCATTTCCTCCAGCAAGAGCCGATGGGCCTCATCCACGGATTTGCCGGAACGATAGTGTAGAAGGGGAGCTGCCCGATATAGCGTTTACTTCTTGTCCATCTCCGGCACGTTAGTGAAAGATGAAGACGGTGTGGACCATATTCCCTCCATGGTGTATATGTACGAGTCTTCAAACACCAAATTCCAGAGTTTCGTCCTCTCACGACTTCGACGTCCAAATACGCTGTTGAATCTCACCACTGCACTTGTCTCATTACTTTCCGGACAA
This sequence comes from Trichostrongylus colubriformis, assembly GCA_963978905.1. NCBI lineage: Eukaryota > Metazoa > Nematoda > Chromadorea > Rhabditida > Trichostrongylidae > Trichostrongylus > Trichostrongylus colubriformis. The sequence continues at coordinate 31,608,058 of OZ022260.1, forward strand.
CCTAGAACTTTAGAGTGCGTGCAAACAAAGGCCTGGCTTGGTCTGACGAAAGGGTTATCTCCATGAACAACTGTTAAGAATCAGTCATGGTAGTAGATTCATCCTGGAGTTGTCATAGCACCCAAAACTTTATTTGCTACGAAATCTTGCAGGTAGAAGTGCCTGAAAACGGGTGAGCGCACTTTGTTGCAGGGCACTGCCTTTGTAAGATGTCTCGCAAATATTTTTAGGTCACATCAGTGCACAAAGAACAGAACGATCAACGGGACCCTGTTGAGTCCTTACAGTGGGTGACGCAAAAACTTCTAGAGTTACTGGATGGCATGCTTATGAGCAGCCAGCACTGATCATAATTTCTGGAAAGCCAAGGGCGTACTATGAGTCGCATACTCGGAACTACTAGATCTTACCGCAACTCATAAATGTGGAATAGCACTACATTTAAGTGATGGAATGCCATGATGTTTTCAGGCTCCATTTGCACCCCCACCCTTCCACTTTCCTCTTTTTTTCGATGTACGACGGTGAGCGATGAGAGGCTTGATGCCATTGATGATGGTACAAAGTGCGCCCGTGGCCAGCTCTACTCCCGAATCGTGATCACTAACTGCCATAACAACCCCAAATTACACCGACCACAACCAGATTCACAAATGCGGACGCCGCTTAGATCACAATGACAGTTGTTATTTTCAATTGCTGGTCACACTTGCAGACCTCTGTGCTCTTGAAATAGGCTGGTAAACACAGCTCCCAGTGGGTGATGCTATTTGAAGAGATTTTAACTCCTCTGCACCCAAATGGATTCTTGTAATCACATTAAAGATTACCATTTGAAAAACCTCTTTCTGAGAAAACACGCGTAAGTGGCTGTTATGGTGCGAGGAGGCGAGACCAAAAATCACAACGAAAGGATCACGTTTGAACCCGCAGATGGCATACTGACACGTAGCATGTCAATATTTGTTTACCTTGTTTGTATGCAGCTGATGGTTCAGGTAAGCATACTTTGGCCCGATACAGATTGTTCCTGTAATCACTGTTGGGAGCTCCAGCAAACCATAGCATCAAATCAAGTGTCCAGTGATAGCAGATGCTTTCCAGTGGGAGCATCGGTGCACCCTAATCGAACAGAGTGGGGTCATTAGTGTGGTTCGGAGCAACACCAGGATCCCGAACCACTTTAGCGATTCGTCTAAAGAATCGTCCACGGGAAAGTGTGTTTCCTTGTTACCCACATATTTAAGTTGATTTGCCTAATAAGGGCCGCGTGCGAAGTTTAACGCGAATAAGTGAGGATAAGGCTAAGATAGACACAGCTCCCCAAATTCTCAGCCGGTTGGGCGGGGCCTTCGAGTAGAAGCCGGGTCCCGTTGTTCGCCGCTGTTGGAAACAGGGAGTGGGACTGATTACGTAACTTTCTGTTCCTTCACTGTGTCTCCGATTGCAGCGGACGGCGGGGTGGGCACTTGCTCGGAGGATCCGCCACTCGGCCGAGATTTTGTGGTGCTGTATCTTAGCCGGTTTCTCACTTTTTCACGCGAAACTTTGGGTGCAGTCCTTGTTAGGCGAGTGCAACATGAATATATGGTTAACAAAGAAACTCATTTTTCCATGAACACTTCCTTTAAGCATCTAAATGGAGAATGGAATTTTGAAACACTTCGCTCGAACAACCATTGTGCCAAAGCATCCCCATAGTTGTTGTGGAAGTGACCAAGCGCTTATGCGCGACATTATATACCCGCACTGTTTACAGAATCAAATGACACTTGGTTCGTTCAGTCTGTGAATGCTTTCGGACTGCCTAAGCTATTTGATGTACTCTGAAAGAAAAAAAAAACAAAAGCCAGAACATCAGTTGATCATTGCTGCCTGTAAACTACGTATAAATCAATTAGTCTTTGCTGGAGAAATAATCCGTACTCGGCGCCTGTTTATTTATAAGACTTTCGATCCTGGTCTTCCTTTCGATTTTTGTGAGATGTATTCTTACCTGGGGACTGTGATTTTTGTGCGATCAAATGGCTGCATCGATTTCGAGGGCATGGGTGAGGTTCAACATTTGTTCTTATAGTTCCTATTTTTTCATTTTTCCTATTATGTTAAATATTATCCGATTTAACCGATGCGGTATGAACCGCCTCATCGCTACTCATATGTAGTTAGCAATAAGTTCGACTGGCAAGAATACTAGCTTTCTTACTTCGCAATCTTTGTTGAGGTCTGTTCAAATGAAGCACTTTGAATTACTTTGAGTCAACCCTGATATCTATGAGACTGGCTTATGAATTCCTCAACAAAAACGCAAAGTTGTAAGAGCAGCGTAGTTGTTGGCAGCCTAACCGTCTTCCGCACATAAAACTTGTCGGTCTCGGTCTGATTTAAAGACAGTGATAGGCCATCTGATAACGATAACTCCTAAAATGAGTCACGCAAGTGACGCTGGGGGTCTAAGAAGACTATATGTGACGAAATTTCTGATAGAAAGAGTGCCCCTGGACTTTATAAGAGCCGTCTTCTTCAGCAGCTTCCACTTGTTTTATGCCGGCCCGCCTCTTTGAGAATGAACGGCTGCAAAGGGGTTCTATTTCTCAGGTTTGTGACCATTTCTTTCCGTTTTTCCTTCACTTTCGCACTACTATATATGTACGTCCACCTACTTCCATATTCGGCCCGATTTACCCCTATCACTACCTTTAATGGATTCTATAGACCGTCGCCTGAAAATGTTGTGCACGTTAGAGTCATCAAATGAAGAGAATTTCGATTCAAATCAGATATCAAATCAATCAAATAAAGAGAAATTTCGATCAACGTTGTTCCAAATTTCTCTCCACCCTCACTCATCGACCTTCGATTGTTGAAGTTGGCCGCACCGAAACTCACACTGAAGAGCTCAACGTTTGTGTGCACACTGCGGCGGCGCCTTTCCCCGCTATGCAACATTATCGAGTATTTGAACAGTAACAGTAAGCTACTCAGCGAATTAACAACGTCACTCTAAAAACTGTAGGAATCGCCGTCATCCTTTGCGCTTTTATGCGTCTCTTATGAATCTACATGGCAGCAATACGTGCTTATATTGGATTGATGCATAATTAATGCGGCTTTTTTCAACAATTTTAATTACCAGAAACAGTAATAAAATTTAGCAAAAACGTGCTCAAATAATTGTTTGGAAGCGTTTTCGCCATCGCAATCAAGGAGTGCTGCCCATTCATTAATTGTTAAAACGTCACTTTCCCCTACAGAAATAGAAATCCAGGAATCCGCATTAACTATGCACCAATCCAATATTACGAAGCTTGCTGTGTATCCGTTCACTGGAGTACTACAGCGGTTGATGCCATCAAATAAAGGGGCATGAGGGGAAAACAAAACAACTTCACGCGTAATTTGGAGGGCGAGTGGTTCCAATGGCTGAACAACGCTAGTAACCGAATGTTCAGGTGGATGGTAGGAGCGAGATTTCTCCATATACGAATCTCCATTGATTCTAACATTTTCAACACGATCAGTAATACGCTTGTGCTGAACCTCCGAAATTATTATGATATTTATTATTCGGCTAACGTTTCGGCAAATCGCCTTCTTCATTATGAAAAATGAAAATTCTTCTTCATTCTTCTTATGAAAATGAGAAGCTGTAGTTTGGCACCTCTCATCCCCCCCCCCCTCATGTAGGAGCAGCATTTGCTGAGGCATCTGGTAAGCAGCATAAAATTCTATAATTAGGGATTAATAAGTCACTGAAGCTATTCAACTATGAGTCAACTACATCGTTTTTCGCTGCAACGTCTGAACCCTTCTTAATGTGGTCCAACCCAAAAAGGCATCGAACTACAATAAGCTTACAAGTTCAGTCGCATGGCCTGTCTCCTCTCTCCGGTCTGGGAAAGGCTGGTATTAACCGAGGAGGGACGCGTTGGCGTGGGGAGAGGAGGGTAGGGGTTCGTATTTCCAGAAGGGGGCAGTATATTGTGTCGCCATTACCCCTCTTCAAACAGTATGGAGCCAGCCCTCCCTTGGATTACGATCTGTGAGCTGAGACGGCATCGGCTACTGAGGCAAGGTCTGCCTGATACAAGACACGGCACACCACTGTTATAGTTACCTCAGGACGCATTCATACTTTGCGGTGCCGGCGAGAGGGGGTGGCTGCATGTCTTTGCGTCTTCACCCGTGCCATCCTGTCTCGGTGCCTGCATCGTCCTTGCACCTCTCCGGGTGCGCAGCCTTATGTCAGGACTTTCGCACCGCAGCATGTCGCAAGCGAAGCAATGTGGACGAGCTAAAGGCGCAATGTTGTTGGGTCCCGAAGCGATTACAAGTCAACTGCGTATCGCACTGCTGTGTAATCGTATTAAGACCCAACTACGCATAGCTCGCACACAGCTCGCACACGCGCATAGCTCGCACACACTGCGTCGCACACCGCTCGTAGTCGTGCGAAAATCCTGACATAAGAGTACACACCCTACCTCCCCCTTCCACTCTGCCTCGTTGCGTGTATAAGCAACCATGCCCTTCCGGCGCGAAGTATGAACGTGGTCCTGCCGTTGCCTTTTCATGCATTCTATGCACGCTTCACGAATTAGACTAGCGCAGGGGTAATCGCTGACTCAGTACCGTGCGATTGCTAAGAAAGCACGCGTATTGCATTCCATCACTCGGTCTCGAGGGAGAGCCCACACCCAAGACCCGGTATACGGGGGCTGGCGCCGACGTCCGCCACAGATTTTGCAAAACTATTCGGGAACGCACTAGAAGAAGGAAAAAGAATCCCGAAACAGGGTGTGATGTGGCGTACAATTACCTACACCAAAGGACGTATTACGCGCAAAATTACTGTAACATGGCGTATAAGCCACTTGTTCGCTGTCTACTGTGAGGTATGCTTGACAATTGGAAAACTTCACCCCTACGCGCTACGGACAGTGGTTCAGGTGCCCTAGAAAGGGATAGCAGAACCTGTGATGCTTTTTTATTAACTCTGCTACTGCTGTGATTCTACTCGTAACTCTATATATTTACCGTAAATAATGTAACGCCCAGCATTTCCAAGCGAGTGAAGCTTGCGCCTGACCCACCCAGGTTCCTCCTGTGACAGGAAAAACTCGACCACTCCTTGAGTTACCACTTGAAACGAGTTTCTCGATCATTCCCTTGGTTCCCGTGAGAGAAATGTTATCGCACCACTTAAAGCGATGAATTATTGACGTTCAAAGTGCCCTTACTATGACCACTTGGTAACGTCAACAAATCAATGCTTATCGCCATTGTAATTGGTCACAGAAACGCCATAATCACCGGTTCTTCCAATTATCGATTTCGGTATTCCAATCTACTACCTGCATGTGCAATAATAATTTTTCTCATTTCTCCCTCATTGGTCCGGACAAGAAGGAACTAATGGTAATCAATAACCCTCTTTTGTTATTTCCCCATGTCCCCCGTCAGTAATTTCATTTCCCTGACTGAACGAATAAGTGGCTCCCGTCAATCAAAGAGCTGAACACTCAGCTGATTGTAAAAAAGCTAACGATTCCATTTTGATTCCCATTGCTGGCTGTCTCACACCAGCTCCGTCCCCTCACCCCTTCCCGCTCGTCGACAGCACCACAACCACCCCTCGTCGTTCGTTCCTAGACAAACACCCATGGCGATCGAAATAGCATTAATTCATGTTTGCCGAACAAGCCCCTCTCACACATCACCAGACAGCCACATAACAACCAGAAACACACCGGGCAGTTCATATCGAACACTGCCGTTCGTGCCTTTTCTTTTCTCCATTCCACCCAATCAAGGCCTTAATACAACGGCAAAAAAGAAACGAGTGAAACGCCCGAAAACAAGAGAAACAGGACCTTCTTCCCCACTTTTTTCCCTTTTGCCCCCTCTGCATCGCTGGCCACTGAGGAGCAGATGCAGACGGCGGGGGTTATGCCAGCCAGGCGCGCACGCTGCCCCGCCCTCACAATAACTCCGCCACTGAAACAGTGCACTTTGAGATGAAGCGCGGTGAGGACACCAAAGGTGCGCTTTTCGACGCGAGTTTCGCCACGAATTATCTCGTCATAATCGGTTTTCTCGTTTACTAGAAATATCGCTCCAAGCTCTGCTTCCCTCAGTTCTCCCTTTCGGAGCTTTTGAAACGACCCTTTGTCTTTCACAAAGCGAAACATTCGGCATGTCGAGAATGTCATGTGTATGCCTTGGCATTGTCAACGACCGGCCACCGCCTATCATTTATGACAGAGGGCGAAAAACGTTCGATTATCGACGATAAACCCACAATTAATGGCTGTCACAAGGTTCAATGAACATTTTTGCGGTACGAGATAATCGCTGCGCCACTAAACTGCCTGGGAACTATCTAATCAATGAATATCTATCAAAGTACGAATCCCACGAGATCCGCAGATATCCCTTCGGGTAGTCGGATCGGTTCCCGCCGTAAAAACTACTTCAGCCGAAGCAATAGTGCGAACTCATTCATCCCAGTGGAAAATAATATTTTCCGCTGCTTTTATCGATCAGAAACGCCCTATAAGCCAATATTTCATATTATCAAAGTGCAGCTAGGCTCAAAGGGATGCCTGAAGGCTTAAAATTGGCAAAATTGTGATGTGATTTAAATTCATAGTCCCCGAGATCAGTCTGCATTCAATCAATAGAGGCAGCGTTAGAGCTGGAGAGCTGCTAGCCAAACACAACCAACTGCCGACAGCTGGAACAGCATGAATAGAATTCTTTGGTAAAAAAGAATGTTCCAGATTGTTCCCCCCGACGCCGAGAGATTTCGAAAAGCCCAATTAGCTCGAACAATGGAAATTTTAGGGTAAACTATGTGCACACATGATTGCTTACCAGTGATCAAAGCAATATCGTCGTGAATAACCCGAAGAAACCTCCAGAAACTGTGATAATGTTGAAGTTTGCAAATCTGGGCTACCACGCGTGATGTAACAATACTATCGAATTTACATATGCGACTACCTGTTTTGTTTGGATTATACGACGCAGGTACGGAATAATTATGATCAATGAGGCATGACGCAAAATACGGGTGATTTATGCATCTATTACGAAGCATTTACGGACAGCTGTTAAAAAAAAATCGTTATTTATGTTGGGTCCACCTTGGCCGTTCTTGAGCGAGCAACAGAGAGGTTTTAGAGGTTTTGCCGTTGGCAACGGCATTTTTAAGTTAGTTTGAAATCGCACCCCTTTCACAAAATAGGTCATATTAGCGAATCTTCACGACATGGTGATTCCATTCGGCCGACTAATAACACATTTATACTCGGCGACAAGTGTGAAGGACCAGCGACGGCATACAGTATCTGCCTCTCAAACACATCTTCCTCGAGCTATTCCACGCCGCTGCTATCGTCTAGTTTTGGGTGTTAGTGTGGGGTATGTTTGGAGGCGGGATCGCCCAAAATTTGTAACGTGTCTGTAGCGCTTTCGTGGGAAATGGCGCGAAACACGTTCATATATCGATTCCTATGAATGTCGGTTTCTGGGAAAATATTTACATTGGCAGATTCATCGGAGATCACTAATTTTTTCTTGTTTTTTTACGATCTGTCGTCACTAGTCTCCTTTTTTTCTGAGCGAAGACACTCCATCCCTGAGAAATCGATCTTCCTAAGCGCTCTGTCGAGGAACAAATCGAGGCAATATCACCTCACAAGAAGAGACATCCTACGTAAGCATCATATAAGCTTTCTCTTTTCGAGAAACAGGTTTCATGCAAAAAATTGTAGTTCGGAACCGGAGTCCTTGAAGCTGCTCTGGCTGTAATCGTTCTCTGAATTTTAGAGAGTGTAAAAAGGGGCCTCGCTTATGTCAGATGGTGATTCAGGTGAAAATGAATAACTTACCCAATACGTAAAACAATATTCTGTGATTATTCCTGAATCTTGTTTTCATGGTAACGGCTTGATTATCAGGAGACAAAAGAGTATGAAATAGGTTTAATTGATAAAGTCTCTCCATTATGAAGAAAAAAAAAATACTTCATCTACTACATCCATTCTTATGGTACCCTTATCGAGAAGATGCTAGTCTCTAAACGACGTATCTCATATCTTTTGTAAATCAGAACTTTCAACCCTCAATTCGAGTTGGTCGTCTCCAGAATTTCGTGAAGTCACAGGACACTCAATTTATGTTACCGTTTATTGCAAGAGTCTGCGTATCCCGTGTGAGCAATGCGCGCGTTAAACAGCACGATCACCACCTTCTGCCGCTACCTGGCCCCATTCGAAGGTCCTGCCGCACACTACCATCATTATCGGTGGATGCATTTAGAGGCGGTTGCCGATTATGTGCGCAAAATCAAATCGTTTTGCAATGACATGTCGTGATTTCCACGGATTGTAGTGGAAGTAGAATCCCTGCAACTTCCATTTTCCCGTAAGAGAAGTCGATATGTGGATACCAATACAAAAGTACCCACTGTTCCTAAGCGCCCTAAACAGCGTGGATCGCGGCTGTGCTGGAGAGCGCCATACTCGTCTAGGAGACGTGCCCTTGTCGAGCACTATGGTTCCTATCAATGCTGGCGCTTTTTCCTTCCCCTGCTGTTCGCAAGGTGACCTTTCACAACTCGTCGAATAGTAAGTTGATTCAACTCGAAGGCGGAACTTCATTCACATGCGCTCACGTGCACTGTATGGGTTTCAAGAGCGCTGAACCCATGCAGGAACCGCTTGAATACACATCCCCGCGAGAAAAAAACGTGGCTCATCGCGGGGAGCTGATGCATACGCAGTGAATGAGCACCCCACCTCTCTAATTATCAGTCATACAACGGATATCAGAGCACTAAGGAGCACAAGGGACTGCTTGTCACGCTTGTCAACAACAGCTACTTGGCTTTGTCCCGAAAACAACCCATACAAACACAAACGAAATCGGTTCTCATTAACGAAGGCTGGGAACGAAGCAGGAAGTAAGGGGGTGATGAGAAATTACGAGAGTTTTTTCAGTGTTCTATGCGGAACTCAACTAATTTCGAGGCTGCGCAACAACTCCCCCCATCGATCGCCCGTGCCAGACAGGGAAGTGATGGAGCAGCGTCGCTCGCTCTTCGTGTTGCCGACACAACGGCGATGCACACGTGTTTGTCGAGGCTAAAGGACACCTTCGGGCACGAACAGGCTGATGACAACCCGAGGACGCCGGCAACAACACGTCGCAGCGACTCACTTCAGCGGACGTGTCCTTGGTCAGACGACGTTGTTGTCGTCGTCTACTTCCAGTACGTTCTCGTACTTTCGATCCATCCACTAAGAACGCATCAGGGTTACGTAGGTTTTTGATGCTCGTAGGTCTTTTTGTGGAATCATCATTCACGAAAATTCTCATTCAAACGCACGTACACAACTCAGTGAACGACCAGTTCACTGAAAAAATACACATTTGGATTGACTAGAGAATATTCTCGTTACAAAGCAACATAAGACGTCTCAAATCGCTTTATTTTTAAGGAGCATCATTCTGGGAGGGAATTAGGTGCTATTTACCTTTAGTCAATGATGGAAATACTGATCCAGTCAGCAGACAAGGAAGGCATTGAGAATGTGAAGGGGGAACTCACAGATCTACCAGCAATGTGTATTGCTAGTGGTTGGAGCTAGTTCCTAGTGTGGAACGTAAGGCTCAATGCGGTTTCGCAGAAAATTTGCGGCATGTCGCGCGCGACACATTTGAGCGGGAACTGTCGCAAAAGTCTTACTATGTGGCCTTTATCGCCGTTTGAATATGTCACGCACGACTTTTGCGAGCTGGATTTCACCTGTTATCAGGTTTTCTGAAAATTCGTATTTCTTCTTACAGCTTTGCATGGGACTGTTAGTAAGAAACAAATGGCGATTGCAAGGGCACAAGTAAAGTATTATATCAGTCGCACGGATGTGCACCGTTAAGGCAGGATTTTCTAACGAAGAATGCTGTGTGTGTGTCAGTTAGCGGCGATGTATGTTGTTAGGTCTAACGCGATTACCATGTCCTATGCTTGAAATAAGGCACAGAACAAGGTATTATTCGCCTTAGGACCCAACAACCTACGGCATTCCTAGCCTGCACGCATCGCGACGTAGCCGCCTTGCGACTATCCTAACGATACACACCCAGTTGTACTAGTATACCTTAAAAGGGGCATACACATGGATTAAGGTTTTGCTTTCCGAGCGTTATTCTATCCACAAAACCTTATACTAGCATGAATTGTGATTATTGGCTCTTATATTCGCTAATTAGTCATGATCCCTAATACATAGTTCAGCCGTTATAGAGAACTTTAATGTTCCAATCAGATGTTTTCAATTTGATCGATGAGCTCTAAAAAGTATTTGTAATTACGTTGTGTTGTTCAGTTGTGTTCAAGTCTGAAGCGATTTAGATTTCAAGCAAATAGTTTTTCGAAGAGTTACAGTTGCTTGAGCCCCATGTGAAATTATTGGGCTGTTGCCCTTCCAGGCAGCCGTGCTCAGGTATCGCGAAAACATCCATTACAGCATAAGGCATAGGAACACGGCGTCTATAAGAGAAATAGTACATTTTTCCTCGCTTGCCCGCAGCGAGACGCGCAATCGATAGGAATCCCAGTGGAAAACGTGCGTGTGTGTGTGCCCACGCGACGTCATCACGTTCTTTAACGCGCCTGTGTTCCAGGAAACTAACGACCGACGAACGTTTTCTGTGCTGCTGTGATGCCTCATCCCCCTACTCGACGCAGTTCTCCAGTCTTGGGCAAGATTCTCAGTCCCTCAAAACAGCGGACTTGCTTAGCGTCGTCACAACAACTCGCTCCAGTCGCCGGCGCGGCCCCGTCCACACCCACACAAACAGATACCGCACAACACATTGTCGATCACCCATCACGATACTCACAAACACTTTGGATGGGGTCAATGTAGCACTCCATAGTTTCGATGGTGGCAAGCGACCCCGCCGTTAGCAACCAAAAACCCCTCGCCAGTCCCTTCTCTCCCCGTATCGAACAAGTCGTAGCAACAGCAGCTGGGTGACTGGGCGACCACACCTCGGCCGCCGAAATGTTCAATAGTCGAGCACAGGTGCTTCTTGCGTCTCTAGCCCCTAGCATAAAGGTTGAATTGCTGACGCGCACACACTGTCGTCACCACTTTTTGCCGACGATTAAAGGAGCGATCTTGAAGCAACACAACAGAACAAAATCACACAGCCATTTATTTGCAAAATCATTCGCGATTCATTACATACTATTTACAGCCTTCTTAGGAAGAACAGATATACCTAGGTATAAGAGGAGGACACAAAAAAGACGTATACGGACGGACGGACGGATTGAGGGACTGAAGGAAGGCAGCGCCCATATATCGGTGAGACTAAAAACGATGATGCGGTGTCGATGAGGCATCATAAAGAAGCAGTGGTGTATGTAGGATTTTCATTACCTAACCAACAAGTTGAAAATACCAACCACTACATCAGTCTCAACAATCGAATATGGATGTGGGGGACACAGAGTACTGTTCCAACACAACTAGGTCAACCAAGCAACAAATCAATAAATCAATACACAAGGCAATTGTGGGCGGCGCCGTTCGCGCAACAGGGCGCGCGTCCTGACTACTTGACGGAGGAAGAATGTCGCGGATATAGACTTCTGACCAATCGCAATGTTTAGACACATACCAACAACGAAAACGACCTAGCAAGCATTAACAAAGACCATTCGGATCACAGAGGCTAAGAGCGTGTGGCGGTCCCTATGAGAGAAATATGGACGTCGGGGAGAACAAGTCGAATATCCTAAGAAAATCAATAGAAAATTTGGACATTAACGCAAAAAGATGGAGGCCCGACCCAGTGTTCTCTACAGGAAACACACTAACACATCAAAATTTCATTATAGAGAATCGGGTATGATGACTGAGTATTAGCGACGAGACCAGTTAAACTGGGACAGCCGCGTTTACAAAGAAGACACACAAAAATCGGAGGAATACACTTTTTCTTGACGAAAGGGCTCATCAAAAGAAGGAGACGCAATCACGGGGTGGTGCAGGCTGTGTGTGTGGCCTAGATTCGCTGAATCTTATCTGAGACGACAACGGGATTGTTCTTACGGATCTCCTCGCGCTCCATCGTCTTGTAGTCAAACGAACAATTGTGCGCTTGATCATAACGGTGCTCTCCACAGTATAGCCCTCCACATCGACACGTGAAGCCTAAACAATCACTTTAAGCTAAACAAAAGACGAGAAAACCGTAGAACGAAATATGAAAACTCACCAGTGAGGCCAACTCTTTTCTTACACATTTGACAACGATTAGCTTTCTTTACGGGAACAGGTGCATCGACAGAAACAGCGGAAGACTCGCTAATAAGAGCACAGCTGAAACAGCGAGAATGAAATCCAGATACATTACAGTTGTGGTCCCATTGACTGTAAATGTCTGACATTGTCAAAACTAATGACAATGAACAGGTCGGATTGCCATTTGAGGTCACCTTATTTATAGGAGTATTTGCGATACAAACCTAGATTCTGGTTGACTAGCAGCAATTGCTTCAGCACTCTCAAGTTTGGCAGTGACGTCACTGGCAGCATGCGCTGCTTGTGCGCATGTCTGCGCCGGTGGCTCGGACATAGGACAGTCGGACATTAGAGAAGACGATGCAGTCATAGCCATTGGAACTGCAATATGATAGCAATGAATTTGTGCAAATCATTGCTCAATGAGGAGATCAGAGCTCTTCTTTGAATTGATTTCGCTTTTCGTGATCACCTCACCAATCCATGTTAGTTCCGCGCTGAATGAACATTTTGTTGGAAGAGAAAACAACCGGCGCACTACCTTCATGAATGTGGGACTTGATCAAATCCAGTTCTTTGAGCTTTCAAAAATGGGTGTATGTGTGGAAGAAGCAAAACACTATACAGGGTCCTCACTATTTTGCCGTGGCAAGCATGTACTGAAGTACCAGGATTTCTAGAAAGCAGAGTAGCGGGCTAACGAGTTTAATATAAATGGGCACTTGCTCAAGAACGTGACTCTAAAAGCAGAATCGATAACGTCAACCCCCACCTCTGTGCCCCTCGCGCCGCTCCCCGCAAACAAAATGGAAACTCTCCCACTCCCCATTAGACCACCCCGCCAGTCGCAGCCGATCGATAAGGCGCATAGACGCCAATAAGACAGCAGCATCGCCAACACTAAAGCGTTTTTGGATGACGAATCAACGAGAAAATGTTAAACTCACCAGTGGGAGATAATCTGGCAGTATCTTGATTACGCTTTATAGAATCCTTGAAACACTTAGAGCACAAACCTTCATTAGCCTGAAAAACATAAGCAATTATTAGACAAAGCTACCTCTTAGAACAATGACTCTTTGTAGGGTTGAGTCAGTTAACAAGTACCTGTGATCCAAAAAATCCGCATCCGTTCCGACACAAAGAAGTTGTGGATGGTTGTTGCTGATTCTCCATCTCCACCTGAGAAATATGCACGGTACCGGGCTAAAAGCGAGTAGGGTTAAAATGACCAGAGTGAGATGGAAAACAATGCTACTGTACGAATTCGAGCGAAAACAATGATCAACGATAAACGGTCATCACGAGTATCATGAGAAATTCCATATCAATTCTAACACTCGAAAGTATCGCATGTGTAAGACGTAGATAAACGCAGATAGTAGTTTAGATTGCCAGCTCATCGACTTTGACGTGGAAGAAATGCACAACGCGCAAACACGTTTTAGCGAAGCTCACAGCACCCACGGCAGGGTGGAAATGTGTAGTAATTACAGCCGATAAGCATGCTTGTGAGCCGTTCCCAACCAACTCATATCATTTAAAACTAAAAACAAGTTCAGGCAAAACTATGCTGTTGCCGTATGTGCACATAAGACGAAAAACATGAAGTGAAGGCACAACAATTAAGATGGGGTGGTTACGCAAAAGGAAACAAGCTCAAACAATACCGCAGTATGACGCAACTGGATAACAGGATAATACTATTAAGTAAAAGAAACACACAAAGTCACACTCGTAGAGTACATCACAAAAACACAGAAAAGGACACAGGCTCAATTCAATCAGACCCACAAGAAACTTACAGAGAATAGAGCACACTTTCCGCGAGAATGTCTGGCATAACGCTTTTAAGACTTGAACTATTACATATAAGCACAACAAGCAATCTTCGTTCCAAAAAGAATAACGACCGCAGAAGACCTTGCCCATTTCTCGTAAGGATCACACCCTTCCAGAATAGGGTAATAGGACCCCATGGAATAAATTCGCCTCCCTTTCACACTCAACCCGGATCTCGAAAGACGAGGATGCACTCCATTGAGTACGCAATCGCCTCACGTCTATAGGATAAACGAGTGGCGCCAGCGCATCGACGGCACGCCCTGCAGCGCGTGACGACGGCCAATGTTCGCGTGTAGGTGATGCAGTCTGCGCGACCCAGACGCGAAAGCAACGCATAGGCTGCTGCCTCGCTCAATATCGCGCCAAACTGACGTCAAGGACATGGGAGCTAAGCATGTATACATCGGGGGCGCTTTTGAGTACAGTATTAGGTATGCCACTCAGAGAACGGCGCCGAAAGTGACGCGAATATCCACCAAGGACAACAATTAGCCGTGACTCTTTCGGGACGTGGAGTGGCAGCCCACATTAATAAGGTGGTACTCAGCGTCACCTACTTGTCTATAAGTTTTCAATCCATCAGGCTTACACAGCCCAAGAGCTGGAGATGGGAAATGAAAAGCAGAAAACATAAAATGCATCAATACACGTGATAAGGGACTTGGGAAGCGATAAGAATACCAGAAACCAAACAGCACTGTAATGAATTGTAATAACCTCTTTCTCTACAGCAGAAGTAGATAGAAACACACTATTTGACAACATCAAACAACACTGTCGTGCTACCAGTCAGGTTTGCACTTTGTCGCGCATGATCGAACACAATTTTTCCGTTCATTAAAGACTACACCGCTAAGATACCACGTCAAAGTTCCCATGCAGATAGCCCAATACCGCTTCATGTCTCTCAAGATCCTCATTTCTTTGAATCTCTCATCTCAGATCGGTTTTTTTCACTAGTGCCAATCATTAGTTCAAGACATACGCGACTAACAGCGTAAGCCTCCGTTATTCCTATCGAACTACAAAAGAGGAGATACACACGAAGGAAATTTGTCGAAGGCCGCTAGTAGCACGTTGCCTTGACAAACAATGACAAATCTGACCTTACCCTGATATTACCGATGGGCGCTTCTGAGGACGGGGACGGGGTGGACGCTAAGGCATACAATACCCACCATGATCAAAACAAGCTAATCAAAGTTGAGGACGGTATGAAGGAGGATAATGAGCTAGGGGTCATTTTATCTGATTTGAAAAGACCTCCGTGACAGTGAACCACTTCTACCCCAGCCCCTATACGTATAGCGCCAATTAAATATGAGCATCATCCCTGTGTCAGATCTTCACATTATAAAGTGATCACTTATATGATTCCCTTCAGAGGGCAGAAAATGCTTCGATACTGTGAAGAAACCAAGAACATGGTTTTGTTACGGATTGAGTCGCGTTCGAATTCACTGTGCAGGTGAAGCAAAAGGCGTGGAGCAGTTCAACAAATATCAAAACAAAAGAACTTTCAAATATGGACAAAGATGTCGCTTGTAAAATCAGCAATTCAGTACGAGTATAACAGACACCAGCCAGATACAGTACTGAACGAGTGTAGTCGAGGATGCAATCCACTGAACAAATTGAGACTTGTGACCAAGTATTGACGTGGATTGTTAGCCTGCGATAGACGGTACACACACGAGCGCTGGGGCGACGCACTGTTGGGGACTGGCGCCGAAGGGGCGTGACTAGCTGGGTGCAGGCGCACCCCTGACTAACGTCACGTGAGACGTATGATAAAGTGCGTCGTTTGACGTCAGGTCGTGAGTACGGATGTGCCATGAGCTCTAGCTTCGTCAATCACTGGTCATCGAACATTCTAGACATTATAACAATCATTAAAACCATTCCGATAATTACGTTCTTTCAATGAACAGGCAAATCAATACACACATGTTCCTACGTCAGTACATGGTGTCTGCTCTTCTGCTGGTGACATTCTTTTCCCGCAGCTCTTTGATAGAAGGAATTTTCACCATAAACATCACACTTTGATTCAATCCATTCATTGGTTGTAGTGGCCACCCTTTTCTGGATACCAGTGGCTTTCGCGTAAAGCACAAGAGGCAGTGACACCTGACTCTTCCAGGAATATCAGGGCAAGAACGTATCAAACCAGTTTTTTAATATTGCCCTACAAAATATGACGGCACAACTTTGTTGCCACCAAAACAGCGCTGAAAAGCAAGTCGGAACAATTCAATCTTATAAGTGCAGCTATGTTCACACAGGAGTAATCGCTTTCTTTCGTGAATCTTGCTTACGAATGAGAGATGGCGTGGAAAACCAGCGACGTTTCTATATCGAATGGATTTGATGTTGGGAACAAAATACACAAACCACATATGGTTTCGATTGACAATATTTTTCGAGAACCTTTTAACGGATTTGTTCCTATGATTATCGATCATCTGTCTCCGAACTCAAGCGCGCAAGGGATTTGAAGCAGAAGCATTAAAGGTTTAATAATCAGGAATGAAGTCCTGTCTTCACTGTTCTGTAGTTGGCAATGGCCTGATGCTGAACTTACATTCCGCCATTCTATAACCACACTGGGTCATGTGTGCGACCGTCAAACAAAGCGTACATGTAGTGTCTTGCATATTCATCGCCAACCACAACCGCAGACTCCCGATATGCGCTCCCCAACAAGTCTGATGGATCCCCGCTCTAGGGTGAGGAGTCGTATGCAGATCACAAAGAGTAATACAATCCTAAGATTCTTTGGGTATTTAAAGGGACACCATTTACTTCCTATATCACCGCAACTCGTCCATAAAAAGGGGCTATGCTAGCAGATTTTCCGTTCGCTCTCCTGTGATCAGTTACCATCTCTATCATCTTCCAGGAACGTTCGGCCAGCACACGAATAGTGAGTGACCTTTGCGATCCGATGGATCTTATCTCTTCGACCTGGGAATGGCAGATGGTGACCGCCATCCTTGATATCTTTTATGACACCATCATCACCTTTCTACTTTAGCTTTAGATCCTGGAATAAGCTCTTAGAATTACATTGAAGCACACGACGAGCCAAAAGCGACTGGCACCTGTTTCGATCAATTAAGACGGAGATATCGGCGATGGCAGGTCATATGAGGTCACCCATGTGGGTGCCACACTCGAAAACAACATAGTCGACCGCATGGTTACAATCAACCAGTACAGCTGTCTGAAAAGGCTACAGCATTAATGACAACTTTTAGATTTAACAACGTGAAGTCATCAGCGATGTATCGATATAATGGATGATGAAAGTACTGCTGTTAATTACTGCGTACGAACAACAAGTACTAGGGAATGGATCCTGAGTCCATGAAGGAAAGTCATTTCGAGCCGATGCATCTAAATTCACATGTCCGCACAAAAGAAACCAGTGGAGATAGGAGACCTCACAAAAAGGCTTGAGCCAAGCGTGGGGATCAAAAAGCTTGGGATAGGAGAGTGGAGATCTACGAAAGGATGACTCTGAGTCACGTTATGTGGATTTCATAAGCTTAGGAAGGGAAGAGCTTCAGGTTCGATAGACCAATGGCCATCCCTTTTCTCCCTCTTCAACTTCTTTCCAGAAAGAAGGGTAGTCTCGTAAGAGCTGGGACAGTGCTAATGGAGTCGTAGGGGGGCAATGATTGTCATATCGTCTTCCTCCCTCGATACCGTTCTTCGATTGCAGTTCAAACACCCAAGTGATATTTCTCCCTGAACCTTGAGTTAGGGAGATGGGACTAGCCCCAAAACAAAGGCTTAGACTAATAGCTCGGATGGAGAGCCAACTACACTGACACCGGACGAAATGAAATCACAATGTACCCATCGATGTAGCGAGGACTAAGAAAGTCATCCTGATAGAACGCTGCTATCCCTTCGAACCCTACTTACTTGTTTGCTCAGTCCTTCTAGGATGAAAGAACACGTGAAAGAGAGAAGGAAAGAATGAAATGAAGAAGAGAATGAAAGAAACGTCCACCGAGCGAAGCAGCGCCAACGATGACTGTGAGCGAAGGGAGGCAGAGTGATGACAATTCGCTCCGTTTCTCTGCTGCACGCCGCGACGCGGTCGCAAAGCCGTGTTGGCGATGGGGCGCGGAATCCTCGACAAACACTCGTGACATCATTCGTTATACTCTCTGCTTCTTCCATCAACACCCATATGATTGGAAATGTCGCAATTATAGCGTCCTGAGCATAGCTATGTAACCACTGGAGGAATAGCGACAAGGGTTGTTAACAGTTGATCACATAGAGTGGAGCATGTTGGTCTAGAACTTGTGACCGATGGGTACGCATTAGACGAGCACAGATCAAAGTCGAGCTAGTGGAACCGAAAGCAGTGATCTCATATGGAAAACATCGGCTGAAAAATGACTGAGGAGCGAGTAGATGAGGGCGTCATAATCAAGATAACGAATGATCAATAAAAAGCATGGAAGGAACCTAGGGACTATGAAGCTGTGACGGCGCAAAAAATACCATGGAAGATTTCAGAAAACTATGGAAAGGTCTGGAATGGCATTACAACGAATTGATGACATGAACAAGTCAAAAATAAAAAGAACCGAGCCAATTTTCA
Source organism: Trichostrongylus colubriformis (assembly GCA_963978905.1). Taxonomy (NCBI): domain Eukaryota; kingdom Metazoa; phylum Nematoda; class Chromadorea; order Rhabditida; family Trichostrongylidae; genus Trichostrongylus; species Trichostrongylus colubriformis. Next base: position 31,626,850 of record OZ022260.1, read on the forward strand.
GTGTGCAGCTTTCAAAACGCAATAAAAATTGGAATGATGAGTCAAGCCACGGGTTTTTAAGCTATCACGTTTATGTCATCGCTCGTCATTCTCTGAGTCATCCTATTTTTGATGCTGACTTTGATTGTGTTTAGCGGGCATGCCATTTCTTTGTTTTCTTCTTTTTCTTCTCTACCATTCATCAGACACATTGTGGTTAATGTGTTGCGAGGAATTTCTATGTTTACTGCTTACAAAACTGCTCTGTCATCTCATTGGTATAGCTACCCTACCCTTATGTAATGGTATACGATAAAACTCACGTGGTATACGGTAGATTAGAGGCGATGTAAACGAATACACGTGAAAACGTCAATGATAAATGATGCCTGCATTTATCAAGGGTACACAGAAACGGTAGCGAACGTCGACCCATCAGTTAGTCCGCGGCTGGATAACAAGGGAAAGGTCGTTAACCTTACCTCTTTCCCTCTCTATCAACGCAAATTCATACCCCATCACAACTGAGCGCTATTTATATATTTATTTATTTACTCAGCACTGTGTAAATGTGCAATCTCACCCCGTACCTTCTACCATTTCCCCGACATTTCCCCGATTTTGATCCTTAAAGGGACCTCGCAGAAAATCTATGGTACAGTATGGATGTAAATATTTTTTTGCTATTTATAGAAGGGGAAATGGAAATGACACTACGACCTGGAGCAGACGAAACAACCGAAGAAACTAGCTACTGGCCTTATCAGTCGACTTGATAAGTGGTGTCAGGTGATTAGATCACGGTACTGCACGAACTGAGATGGTGCAAGAGAGAGAGGAGAAATTGACGGGCCAGTATTTCTTATGTATAAATTAGATGGCTTTTAATCAATCATCTGGAATTGAGTTCCAAACTCAACTAAGGTAATCAACTAAGGTAAGGAAGTTAAGCTCAACTCATAAGCTCGATTTGGTGATGGAATAGAAGCAAAAGATCCTGTTACCACATATACGGCCCGCCGAGGCCATCCGGCTTCCAGGAGCGATTACTTGCTGTCAGATTCACGCGGACGAAGAGAACATAAATTTAAGCATCAACTGACACCCTCACGTCATTGTATAGGCGGGAGGTCCATTTCACCGATTTTGTGATTGTAAGTGAGCGCAGAATGCGGGCACATTCCAGAAGCATCACTTAGGATAAGTCAGGTGATGAGATCATTTATCGTTTACAGGCCCATAACCGCCCCCTCCCCCCTTTTTCTCACCATGGCATAACTTCTGCCGCATGTTTGTAGAACTATGCGCTTGGTGTGCGCTCGAGAGTACTATGCATTCAATGTCCCTTCTCATTCTCTTTACCTTACCGTTCATGGTTTACTGTCATTTAGGATCATTTACGACCTCCCCTGTTGCAATACTATCCTCTGCATGACCCTATTGGCCCCTAAAAGGGATTGGCTCGGGATCCGTTCGATGCTGGCATCTGGAATCGACCGGCCCACGATTCTAATGGTTCCTAAAATGGATCGGCTCAAGATCTGCTCGTCCTTATTGGCTCGTCGGTTCCTAAAAAGGGTAAGTTCGGAATTTATTTGCTGCTACGTGGCTCTAAATGGCCGATAAACCAGTAACTGAATCATTTCGTGAAACAGTCGATATCCATAAAAGGGTGATTCAGAAGTATTTTCTGATTCGAAAATTACAAATACAGATGATTCATGAGGGACTCATTCAAAATTCTCACCATTCTTTGAGGAAACACCATAAATGTTTCGTTAACGCTGTTACGCTCGGCATCATCATCGTTTCACCATGTTGTTCCTGCTCAACCCACCGTCCTGTCCCGTGAACTCGTTTTTCAGCCAAAGTTTCCTATCTATAATCGCTATCCGAAGGGGAAGCGGAGCTGGCGATGGAGACACAAAATGATTGAAGACTGGGGCTTTCAAATGGATGGGTACTTTCAAAATTGACGCTCTTCGAGTAGAGAAGAATGGAAGAGGCCAAGGTGATGCTGCTGGGCGTTGTTGACGACCTCGACAGACCCACGACCCTTTGGTAGCTGTTCAACGTCGTCAACACTGGTCGACGAGGATGATGACGACTTCGTCGTTCTTGTTCTGTTTGCGGGGCCTTGTTATCTCCCACCGCGCAGATAACGCGACGGTGCGCGCGGCTCCTTCGCTGTTTATCACCCGAACGGCGAACCAGAAATGGAGGACGACAGTTCTTAATTTGCAGAAGGAGGGGATGATCTCGCCACTTGGCGCTGGGAGCCAGCCCGGTTGAAGTATCTGCCGGTAAAAATTAGCTAAGTGTGTTAGAGACCTCATCCCATCCACTGGAAGGTTTGCAATATCCTTTTACATGGGTCGGGATAAATAAGTATGAATACGACCCCCATACCACTTACCTCTCAATTGAGAACTTCCAAGGTACAGTACACAGAAGATTTGTGGGCTGGTAAGTAAAGGTCGAGCATGTAGAATCAGCTACGCTCTGAGCGACTTGACAGAACCTCTAGAAACTTCCACCAGGTTTTTTTTGGCACCCCTCTCCAAACAATCGCGGTGCGAATCGAATTGTGAAAAATCACGTACACATCAGGAAGCGCCCGCTGCGACACCACACACACACACTTCGGGACTACCGTAAGAGCTGTTTGCCGCGGTCTCGAGATAGAATTAACGCTCCGAAGAGAAAGCTGATGACCTATACCACCATTCCTTCCCGTCTGGGGACGACGACGACGACAGTGCGCTTATAGAAGGGCTAATCCGCATTGTTATGAAGCTGCTCCCTAAAATCGTTACCGCCGATTGAACTGACTCACCTTGCCAAGTGTGTTTCGCCAGCAGTTGACGAGGGGGTCGATCAGCTGACCTTGGCAGTGGCGCGTCTCGTCGGCGTCGACGGCGCAGCAGCTGTTCCTGAAAGAGCTCTTGAAATCACACTGTACGGCGCGCGGCGATGTTTTTCTGTGGTGTCGCATCAGCTACAAAATACAAGGAATGCCATCGCTCTGCGCTTTTGTCGTTCCCGCAAGTGCTCCCATCGGGGTCGTCGTGCTGGCTGGGAGGGGGCGAATCGTTCAGCGCGGCGCGATTTCTCCCTGCCTCTCTGCGATGTCATCGAGCAGCAGAACCATAACTCTGAAAAAGTGCTCCGATAGTGCGATATCCGAAGGTCATTCACAGCACATTTATTTTCAGGCTACGATAACTCGACAGAGGCCGTATGGTGATGATATGGAAGATTTCATGTGCAATCGGATTACACTTTTGGGGTGAGAGGTAGCCTGGGGGCCGGGGGGGGGGAGGGGGGGTGGGGGACAGCCGAGAAAATAGGAAATGTGCACACCACAAAAATCGAACAACTTGTTGAAAATCCTCAAAATTACAGTAAGGACCAGGGAGAAAAGTGGGAAGTGAGATAGATCTGGATAGATATGATTTCGTAGCGGGACTTATTCAAAGCTCATTCCGCCCCTTTTCTGATCGGCTTATTTTTCATCCCAGATTAGCTTGGGTGATGTAGCGATTAGGAAACCAACGAAAGAGAAAGGGACGGAAAATGACGATAGTATCAAATGGTGAGAAGCATGGGCACGTTATCGGCCGACGCACATCACGTGCCGCCGTCACTGATGTAATCCACACTGCACTTCTTCCCCCGCTCCCAGCACTAAGTGGGGACCGACCGGCTGACTTCTACACCGAAAGATGGCTTAGTGAGCAGTTCAAAGTCAGGTTCAGATCATTTCAGAGTCACTCGCGATCGCTATTTCGCTGGGTGTTTGCTCAGAGAAGCTGCAGAAGCAGTCAAGCTGCTCGTCGACAGATACCCTCGTGCCCTCACGTACCCTCACGTTTGTGTGTACGGGAGGTTGACGATAAGACCTGAATATCGTTACGTTTGCTCCGCGCACTTCTTTGGGGAGATAGAAAAAAGACAACAATCTGCCGATGATTCGCAGATGCCACACAACCGGTTGACGTCGGTCGACCAACGACAGAAACGAGGGGGTGCCGTGCGATGGATGGCATGAGAGGGAGCGACAGCTGGACGACAGGGGTCATGCAAGTATTCTCGCAAAAGGTTTTTTTCGACTGACGAAAAAATGCTCATCGAAGAACATCGTGAACAATAACAGAAGATTGATGGAACTTTCTTCTAGGCATTCCTATCTGGAAAGTTAGCTGTAACTACCCAGAAAGGTATGTCTTTTGAAGAGAACGCGATCTCATCAGTAACACCACATTAAAATGATTTTTCAGTGGAGTAAGAAAAGTACTAGGTAGCGCAAAGTGCTGTGCGAAAGTGGCTTTTTTCGCTGGTCTTGGAAATTCACTTTTCGCATATGGTCACATGAATAGGAATCGTTGGATGGATGATAAATTGGTTAGATTAGATAAAAGATTATGAAAAAATGGGTTATATCAGCGAATACCCATTTGCTTTCTATCGATTTAATATATTGAAATTGATTCAAAAACTAGTCAATCGACAGTACTATCTCAAGTTCTTCTATGGTTTTTTGTAATTGACCAGCAATAATAAATAAATAAATAAATAAAAAACTAAATAATGAGTTGTTGACCCGTCAGTGTCGCCGCGTTCCCAGCTCCAATGAAAATGTTAAAAATAGGTTTGCCTGATCCCTCATGGCAATTTTTTTCATTTTTCGTCCAAGGTACTGACGCATTTGTGGGACGTTCTTCTTCCATAGTTACGGAAATGGTCGGTGATCGGTGAAATTCGAAAAAGGTGTAATCCTCATTTTTATCCCATAAATGTCCCATTATTTATACATAGAACAAACTGAATCAGGTAGATCGGACACAAGGTTGATTCTCTTCACCATCACACTACAGGTGCCCTCACATCCTCTAGTGCTCATGCTAATGCGGTTTGGAAGGTGTATCATGGGGGCGAACTGACGCGATAGGACAACTGGACAAATATTTTAGTATAAATCAATTGGAATTGTGCAATCGTAGCAATTCCACCAATGGACAAAATGAGTTCAAATGAAAGCTGAGAAGGTCGGAAGCTTACTGAAAATTCAAGTTTTGGGATTTTCAAGTTCACAAATCCATTTGCCAGTCTTTGGGGCTTGCTCAAACCATTAATGTGACGACTTGTCCCTTTGCTAGCAATTAATGACAAAAGAATTTGGGGCAATTTCAGACAGTGACTCAATGTGTGCCCACAAATTTCCACTTGAAGACGTTCTCGAACGAATCCTCCTCAAGGCATCCGCAGCCTTCACCTCTCTTGGGCACTAACGCTAGTGCAAATCCATAGATAAGGCGATGAGCCTAAGTTTCAGCATTGGGGTGGAAATTTTTTTGTGAAATGCGATCCTCCAGGAACTAATTTCATGATACGAGTGCTGTAAGAGTTTTTTATATATATCAGAAGGTCATATTTTTTCATAGTCTGGTAAATCAGAATAATCATATCTTGTATTATTATTTACTGCACTACTAATAGTAGTACAAAACATGGCCTTGAAGTCCTGTTTCTAAAATAAAAAATGTCGAATTTGTAGCCTAAGATTCCTCGACTGGAGCTGAACGAATATGTTCCTTCTCTTTCGGTTTTCCCCCAATCCTTTCTAGTTTATTAATTCACAATCCAAAATGCAACCGGTGCATTACCCTGGATAAACTTTTCAATATTCTTGGAAGATATCGATCTATCAGTCCCATCTGACCCTAACCCTTTAAGGGGTAAGTATGGCAGAAGAAGTGAGCTAATACTGGGTTGCACCACCCTGTTGCCTGTTGCCGTCTCCCAGTGATACCAGTACGTTTTGAGGAGTAGAAACCAGCGGTCATGACGAAGACGGGCGTGGTGCGTGTGGATGCACCTCACCTTTGAGAGTTTTTCCGAACACAGCCAATTGCTAGGTGATGCAGTCGTAAAAGGCTTATGGCTGAACGAGAAAGATAGAGGCAAAACGAGAACTTCCATTGTGACTGTAACGACTTCATATCGTTAATCAAATTGTGCCGATTACGACATGCATTTATTGGCTATCATTGCCGAGGAGACGGATGGAGAATTGTATTTGCCGAGTGTATATGGAAAACGATCAGCACTCGCACTTTTCCCCACTTGAATTGCCGACTGCAACGGCGACGGAATGGGCCGACGCGGCGAGTAATGGCCAAACGGGCCCACACGGCCGCCGTCGGGGGAGTTCAAGCGACAGAAATTGAAAAATGGGGGACTTTGCGCGAATCATGGGGCCCTCTATCGGTTTTTTTTCACAGTCCGATTGGATACTTACGAATGAATGCCGATTTGATGGGAGTCGATCATCACAGCAGTGTTGATACGAAGCGACGAGCATCGATTTATCGTCAGCCCCCCTTCACTTGGGGTGTGTGCAAAGCGACCAATAGATCTTTGTTTTGATAAACGATGGGGAATTCTGCAAATGCAGAAAAAAGTGGCCATTTTGTACTGATGCAACCATCGGCATGAATTCCTCTCGGTCACGTGAATTTGCCAGTTTGCGAAGCGCGCTTAATCCTAGCGATTGAGAACCCACCCATTGCATCCAGGGACTAGGCAGGGCTCCCTTGGGTTGAGAGAATACCCGGTCTTTTGACTTTTATTTTTTGATTTTTTAACTTTTAGTTTTTTTTGATTTGCAATTTTGACTAACTTTTAATAACTTTCAATGACTGGCGAACAAGCTCCACCCACTTCAGAAACCCTGCCTCCAATGTGAAAGCGTATTGTCTGATGAGCTAGAGTAGTTAGACGTAAAACGATCCATATAAGGTTGTAAATACCCGCCGGCAGCATGTGAGAGCTATAAAACATTCCGGTTAGGTGCTAAACACGCCACGTATGAAGGAGAAGGGATCCTGATCCATAAAAAGGAATGGTCTATGACGTGCTGTTCGTACTGGTACGATGACGATAGGAATCCCTATGGGTGGTACAGTTGTCCTACATATAAATAATGAAAAAATCCCTTATATGGGGCTATCGCAACGGGGAGGGGACATTCCACTCTAGACATTATTTTACCTAAGCCTAAAGAAAGGGAAAGGAATTCCTCCTTTCCTCCAGTAAGGCTTTGGCAAAAATGTACGCGAGTGTGCAGATTGACTCTTCAAAGATCCCTCCAAGTGATTAGCCGTTCAACTTTTCAAAAGAACCCCCCCCCCCTCCCTCCCCCCTTCCCACCCTTATTGCTCTGCCCCCCTTACATTCTTGTATCCCGCGGCTCCTTTAGCAAAAGGCTTCATCCTGATCGTTCAATTACAGGCATGTTGTGGGAGGACATATCAATCATGCTCCTCTTTGGCATGGGTCGCAGTGGGTGCGCATAACAGGGACCGTTGGCAATGCCACAAAGGGTGACACGCGGCGCCGCATCGGCTCCTTCTGCACCACATCCCATTTGGATATTACAGTGTCTATTAGCGGAAAGAACAGCTGATTCATCAATTTCTATCTGCATATTGAAGCGAAAGCAACCGGAACACCACAAACATGTTGTCGAGAGTGAAACTAATACGAATCATGTCGAATGTTACAAAGACTGTTTACCCTCGTAGCTTCTAGTGCACTTCAAAATTCTTTCCGGTTTTTTTGAACGAGTCTAGTAAGTGTCTGTTAAGTACTAGTTTTTGCTAGATGGATGCACGTGATCGTGTACCAGAAAGTTCCCGTGAAAAAAGGAATTGTTCGGAAAGGCACCATAGATTTCTTGGAGGGATTGTTGACTACAATGCAACAAATAGCTCCTGAAAAATCAACGGCGAAACAGTTGCTCGTCTAGTTTGCGTCATCATACAGCATTCGTCTGGTCTTGTCTACCGAGTGATAGAGGAAAAGAAACCCTAAAAGCTTTTGTACTTTTGATTGAAATTTATTTTCAAGATTTCGTTTTCGTATCATTTTTGACATTAAAGCGGATCATAGTAAGTAATCAAAAAAGTTATATGGAATGGTCAGTTGCTTTTGTTTTCTCATGCGCCTCTTGTCCGCCACGATAAATATGAATATCGATCGATGAGCACGAACTTTGTCAATTTATTCTTTTTTCGGGGGTTATTGGGCCATTCCTGTATGTACATGCCTTCATCATCTTGAATGTCTCTTTAGGCCCTTGCTACAACTTCAGAGTTTTTATTGGCCCTTCGGCTGTTGAGGGTCTCTGCTCAAGCTAGCGCTACTAGGAATCTCTGGTAAGGCTTGGTGCTTCCAGGACGAATATCTTATTGGAACTTTGCTGTGGAGGTACTACTACTACGTGATGCGGCATGCGGTTGAGTTCTAATACATTACATTGACACGGCAAAGGCCTTTGAATTTGAAGTGCACGCAATTAATCTTTCGGACAAGTCTGCCATCAATTAAAACTTCTCAATAGATTACGAGCCACTCATTGAAAATGTCGTTAGCATCAGTGAAATTCTCGAAGTTCTGGGAGTACTGTAAGATTTTTTCGCATTCAATCGCGTACAGTACACCAAGGTGATTTTTCTGAAAAGTGACAGCTCAAAGAAGAAGGATTGATTAACCCTCCGACCGGGGTCAAGAAAGAATAAACGAAAGGAGGGGTGTCATATTCTTGATGGAAACACCCCACAGAGTACCTACTGTTTCTACAATTGATAACAACAGATCATCGGAACGATGAGGTGGTAGCAACATTGTTGATCGATAACCATACTTTACTCAAACAATAAGTAGTAATACTGTGACTATCCACCTTTTGAAAATCTTTTTTGGACACCTCTTTTAGAAACAGCAACACCAGCCTCATTAAAAAAGGGGTCGTAATTCTGGAAAGTTTTTGAGGCTCAATTTTTCATTTTAAGAATTATTTAATATTTCGCTGGATAGCATTCGACCTGAGGAGCAGAAAAAAGGAAGAACAGCATAGCGAGCGGGGCAATGGAACGAAAGGAACGCCAGCGATCCGTGTGTGGATGACGAGCGGTGGTGCTGGGAATTTTTCCGCAATAAAATGCGAGCCCTGCTACTCCATCGCCGCACCTGCTGATGTCGGCGCTGACGCCATTCATCGCGACAAAAACGAGGAAATGAAAGGAGTGCGGCAACGAAAAGCACGTAGCGTAATGGGTCATACAGCCATCAAATGAAACCGAACACACCCATAAATTATTGATATTTATGATGCAGTAATAGCGCTTTTATTGCTCACCCATTTCTGACCAAAAATTTAAAAAAAAGATGAAATGAAACGACACTAAGGCATTCGCAAACGCCATTATTACAAATTGTTGTCTGTGCTTCGCTATGTATCGATTGAGCAGGAGCAGTCATGAAGGAACGTCTTTGCCATGCGATTAAAGGTGCGCGTGCTCCACCCTCTTCACAAATCCCGCCTCCGATGTTCTAGCAAACACTGAAGAGATCTCCCTTTGCGATCCACACACACTCGATTCGCATTGCGATTTTTGACAATCTGTGGATGTTATAATTTTAGTTAGTGCTCTACTCAGTAGTTTCCACCGTTCGAGCTGAGCAAATTTGATGGGGCACGTCCCATCGCAAAGCGGCGCCTCTTGTCATTGCGCTGCCCTCACACAAACAAATACGCTTGTCGATGATGCCTTTCATTGTTACACGTGTACAAAGCGGATGGATCATTTCATCGAGGCGAAATAAGTTCTCCAGTGGTCTCTTATTCTGGTGGTACCATACAAGATAGAGAATCATGAATGAGTTCTGTATGGAAGGACTCAATATGGTTCGATCAAGTATTCAAATGTTATTAACATTGTGGAGGGAAGTCAACACGTGACATATTTTATTTATGTGTTTCTATCTAACTTTATAATTTCGCGACGCGGTATGCGGCACGCGACGCGATGCGTGCGAGCTAGCGGCGCCGTGTAAATCTGGGTCCTGAAGCAATTAGAAAACCCGTCGTTCTATTTTGGACGAAATACGGCGTAAGGATGTACACCTTTTTTTGTCTACAAACTCTACAAACGTATACAAAATTTGTCGCCAATTACGAATGTGGTGCACCTTGAGGATCCCAGCGTGTATTGAAATTCTCCACTGTCTAGGACGTAATTACCGAAGGTAGGGTAAATTTGGCGCCGTTTGAATGCTCATTCTTTATGTAATATTTTAGAAATCAAAAGTTTACAGAAGATAGAAGGCGACTGATAACTGTGGCTAAGGACAACCAATACTGTATTGATTGAGTAGAAAAAGTACAAAGCACATGACACTCTATCTGTTATCAGAACCTTGATGGACTTGAACATACTTTCTATTTTGGGATTAAAGCTGGGGTAGCACGGAAACCACTTACCAAAGTTGTACGATCCGCAAATTTCAAAGTAGCTCCTCAACACAAAAGTTCCTTTTTCATTTGTGTCGAGTATAGTGTAATTGAGTCAAGATAACCGTGCCCTTATGCCAAAAAATCGCATATGGTGTATAGATAGACCTTCTCTGAAAAATTTAAGGCCTTTACATCACACAAGCACTCTTACCCCGTGATCCAACAGAATTTTTCCGTGAAAAGTATAAGGAGCAGGTTTTGTGTATTTATGTTCCAGTAGTTCGTATGGTTTCAGCACATAAACTATAAACTCCTGCATTGTTGATTCCACCCACAAATTGTATAACTAATGTTCAAAAGATAGCTAATGGCAGTTTCACAAAGCAAGATTGGCAGAAATGCGATTACAGTCCACATCACGGCGCTGAATATGTAGGTAGGATAACGCCGAATAATAATATAACTTGTCGAAAGCGTGCTCGGATACCTCGCGTTGGTAGCCCACGGACTAGGCTGCCAATGCGAGGTATCAAAGCACGCTTGATGGTTGTCTGCTAAACAGCAGATTTCGGCTGCTTTTTCCTTCTGATTTCTATCATGGATGCTTCTCATCGTCAGCGACGCCCGTTTTCGACAAGTTAAGCGAATTTTGATGCAACCAACACAATTGACATGAATACTCCACGGTTAATCTGAACTCACCACTTTGTCGTGGTGCTTTTCACGTTTTCAATTACCTTTCAACTTTTCTTTTTATTCTTTTCTCTTTTTTTTTGGGAGAAGGTGGTGTAGTGGCAAGCGGCGCACATCCCACTCTCATGGTGCGGGAATCAAATCCCGCATCAACGTCCGCCCAGGCCAACCAAGCCTTCCATCCCTCCGGGAGCGGTGAATTGGTACCAGACTTGTCTGGGAGTATAAAAGCGCTGACTTGTACTTTGGCTGGCCACCGCAAGTCATTGTATAGGCCACATCACATTCACCAGCCATCACGATTGTGAATGTAACTTTAATGTGCGGCGCATCCGACAGAAGGGATTGATTAATGCCAAAAACTTTATCCTTTATTATTTTCTTTTTTATTCATGTTTTCTTTTTTACATCTTTCCTGCAATTAAGGGGGGAGGAGGGGCGAGGTTTTGTCATCTTCATTTGCGATGGAAATGCAAAAATGTGACAGTAGAGCTGAAGCTTTCGACTGTGATGTCGTGGTGTTAATGAGAAAGCGGAATTTCGTATTCAACTGATGGTCTGATGCGTTATTGCGGCTTTCTGCGAACTTTTAAGGTTGAAAAAAGGTGTTTTGAAAAGTATAAAATCTCAAAGTACTGAGCTGCATGACAGCTTCTGACACTCAAATTTGTGACGGCACGAGGAATCTGCTCAGGTGGTACGCTCAGCTTACGTATGAAGAACAGTTGCAGAGGTTTTATGAAGGTCTCTGATGTCATACGGAACCGCTGAACAATATTGACAATCGAAACACATCATCAGTACAAACACCCAAGGACAGCTGCTCTCTCTAGTCTATTTTGAATAGGTGATCAGCTCAAAGAATACTTTGAACTCAAAATTTGCTGACAGGCAGGGCTCAAGAAAAAATTGAAGTCTGACATATGCGCATATGCGTGGCGTAATCGTCATCACGAGTCTTCTGTGCTTTTCTCATATTATTACATCCAACTGTAAACTAAAAATTAGCGTATCATGGGAAAATGTACAAAAACTAGTGGAAAGAGGATGTCGGTAGTTCTCTGACACGTATGCTAACACACCTCGATGGTATTCTATATCAGTTTCATAAGCTCATAACGAATAGCAGGAAACAGGAATAGCCAGCCGTTCATGATGATTCTGATAAATTTGCAAACTCTTTACAATGAATTCACAGATGGAATAGTCATTCCGGAAGTTAAAAACACAGTTTCTGTGCGCCAAAATCAATCTTACGATCGGGTAAGTGTAATGATGTGTCTCCAACCACTCCGCGCCATGTTGTTTATCTGCACTGCTGATAGAGGGCCATGAAGGAAAAAAATTGAAAAAAAAAGAATTAGAAAAATGGAATACTCTGGAATTCATCACTGAACCTCAGAAAATGCGCTAAGCAAGCAGTACATCTACCAACTCAGACCACTCATCATCACAAGTTCCTCGTTGTCAGTTGACTGTTTTGTCGGGGCAATTTCCCATATCAGTAGTTTGATTCATGTCTGATCAACGTGTCTCGTTCACATGATATCATAAGAACCGATATTTCACGTGATTTCTTACAACGGACATCGAGTGTAAACCGAGTGAAAAACGTCAGCAGTGGGGCGCTGGCCATCTGTTCACTGGTCGAACCACTTTCTTCATCACGACCACGGGGATCCATAATGAGAAAAAAGTCAGAATTTGAAAGTGATTCTGACGAAGATTCCAAAGTCTAAGCAGAGCGCGGAGCGTTTACTAGAGAATTATCCAGTTTTCTGAAATCAGAAATGTTTCTTATTTAGTGGATTAGTAACTGGGGCCAAACTTGGAGGGCCAAATTGAGCCCTCCAAGTGAGGAATAAGAGACCTCACGGGGCTCTACCAACATACAGTAGCGCCCAAAAGTCTTCGGCCAAAACCTTTTTGTCATAACTTTTTTTCTACTTGACCAAATTTGACAAAATTTTAATATGTGGTGCCTGAACCTATTGCCAACATTTCCTTCTACTTGAGTGCCGCTCGACACTTTTCATGGTTTTTTTACAAGAATTTACTACAAGACCACCAAAAAAAGTAAAAGGCTTCGTTAAGAAACGGCTTTCGTCACAAAAACAAAACGAGCAAGCCTCGGCGAACATCAATATTCCGTAGAAAGACCACGACATTTGATGACAGCGGTACAGCGGGACGGCATAGCGATGGCACTCCGAAAACCAAAAAAATTCATATAACCACGTAACCTACACCGTGGAGCGCCAAAATAGTATATTCAGCATACAGTGTCTCCAAGTACAACATACCAAAATTTCTCCCAGATCGGTGCAATTGCAAAAAAGTTACAAGTGAAAAACCCAAGTGGAAGACCATTTCGCCGAAGACTTTTGAGCGCTACTGTATATAGTTCCGTGTTTCATGATGGCGCATCACAGTATGCATGCATAAATAAATAAATAAATCGAACGAATTTTCGCCTTCCGAAAAACGTTCCGCATTTCTGCGTAATGGTCCTCGAAATTCGGAAAATACCCCTTTTGGTGCCCTCTTTTGGGTATTCTTTGAAGGTGCTCAGGAAAATAAAGACAGCTGTATATTTTAGTGGGTGATCCTAAATGATGCAAAGGAACGTCTTCCGAGGGTCTTCATGACCAAAAACATCTCTCTTGTTATATGGTGTAATAGACTGCATCGGAATTACAGTTACACTTGCGCCCTTTGACCATGTTTGAGGGGCGAGTCAACCCCGCTGCAGATACGGTACAGAATGCATTGCTTTTGTCGTACTTGTCAAATTGGACAATGGTAGGACTGACATCGCTTTGACTCGAAGTGAGGAGTGGCCCAGCTGATTAAGGGATTGGTAGCGCTGCTGTCCTGCGATACGTCTGGGATTAGGACACAGTGTTTAGGTAGGTTCTACGGTTCATCATAGTGGCCGAAGGTCTCAGTCTTCTGCTCCTTTTTCCTTTTCATGAAACTGGTCGCCACCTCTCCTATCTACCCTTCTTTTTTCTTTTTTATTTGATCTCATTTACCAATATATTTGTTTTCATCAACAAATACTCATTGATGAGCGTCCGGGTGTTGATGAAAACGCAGCGGTTCGTCTGAGTGAAAGAGGCGATCACTTAATTTTTTTCCACGGTGAGCAGAATATTATCACTGGGTATTGTTCCGTCCCGAAGCAGGGTTTCTGCTCCACTCCCAGCAACCGGGTAAGATAGGGTAGGTGGCAGCAGCAAGTCAGTCAGACATAAATCAGCTGATTCATTTCGTAAAGTGCTAATATATAAAATAAAATAAACTGCTTTGTTGCAAGCTTGAGAAAGGCGTTAGGCGCCGAAAGCTTGCCAGTAGGCTCAAGATTTTGTCGCACTCTCTTTTGGAACTTTTGAGTCTTTTGAAATGAATTTCGGAGCCTCACTTTGATCTTCACACGTTTAGAATTTTATCAATCTTTCATCTCTTCTTTCTTCCTAGGTATCATCGGTAATAGTCTCTATAATAAATGAACGTTATATTGAACGATATTACATCTTCGTTTATTTTTGCGCCAGAATGACATTCTTCTATCGTTTCAAAAAATTACAATTTACGAAGTCATTTTCTTTTTGAAACGGACTTTGAAGCGGCATGACTATCGCGATCGCACAAAAAGTACAGCGATTCGTGAGCATGAGAAGGACAAGGGCACAAATCAATCACGTTGACGTTGACGGTACGGTCGTGGTGTCATGAGATGAAGGACATACTGCAAGTCACAAAGTCCTACGACTGAACGTTCACTCACGTAGTTCGCAGTGCAAATGCAAATGCAATGGTTTGTACTGCTGTGGTGAAATAACGACAGAGCAATAATTTGTCGAGAAAACCTATAATCTCGGACGATCAAGCATAGCTGATCGTCCAGGTAGGTTTAGTTGAATGTCCATCTTGAAGAAATTGTCAACAACTGCAAAACTCCCGCTCCACACTCGATGTTTTTTGACTTGCTCATTCAGGTGTTCGGGTCATCCTAGGGGCGCCGAAAAAATCGACAATCATTTCAACCTCCAATTTCCCCTACCTCAATCCGCTGGAGTATGGAGATTATGACCGCTGGGTGTGGGCCAGGACATTCGAATTGGGTCAAGGTCGCCAAACCTCGCGCCGGTCGTGTATCCTCAATGGTCGATAAGCAGAAAGGCAATAGTCGCAAGGGTTGACCCGGTTCGAGTGTCCTGACCTAAAGCCAAGACTATTGGTATGGGGCGATCAGAGAGTGAAGTCGTACGAATGTAGTTCTGTAGGGGTGTGGAGTCGTTCTGTGTGTTAACTTAACAATTTACTCGATACCACGCTTTCGAGGGTGCTCTTGTAATGAAGGGGCATCAAACCATGGATGATTTCACCTCATTCTGAAAGAGGAAAGGAACCACTTCCTTCCTCCACTAGACTTTAGGTAGAAATATACGCTCGAATATGCAGATTGACTCCCCCAAAGATCCCTCAGGGATGCTTGGGTGTGCAACTTTTTATCATATGCCCCCGCCCTCTCCCTCATTACTGCGATAGTACCGAAAATTTTCGGTTTACGAAAATTATTAGAATCGTGCACACAGAAATTTTTGTAAGCAATAAACAGTGGGAAACCGGCATGCTTCATTGTTAAACGTTGCCATACAGTAGTTCTAAGTGAAAAGCCAAGCTATATATATTATAAACATAAGATCGTGTTTATAAAACCGATTCGTTGCTGTTCATAGGTATGTCGCATCCTTAGAGAAATTGTCTTCTTCTTTCATCTGAAATCACGATCGTTCACTTTCACCCTCAGATTACAGGATGTTATGAAGTTGCAGATACTAACCTTAAGAATAACTCTGAAAGCATCGATTTTAACTCCTTTTCTTATAGCTTCTTTAAAAATTTCTCTTAAATTGCAGTGTATATCAGTAGTTGGTAAATATTGTATTGTTAACCAATCTCGACGAGGAGGACCTTAAAGGCTATTTTTGACGCTGCATCCCCTTTAACTAGGCTCTTTACGATGAATATTGAATTTTACGAAGGTGCAATCAATGATCAATCCCAACTATGCACCCCAGGTGTAAATAGCAGCCATATCTGTATGATCGCTGATACAAAGTGCAGTCCAGGACACCTGTACTGGATCAAGAAGCGTGACAATGCATTGCTGTCTTCGTTGTGCATTACATGGCTGTACTTAGAAGAGCGTAACCGCCGCGCTCTCCAACAGCTCTGACCCAATTCGAGTGTCCTGGCCTACAAGCACTGACAGGTGCTTTTGAGCTGTACTAGTTGCATACTTTGCCTGCAATGGTTGGATGAATAGTCCACGGAAAGACGAGTTTCTCGGTCTCCCATATATTTATGTTGTATTTGCCTATTAGAGGCAGCATGCAAAGCATCACGTGAAAAATGAGAATCCGGCCAAAATGCAAGGCCTCAAAGTGAGTGCCGAGGGGACCGGCACTCAGAGCAAATGCCCGCTCCGTCGTCCGCTGCCGTCTGAGAAAAAGAGTTGGATGTTCACGTAACTTTCGCTTCCCGACCACGGCGGACTACGGGGTGGGCATTCACTGTGAAGTCCCTCTTCTCTGCCGCTGTTTTGAGAAGCTGTATCTTAGCCGGATTCTCAGAAATACTCATTTTGCGAAAGCCCGCCCCGTCGTCCATTGCGATCGAAGACGATTAGTGGGATGTTTGCGCAACTTTTTCTCTCCGACCACGGCGGACCACAGGATGGGCAACTACTCTGAGGGCCCGCCCTTTGGCCACCATTTTGAGGAGCTCTGTCTTAGTTGTATTCCCACTTTTTTGCGTAAATCTTTGCATGCGGTCGTTACTAAGCTAATACCACATAAATATATGGGTAACAGAAACACTCATTTTTCTGTGCACGACTACTTCAATAATGATTTTATTGAATACTTACCAACCATCCGTGTAACTACCAAACTCTTGCACTGTCCTGTCTCGACCACCTGGTAGACGGGCCTTACGCGATAAAGACTGTTGTTACTGCATCGTACCTGAGCGAAGTAACAGCAACTCATGTAGCATTCACGGATGGGAAGCTGCTGAAGTTCGATGTGCGTCAGAACACGCGATTTTGGTCACCTCGCCACGACATTTGCGTGGTCACGAATGAGGGGCTAAGGTTACCCTGTTCTCGCATGACCTTAGCCAATTCGAGTGTCTTGTCGCACATTCGTTGAAGTATAGAGGGGGTTAACACGATGAAATTATAGGATGGGATCTACTGGATGCAGGCAAAAGAGCAGCTGCTGAGGGGTTTACATGCGGGGAATGCGTATCGATTTCATGATATTGCAATCGTATCCATATTACAGAAGCTGTGAGAGCGGTCCGCTTTGTGTAAATAGCTTCAGGAAATGATGTGAATGAAGTGACGACAGATAAGTAAGGGTTTAGCCTCCGAATGCTATCAGTCGCAGCTCATCCCAGCTGGTGACTGGTTAGCAGATGTGAGCTCCGTTGTGATTATCCAAAAATGACTTAAAGGCAGTGTTAGGGGTAATTAGATTGTTTCATTCCTTCAAATCTGTGATACTGACCGGCGGACGTGTTCATCACGAAAGCTTACACGCCAAGCACCATGTCATTTCGATCGATACGGCTTTAATACGATACGATAAGTATCATCCTGCTATCACGCTTATTACTCATTTTAGATATCGATTATAGCACGCACTGAACGCCGGCCGTGATTGCGTACCCCTGTGTCTGGGTCGTCCTTCGCCGTCTGGGTCTCCCGGATTTGCCTGAGCCTTTTCAGGTGAGGAGCTTCGGCAACGCGTACTCTGACCTGTGTGTCTGACCTCGCGGCGAGAAGCGTGTTGCCGAAGAAAAGCCAGCTGTCTTCAAGCCGGTACGCAATCACGGCCGGCGATCAGTGCGTGCTTTAATTTATACCCTCATTCTAAAGCCGACACCAGGTGGCGGCGGTATGGACTTATCAAAGGCATCAGGTCGTATCCGCTCCGCCGTCACTACAGCTCGGAGACGCGCTTTTTCACCGGGATTTCGCCACAGATAGCCTTCCCAGACTTATAGATTCCATGTAAAAAAACTTTTTATGGGGATTTCTTATTAACCACATTACTCCTAATGCTGTCTTCAATTGAGATTGGCCAGGCTGACCTATTGACTTTCCCTTGTGAGTTCGCAAAATAACGGTTACCTTTATAGCGAGGTGTTTGTCGCTGAGATTGACCAACATATGCTCAGATTTCCCTCCAGCCGTGGTGAATGTGGCCACCTAAAGTGATAACCAAAACGATATGTCGTCTGTAAACACTTTACGCACGGGATTGACTCACCCAGAACTGTTTGACTCACCTCAGGATCAATAGATAGCGATTGTTCACGACCAGGAGATTTCGGTACTTTAGGACTTTTAGGACTTTTATTATGACTCATAAATTGAAAGTTTTTTTAGTGCGTGAAGAAGCGTAGAAAGCAACAATGTAAGCTACCCACGAGTATGGTGGGAGGTGAGCATAGAAATGTAGTTTAAACGACTTGAGTCTTTTATATTGCGTTTTTTGGAATGATCAGCACCGGTGGCTTATCCGCTTCTGATACAGATACCAGTCCTTCATTCGATTACTTCTTGCTCATGCGTAGGTCAGCTACATACTATTTCTTCATCCGATTACCTCTTGCTGATGCGTAGACAAGCGATGTAGGCCAGGACACTCGAGCGGAGCCAGGTGGGCGGAGCTTTCGGCGCTGCCACGCCTATTGGCGCGGCCAATTCCAACTTGAGCACGCTCTTCGCGCACAATGACTCGGTTCGCGTGGCGCGTTGACACCCAATTAGGCCGTAGTGACGCAAACCCTCTATGTCATGGTGATTGACGATATTGTAAAAAGTAAGAATGATTTATTGACATCTATACAACAGAATTATGTGTTTGAGAATCTTGACTCCGTCGAAAAGAAGACGTTCGTAGTGTCTGAAAATGGAAGAGAAACATGCAAAAAATTGTGGAAGCTTGCCACCTGCTATACTAAAAAAATGGAATCCTGTGAAAGTGGTTTTGAAATGAGCCACTCGGCTCAGGTGACATGGAGTAGTGGACTTGTGGGTGGACTGATCGCGTAGTTTCATTGCATTCATGCTTGGCGAATAGTCGCGCTATCGACAGTTAAAGCAAGGCACCCCGCAACGGAACACAGCCTTGACCACACATTCAGCAGTGGATGTTTACCGGGCGGCGCATGTAACATTATTGGTGCTCCCACAGCATCGGTCGGATACTTAGTGATCACTTGCACTACTGATCGCGGAGCAAGCGTTAGAATGCAATGCGTCCGCTTGCTGGTGAATCACCGAGTATGAACGCTGCTTCATATGCACGGGAGAACGAATTTCGAGGATTGCTCGCGTCGTTTTTGAGTCTTTATTGTCTACACTACATTATGATATCCTAATCACATCGAAAAGTGAGAAAAATTCGAAAGAGCGGGATGTGTGCACTGACGGAAAATTGCTTTGCGGCGTCGCACTCGCGGCGCCATCAGCACGACTTGCCAAATCGATTGCCCTTGGGAGCTCGGCAGAGCGTGGCTGCGTCACCTCTGCACTTCCACCCATGCCACCCTGCCTCCTTACCCATTCCACAGTGCCTCGTTTGAAGGCTACCATGCCCTGCCACTGGTACTCGTACCCGCCGAGCCGCTTGTTACGCGCGGCCACGCGATTTTCTGCCATGAGTGCACACACCCGAAAGAGCGGGTTAATTTTTTTTGAAACCCATCTCTATACGGCATTTTCGCAAACTAATGCAATGGTCCGCCTGCGTGCCATCTACCATCTATACGTATAGGTATGATAAGGGTACCTAGCACCTCGACCACTTGTAGTGGAAGTCGATCGCATGGCGCACTTTTCAACTAATGCTCTCACCGGTCGATCTGGCTTGACCAGCTTCACTTCGACGTCACATGTATGACGCTGCGAATTGGTACGACGTAAGGAAGCCCTCTCACTACCACTTCTTCGAGACTTCGTTGTTCGTGAAGAGGCATGTGATCGAAGCGATGTCCATTGAGCCCGAAGCTTAAATTGGGAAGAAATGATTTTCAAAAAGATGTTTTGGTGTGAAAATCGTCAACAAACCTGTCTTCTGAGAGCTGGAGTTCGGGCAACTACGATCAGTGGATTCAAGACTGGATCGACAAAGGCGGCTATGCGTGCAATGTGGTACCTTAATTGTAACGAATTTCCAAAATTTCAATGATAAAGTCTTGAAGCTTGAAAATCTACAAGAAAAACTTAAGAGGAGGTGATAGCGATTGAATTATGGGCTTGTGACAAAAGGTGCCATCACCGCCACCATTTGCGTCGCGCGCGGCATATGTGCACTGAAGCAGGTCGTCGCACGAAAATCGCATGCCACGAGTAGTAAGGCAGTGTTCATAGTTCACGATTCAGGCGATCACGCGATCGCGTGGATCGCGCGATCGCGTGATTCAGGCGGAAAAGAAAAGGTATATATTGATTAAGTGCTTTACGCGATCGCGTGCTTTACGCGATCGCGTGATCGCCTGAATCACTTAATCAATATATATCTTTTCTTTTCCGCCTGAATCGCGTGATCCACGCGATCGCGTGATCGCCTGAATCACCCAATCAATATGTATCTTTTTCCTTCCGCCTGATCGCGTGATCGCCTGAATCGTGAACTATGAACACTGCCTAACCCTTGACCATTCACAAGGAAATAAGCATGTTTCCCAAAGAATGGGAGTTCTAGAATGTTCCAGGAAGTATGAATGCTCACCATTTTGAAAGGTTCGCCACTTCTTCTCGGTCATCTACCCAAAATACAGCAATTTCTATGTAGGTTTGCCCTAAAACCGATACAAAGAAGGTCGCAATGGAGAAAATCAGGGTGTGGAAAAGCTTCTCGCGACGTCGATGAGGAGACTGATCTCTGAAAAAATTTTATAACAAAAGTTTTTGATAACTCAGTTAAAACTAAGAGATGAGGCTGCATTCGTAATCTGCGACCACAGAATGCCGCAACGCTAACGAAACACGAGCTCCGGTTGGACCGCGTTCATAGTTTGCGGTGCCGGCGGCAGGGCGTTGCCACGTGTCTCTGCGCTTCCGCCTATGCCACCTTCTTTCGTTGCTTGCGTGTCTCTGCACTTCCGCCTATGCCACCTTCTTTCGTTGCTTGCGTCTCACCGCATCTCCACCGCACCACTCTACCTTGCTGCCTGTGAACGCAGCCTTGCCCTGCCGGCGCTGAGTATGATTGCGGCCTCGCGCAATACAAAATGAAGTGGAATGACGCGTACCGTAAACCGCTATGAATAAAGTCGTGTTGTCTGCGAATACGGAAGTGATAGGCTACAGTAATTGTGAAGATCATTATAGAGGCTGCGAGAAAAAGCAGAGTGAAGAGTGTGTGACCACGTAGCAAATATGCACCAAAGGCATGGAAGATGGCTGTTCTGTCACATTGAGTAGCGATCTCTTCGTAGTTTGATCGTGGCCTTCTGAAAGTAGAAAAAGCTGAAAAGGAATTCCAAAGTGGTGGCATGAGTCGATGCAGAGAGCAGAGGTGAATAAAACTACTGAGTGAATCGCACCCTGCCTACCTCTACATGATTTCCACACAAGCCACAACTTCGCGTGCATCAAAAGGCTCGAAATGGGTCACTACGCCACGCAGATACTATCACCTTGTCTATCAAGTCCTTATTAAGTCCAGAGTCAAGTATAGGTTGAGGAATTCTCAAGGAGGAGGGTCGTAGGGTCGGAAAAGGGAATGGGTCGTAATTGATGGTGCCGGTGGGGTAGTATTGCCATTTTTTCTGTAAGAAAGCATGTATGTCATAGAGAAGCAGAAATTGTAATGAATCGGTCACAAATGACAGAGATTGGATTTCTCACTGGAACAATGACCTTTCTTATCTTTTTTATTCCCTCTATCGTTATATTCTTTCTATCTTCTCCATTTTTCCTGCCTTATTTGGGTTTGGCGTGTTCTGACGATAAGGATTATCCATAAGCAATTCTGCGACATAAAGCTCACATTAGTCCTAATTTCGAATTATCTCCCATTTTTTGCCGGTCCCTCGATAGCGTAGATTCCCATTTTTTTTCGGCACGCATTGACTGAATGATCAGTTTGTTAGATGATCTTCGCCGACCATGTATCAAGGACGTGCAAGGGGGTCTTTTATTGGTTGACATCTAGTGGCACTTATGTCGTAAATTTATGAGTGAATTAACTAATTGGAAAATGGCAGAAAATTCGGAAATATTCTTCTTGGCTGCAGATCATCATCGACCAGGGGTTGTGTTCTGGCGGTGGGGTGATGAGTCGCTTTCAGCAACCAAATTCTGCGTGACTATCGATTCCATTAGATCCCCTTGTCCCGTTCACTTCCATCAGCTCCTCTGGTATACCCTATTTTATCGATACTGGTAATCATATTTTAAACAATACACATGTAGTATAGGGATTAGTACTGAAAGTATTATAATAGAATGAAAATACGAGATAGTTGGAAACATAGCTATCGACCGATAACTTCCTTGAACACGTACATTTAACAGCATACTAGCAGCAAATACACTTATAAATTATTAATGTTTTATTATTTATGATTTGTTAAATATTTGTGAATTATTAAATAATTTAGTATTGAATATCTATGAAGTATTATTTATAATTTAGTATTGAATATCTATGAAGTATTATTAATTTTCGGGAGGCTCAGTAGGGCCAGAGGGGAGGGCATATTTTTCAGAATACACCAAAATGCAATATCTGACCCTGCTTGCTGCAGCGGTTGTGAATAGGCGGCGAGCTTCAGCGACCCGTCCTATTGAAAGCACCGTCTACACTGAAACTGTGGACCTCATATCGAAATTGAGCATTTTCCCTTCTACACAGCAAGCAGTAAACAAGTTTCAAATTACATTTCATTCTCATATAAATTTATTAGTGTGGATCAGGACATTCAAACTGTGTCAGGACGAAGTATTTCGTCATCTACACCGCCTCCCGTACGGTCATTTACAGCGGTAGCAGCATGGCAGGTGTCTTAATTGTCCCTTGAGCTACAAAAGCGACCACAAAGCTGAAGATTTTCAAAAAAGAACGTATTTTTAAAACTTACACTTCACACTGGAGGTATGTTTTTCCCTTTGATAATGTTGAGAATAACTCATCGAGGTTTTTGATTGCACTTATCTATAAACAATAAGTGACAACAAATAGAATGAATCGCATAATTAACCTGATTGAAAAGAGGGAAGCACAGAAACCCACCTGAAGTGTTGAAAAAAGTACATGACTCATAATTAAAAACATCCAAACACACGCGAAAACGGATATAACGGATACACGAGACAAATGTATAGACTTGCCAGCCATCGAGCGGTTGATCACCAACTAAAATAATTGCTCACAGAAACAAAAATAATCAATAATTAATATTCCCTTTCTCTTTCTTATTAAGAAAATTAAGAAAAATCATTTATTAAGAAAAATGTGGTTTCGTAGCAAAAAGCACCTTTTGTAAAAACGCTGCACTATTGGTAACGCTTATGAATGAACAAGGAAATTCCAAGAGCAATGGGCGTGACCATCCGGTATGGTGCACCAGGAGGATATGATTGATGGTCAAGCTGCACAAATCCCGGCTTGAATTCCTCGCCACGCCATCGGGCAAACGTCATTTTCGTGACGCCGTAGAAGTCCTCCAGCACTACACCCCTGGGTAATTATCCGCCGTTGATACACCATTCTCCCCTTTGCTTTGCACATTGCACGGCCTAGCTTCGAAGACGGTTACCAAGTCTCTCTGCAGTGCACGGTCGAGTAGCAATGGTGGGCGGAGAAATGACCTCGGCGTGGCCGTTGCCCTGCCTCTTTCATTGGTGAAGAATGCGAAAACCCCTTGATAAAAAATCCTTGACGTCCTTGATAAAAAAACAGTGGCTTTAAGAGTTCCTACTTTTGTGTTTTTGGCCGCTTAATTCCGATTTCTCTCCAAGGCTGCACTAATTAGCATCTCTACCTTTACATTCAATAGGCGGCTTAACTGACTCCTCCCCGGCCCGCTAACTTCAGTGGTACGCTGAACATGTAGCTTGAGCGGCAGCGAGCGTTGAGTTAGAGCGGAGAGAGCCCCACCAATGATGTGACAGTGGGAGGAATTTATCAGTGAGGAAACTGACGCTTGCGGTCACCCCACCCACACGCTCAGTACCCACTGTCCTTAATTCCGAGCAAATATAAATTGAATACATACCAAAACAAGAACCAGCAGATGAATCAACCCAATCAGACTGCCGTTTTGAGCCAAAGAATAAAGCGTTTCTTGGATGAGATGTTTCCTGAAACTTTACTGACAACGTCCCGATCAATAAATTACCATTTCCATCAGAACACATGATAATTTTTAGAAAGAACGTACCGAAATTCATTTGAAGCGAACAGATGCGTCTGAAGGGATTCGGCAACGATCAATTCCGGCGATTTATCCACATACTGAATTTCGTAGTGAAAATGAATATCTTAGGATTAATATGTATTAATGGTAGATATTTCATAACGTTGTGTTGTTGTTTATTAACAAACGATCAGCTCCTTTGGGTGCGCCACCTTTTTGATTGAATACCATTTGGAAAAATAGAACTCTAGTCAATGCTGCCAGCGTTGACAGATTTGGCACTATTCAGTCAGTATCCGACGCATTACAATAGTGGAGATGGCTGTAATGCACGGGGGTGGGGGCCGATTGGTCGAATTCACGCGTGACCGCCCGCGGCGAACGGCGCGGCGAGTACGACTCGCTTGGAATTCTGCTCAAGACGCAATGGGCTGGTACCGTAAGGGACCTCTGAAGATTGCACCTATTTTCAGCGCTGGCGCCTATTTGCTTTTGTTGTTATGCTTCCTGTAAGAACTGAAATATTAACGATAACTGTTATGGTTCTTTCTCATTCTGTAGTGAGTGATCCATAGAAGTTTCTTCAGGAGCATTAACAGTTGACGAAACCTATCAAGATAACACATCAACAACAACCTCAAGTACACTAGAAGCAGAGATACAGTAGCAGTCAAAAATATATGCGGTTTGGGATTTTGACCATAACTTTGTTCGGTGTTTGCATATCTCGCTCAATTTTTTTGTGTTTTGAAGACAACTGTTACTCAATGAAATAAAGTATCTCAGCCGAGTAGGATGCAGTGTGAAGGTTGAAAAAATTATTTAACTGAAATCACTGAAAATGGTCAACTCCGTGCCTCAGTGCTGTTAAGATTTGAAATAGCGTGCAACAAAGTCCCAGCCTCATTCCGTATTATTTTCTGCCCACCTGCCCGTTTCGATGAGTTATAAGCTTTTTATGGCCAATTGAATTTTTGGAGAGTTTGGCTATTTTTAAAGTTTTTAGTTGGATAAATTTTCCAATCTCAACACTACACCCTACTTTGCTTCATGAGTACCAGTTGCCTTCAACAAACAAAAAAAAATTGAATAAGAAATGTAAACTTCGACCAAAGTTATGGTTAGAATCCAAAACCGCATATATTTTTGACCGCTACTGTAGCTATGCCCTCATTAGCTATGAAGGACGATGGAGAGCTCATATGGCAGCCTTCGGAAATTCCAACAACACGGTTACAACATATTGCTAAAAATGTGTGCAATCTTTGAAGGTCCCTTACGGTACCAACCCATTTCGTCTCGAGCGGAATTCCAAACGACTCGTACTGACGGCGCCATGAGTGCGACGCTGCGAAGCGAAAATTCGACAAATCGAACCCAACCGTGATGCACAAATATGTATCGTTAGGATAGGATTCCACCCTCCTGGTCCTAATCTTATCCTAACGATAGAACCCCGTGCACTTTCCACGCGATTTTGCGGGCGAGGCGCACCCATGTACTTGGGTCTTGGGGGGATCCTACAAAAACAATTTGCAGGACACTCTAATCAGGGAGTGGGAGGCCTAAAGACCAAACGACCCTTACGACCCTTAGCGTCCAAAGCCCGCGAGCCGGGAAGTACAATCCCATTCCAACCTGTAGAACCTTCTGTCTAAAGTTCTGCCTACAGAAATGCAATTTCTAGCGTCATGCTTCATATTTACCACATGTCCCGTGCATCCTTACATCCTCTGAATCCATAGGCTGATTTCCAACTGTCAGAAGAAGATGGATGCGCGCGGACCTATGTTGGTAGAGCCCGTAAGGTCTCTCATTCCTCTCTTGGAGGGCTCAATTTGGCCGCTATTTGCAGTGAGAAGTCATGAATGCCATTATCAGCGTACACCGGGAATCAAGGATATTTTGATGGGGGATCGATTAGACCGGGCAAGAGGAGAGGGTCGGGGGGCGTACCTGCAGATGTCAGCGACACCAAATGTGAAATAAACAACTCTTAGCTGCGGGGAAGAATATAGAGCAATTAAATACATTGCAATTACGCAATTCGGTAACAGTTACTGGTACTGTAGAGGTCTAGAAAAGGAAGGGAGGAGGGTCGTATTTGGTCTTCCTCAGGGGGGAGGGAGTCGTAGTGAAGTGTCTATTTTTCTCAACACTTGGAAGTGTCTCCTGGTCAGCATGGAACTACATTTGAATCAATGAACTTACGTCTTCATTGACACTTCCATATGGCCGGTCATCAAAGACGGCGAACATGAAGAATACAAAAGAGCAAAAGAGCAGAAGATTAGAAAACATGATATTGAATACGAAAAGAACGGTTGCGGTAGAAAGGCTCCGTTTTGTCTGAAATTCTTGAAATAGTCTTGAAGTTACGAATTTTAAGCAGACTTTCTTGTTGAATTGCTAACTTTGAGAAGTAGTCCAGCTAGGAGAAAGGTATTGAATATCACCAACACCAGAAGGAATAGTTCCACGTAGAAACCTCGCCATGCACGATTTGCCAGTGATCTGAATATTCTTCTAGTATAATATGTAATTGGCTTGAAGGCACCATGATATGGAAAAAAGGTGATGAGCGGTGGAAAAAGAGCGGAATAAAAACAGCCAAAAATCCAGTTTATAGGACCTCTTTTTGGTAGCCCATCTCCAATGAGGAGGTGGTCTAGCGCCCTCAGCATCGGAAGGAAGGGCTCAGGTAACGGTGAAGCGATGCCGTTGCCGTGTTGATTAGCTCGCCCATCACACTATTCAACCGGCTGCATCACAAAACGCCAGAGAAAGCTCAAGGGGAGCTCGTCAACGAGTGGACGCCAGTTACAGATCTTCTCTGTGAAACTTGCGCATTTTGTCATAGAGTGCATGTTTTCCACTTCCAGCTACCCGGCTTTGGGTGACGGTTGGGACACACGAATCTAGGCCGTGACCCTGTGTCAGCCTGTGGCCTTTGCCCTGTGACATGAATAATTCAGACAATTTGACTATACAACGGAACAGACTTGCAAGGAGGACACGATCTACATGAACAAATTGTCTGAATTATTTAAGGCTTAGGTCAAAGGCCACAGGCTGTTACAGGGTCACGGCCTAGATTCGTGTGCCCAAACCTACACCCCCCCGGCTTTACCCCCACCCCCCGCCTTCTGAGGCAGTTAACGCGAAGAAGGCGTGGTATGGACGCCTAACGGGTGTGTTGCAAGTGTTCCGATTCTAGAGGTCGGCACCGAACTGGGTCACCGCCTTTTGCGAATTGTCCGAATGGTGGCGGGTCCTGCCGCCTGGGCTCGCCCAGATTAGCCTAAGCCTTTTTATGGGAGAAGCTTTGGCAGCGTTATTTACCTGTCTTTACCTGGTTGCGATCCGCCACGCAACCTGACCTGACCTCACCAGTCGGAACACTTGCACTCCACCCCTCGAAAAGACAGAGGTCGTGTCTGAAGAGCGCCGGTCAAGGAATCTCAGTGTTATCTTGTTCCTGCCACCAAAGGTTATTTGTTTGTATAGAGGATATATCACAAATCATGACAGCACTGTATTACAATTTTTATGCAAATGGTATAGAACTCGAAAATCGTAAAATCCCCGAGTATAAATTTGAGAAAGAGACTAACCTGAATTTTCGTTCATTATTCAAATCACAAATATGAACATTACTATGAGGGCAACATACGTGAGAAATGTGAGCTGATATTCGCTCGGCTCTGAGGAAATAATGAAATTACATTAGTTGACTCCCAAGAAATTCAGAAGTGCTCACTTTGCTTCATCGGTTTCATCTCCTGACGATGTCTCGTTGTGCTGCATTTCGACGACGGCTGCTTGTCTACATCTAAATGGACCATTTATATAATACTTCAATATTCACAGAGAATTTGAGCATAAAAGCAAGCGATTTCACCGGTTATGCTTTTTTATCGAGTAATTTTCATAATCAAAGGGTCTAATTTAGGGCAAAGACGCGTTGTCCCACAGAATTTGCAGCGCGCGTATGGCACATTTCCGCAGGAGTGGGAAAGGTCAACTCACAAAGAATCACGGGCGAGTGCTGGTTGAAGAACCTCCTAGAGGTTTAGTTTTAAGTTGGTTAGGGGAGGGGGTGAAGTCTTGTCTCTCGAAACTTTTTGGCGACGGGATACTTGACCCTAACCCTCGAGACTCACTTCAAGTTAATATGAACCGCGTTGGAAACGGCTATTTGTGAACAGCTGGCACGTCTGAGTGTAGGCCAGGAAACTCGAATTTGGTGAGGCCACCATAGCGTGCAAAGGCTACAACCCTTCGGGCAGCCGGTCCGGAGCGCGAACAGTAAGACTTATCGTGCGCGGCGATGCGTTTTCCGTTTCTCCGTCACCGAATTCAAGTGCCCTAAGCAAACTCAGCTCAGCTTGTTCGAAAGCCACACGAACGCCAATAATTTCTTCGCCGTGTGAAATTGTGAAGCTGCAAAAGCAGGCGGCTGGTGTCGCGTTCCTTTACTGCTTATAATTCGGAATTCCGACTTAGTCCTGTCGAGTGGTTTCGATGAGTGTGTAGGCTGATGTCGAATTCGCGTGGCTGCGCGCGGCGAATTTCGTCGCGTTTGAATGCGTACATTGCGCGTGCTCCCTATGAAGTTTATTCCCGAATTGCTTATCTCTTGATTAAGATTGTTAACATGCAATTTATTGTTTCTTTTATTTTTTATGTTTATTTTGTCTTTTTAGACCTCCATGGTAGCAGCCCTTTGCGTCTTGAAAGGAATTCCAAGCGACCGCTACAAGTCGTTTGATGGCGCCGCGAGTGCGTTGCCGCAAAGCGAAAATCGGACATAAGTCTACACACCAGCTTTTGATAATTGAGTTCTCCTGTGTGTTCAACCGATGAACTGTTTAGCGACTTACTTTCTCACTTGCTCGATTTGTTTCCAAAGCTTAATAGCAGCTACTGAAAAATTCTGAAGTACCAGACGAGTTTTGAGAACAAGAGAAGGCAGTTCGGAGTCCGAGTGAATGTTTGAAACCATACTGGAACTGAAATGGATGCTATGAGCAATCGCTCTGAAAAGTGAGCACGGAAAACGCCACGAAAATTTCGCTCACCCGAGCAAGTTCATAAAGAGAATGTCTTCTGATAGTGCAAGGCCCATATTGGAAATCGCCTGAAGTGTGTATGATGTATCAGAAATGCAGGAAATTTTCGGAGGTAAACAAATTGAATTGTATTTCAAATTCTATTTCAGCTGCAACTCTCCCTTTCTAAGGAAAATCGCAGCTATGCAGGGATTTCTCGGTTTGTTGAGAGTATTGCGCTTGATGAGCGCGATCCAACACAAGAACAGCTTGTTAGCCTCCCCCAAACAGGAACTACAGCAGCGTTCCGTTTGTTGCGGACTTCGAACTCGGACTCACCAAAGAATTACCGACGAATTCGGAAAAATTGTCGCAGTGGCGTGAAAAACGTTGAAACATCGACGGAAACTTCAATAATGGTGTAGTTGTGCCCGAGCATCGCTGCAATCAAAGAAAGAGGTAATCGAACTGGAGGAAATTTTAACAAAATACATATGATTTAGTTAGTTGGAAAAGTATGCATCGCTTGAATATCAAGGAAACCTCCTAGGAATGCGTCATGCATTCTAATTGCTTTCTTTCAGTATGTACTACTACTATGGTTCCAGATTGCAAATTTGGTGCCTGCAATGTCATGGAGTAATTCGCTCAGAGCGAAGGTGGTGCAGTGACAGAATGCGCGCACTCCCACTCCCATGGTACCAATATCAATTCCCGCACCAAGGCCTGCTCAGACCAACCGAGCCCTCAATCCCTCCGGGGTCGGTGGATTGGTACCAAACTCGTCTGGAAGGCTTCCTATGATAGAAGAGATTCCTACAAAATACATGTAAATCCAGTTAGTTGGGCTCTTCTATGAATGCGCCATGCATTAAGCTGCCATTAGCTTCGACTTGTACATTGGCTGGCTCCCGCAACCGGTTGTAAGGCCAAATTGCATTCATCTGCTACCACGATTCTGAATGGAACTGTAATGCGAGGCGCATCCCACAAGGATTAATTAACGCCGAAAACTTTACCCTTATTATTTATACTTCTTAGCAGCATATCAAAAGCGCATATTTTATGCATCAGCAGTCTTCAATAGCTTCAGTATGTTTCGGAGTACGGGGAGGTACTGTTTAGAAAGATGCTTGAGCCTGCTCTTGGCCCTCACAATGCCCCAGTACTACCAGGCAATTTCGGAAGAGTTGCAGTAGTGAAAGAACCACCTCGCTAATTTTTCGTTGTCGTTTTGAAACATGGGGCACGTAACATCGGCTGTAGAGGTCAGAGTAAATGTCAGACACCCGTTGGCAAATTTGCCTGAAAGAGCACGTTTTGTGGAAAGAGTTTTGTGTTATGCAAAATTTAAAATGGACACACGGAACTCACATTCGATCCACATTGTCTCGTTCGTAGAGAGCTTTGAATAATGATGAATACATGTACAAATTGAAATGCTCCTCTTTAGCTACTAATCGACCTTTATCGCAGATCTTAATACAAAAGTATCATGCTTATCATCTTTTTAGGTTTATCCTTGCTTTCCCGTAAGAGGGACGAAATTTGAGAAAAAATGGGCTATTCCCCCTAGGTTCCCTGTGACTCTTCTCCGAACATATAGCGCGACTGAAGAATATGTATGTAAATTAATATCGCCATGGCGCACATGCCTGTCTTTGCAAAAACGATTTTTCAGCGGAAAATTAATTTATCCTGAAATCTGAGTATGTCTGCGAAGGATAGCATGGGAACATTCAAAACTCATGTACTTGCAGCGTCTGTGAGATTGAATTTCACCTTGACAAACTGGGCTTGGCAAGCGTATGCGTGAGATTAGCAGACTCTCTTTTCTACGAATTTTATCAGGGGCAAGTAGGAGAGGAATCATCTATGATGTACTATTCGGAGAGAAAATTCCTTAAAGGAATCGTCCACGGAAGAATGAGTTTTTTTTGCCCATATATTTATACTGTATTTGCTTAATAGGGGCCGCATGCAACGATTCACGCGAGCAGGTGAGAATTCGGCTAAGATACAGCTCCCCAAATTGTCGGCCGAATGTGCGCGGTCTCCGAGTAAAAGCCTTGTCCGCCACGGTTGGGAAGGGGGGGGGGGGTGGGGCTGTTTACGTACTTTATGTTCGTACAATGCGTCTCCGACTGTGGCGGACGACGTGGCGGGCATCTGCTCGGAAGCCCCGCCCACCCGGACGAGACTCTCTGATGCTTTATCTTAGCCTTATACACATTTTCTCGCGTGAAACATCGAATGCGGCCCGCACTGAGCAAATACAACGTGAATATACTATGCGTAACAGAAATGCTAATTTTTCCGTGGATGATTCCTTCAAACATTTTGCAATGACCGCTACATTTTTCAGTGATATGGGGCAATATGCTATCATAATGGGGCTTTCAAGAGAAGGTACCAGAATCATAAATAACTATACGACAACCCACAAAATTGTACCAGCAACAACTCATTAACAAAAGACTTTGAACGAATGAATTCTAACGGAATTCTATTACATGGGCCTTTTAAAGAGGAAAGAATTCGGCTAATTCTAGGTTTTGCTCTTTTATGCGTACCACGAAGATAAAAGAGCCAAAAAATTAGTAAGGAACTTTATTCCTCTTCCAAACCATTCCTTCATCATTGAGCTGATTTTACGAAAAATTGAATATGTGATCATCAAAACTGAAGTCATCACGCAACTCTCATAACTTTTATATTTTTCTTCCCCCCTCAAATCTTTCAAACATGAATTATTTATTAACAATTGTTTTTTTCATAGTTCTGATTTCCATAGAAAATAATTGTGGTACACCATGAAGCTCGGGAGCCCCGAAGAACTCACCAAAGCGTAGGCGTATTTGAGAAATCTCGTTTGAAATTCGCGGTGATAAGTGTGAGCGAGACGGGAATAGGCGAATATTTGATTCACTTCGCAGAACCTAAGTAGCCGTTGCTTTCTGGTCAGAATGGAAACCAATTTTGAACGTATACTTACCTCAGCGATCTCATCATCCATACCAAACCTTGATCTTTTTTCGGTACAAATTTTGCAAAATCGGGATAACAGAGCACATATTTTTCCATGTAGAAATTTATCTGAAATGTAGTTCCATCTATATCTTGGTCTTATCACTTCTTCATCTGTTGAACAACAATTCTGAGTGACTCACATCAAATGCACAGTGGCAGGGGTCCGCCCCGGATAGCCACGCCCACAAACGTAGCGCGGTCTCATTTTTTCAGAAGCGTCGTACCACTACGTCATGGTAGTCCCGTTTATGAAAAGTTTACTAAGGGCATGGCAGTAGGCGCCTTTGCGATTATTATCGAAGCGTAATTTGAGTAAAAGGATTCAGTCATGTCCCATTTACGAAGGAATCATTAGAAAATCTTCGGCTATCCAATCTCTGGCGAGGTTTCAGTTTTTTTGAGATTCGCAGAAATATACATGCTTCATAACCGTAATCTGAGAGTCATTTTACATTTCCCATACGCTGACAAGCACATTCCACGGAAGCCTAAGTGTGGAAATAATAAACAAGCAGGGTAAACGTGCTAATTGTTCCGTTACTAAAGAAAAGGTCAAAAATCATTTCCATAGCCGTGTGAGACTAGCAACGAATTTATTTGGTAGGTATTATGTGGCCAGACAACAAACATCCACGCAACGCTATCACGTCCAATTCAGGGAGGAGACTGTGCGTGTGGGCGGGTATTGTTGAGCAAATGTCACCTAGTCTTTGTCACTTGCATTCTCATGTTAAAAGGATCACTGTTGTTGTTGCGTATTGTTTTTCGTGCTTACGGCTAAGACCATTTTTTCAATTTATTGCTTGATCTTATTCCATAATTAACATGGTCTCGATTCTCTAAGATATAGGGTTAATCTTTAGAGTTAATTGAGAGTTCTTAACCACTTCGTAAGTGACGCTGAAGATGTAGGCTGCAGGTAATGAAGTACTACTCCAAGTAAATGGTTAGGTACTAACCCTGGTAAGATCCGGCCTGATCAATATAACCTCGTCCATCTCATTTGTGCACAGCTCATAAATTCGAGTACTTTCGTTAAAAGGAGGTAACCAGTCGTTGAATCCATAGGAGAATACGGTAGTGATGTAACCAGCTAACCATATTAAAGACCTCATTTATTGCGAGTAGCAGTCTAGAAAAGATTTTTCGAATAGAAAAGTGAGGAAATAGTAAATCGTAAAAAACGGAATGAAAGATGAAACCAACTTAAAGCAGAGAAGAATAGAAAAGTGTGAGAGGGAGCTTTAAGCATGAAATAACGATTTAGTTCGACCAAATCAATCTGGAAGAAAGCCTTACATGCTTATTATTGGTTGGCACCTGCTAATAATTATATGGGCCATATTGTAATTATATGCCTTTACGACTTTAATACAAGTAAGTGCGTGTCGCACCTCAAACATCGATTGAACACAGCAAAATATTTATTCTTTATATGACTTTGTCCACCTGCCCCCCGGTATAAGTGGGGGGGGGGGGGGGGCAATGTAAGAACTTTTTTGTTCTCTCTCTCTCTCTCTCTCTCTCTCTCTCTCTCTCTCTCTCTCTCTCTCTCTCCCCCTTACAATATTCGCTCCTGTATTTTCGCTATCTTGTCGACTCTGCTATTTGATCATGTTAGTTATCCAGTTCCCCATGGGCTAGACGTAGGCCTTAGCTTTGAGGAATCGTCCACAGAAGATGAGTTCCTTCGTTACCCATATATTCATGTTGTATTTGCCTGATGTAGACCGCATGCAAAGTTTCACGCAAAAATATATGAATCCGGCCAAAAGACAGCACCACAAAGTCGGGGCCGGGTGGGTGGGGACTCCGAACAGGTGCCCGCTCAGTCGTTCGCCGCGGTCGTAGACGTATTGTAGGAACAGAAAGTTACGTGAACAGTCCCACTCTCCGTTCCCAACCGCGGCGGATGACGGAACGGGACATTCACTCGGAGGCCTCGTCCACCCGCCGAGAGTTTGGGGAGCTGTATCTCAGCCGAATTCTCACTTTTCGCGCGAAACTTTGCCTTCGGCTTTTATTAGATAAAAACAACATAAATATGGGTGACATCAAAACTCATTTTTCCGTGAGCGATTCCTTTAAGAAGTGAATATGAACTGGTGTCCTTGTTTCATAGGCGAGAAGAACCACCTCTTCAATTCTGTGTCTATTAGTGGAACAAAATGACAATGTTTGGATAATCAGATTTCGCATTACGCTTGAGCAGCAGGACAATCAAGTGGAAAGCGGATGAGGTAGGACGAGCGAAGACCGAACTGGTCTCTGATGGAGGCGGAGGTCCAAGCACGGAATTGCCGCAGAATTTAGAATGCTACCAACATTGTTAACCATTTTTGAATTATAAAAACAATCAAATGCAGGCGATTAAAATACCAAGCTGTTTTGTAGCATCAAAGAATATCTAAAATGCCATAAAATTCTCCTGTAACACAGAGGACTAACAAAGAAAGCAAAAATTATTTTATGCAGGTGTTTCGAAGCACCAAAGACCGGTGATCATGCATGGATTAACTCTAGTGAATAGTAAAATAGCAATAATAACAAAAGGGTAATATTAAAGACCGTTGATTGTGTAATGTCTCGTTGAAATTAAAAACTTAATTTTCTCATTGGTTGTGGTGCAGATGGGGTTGATCCACCTAGATAAAGCTGATGTCGCTCAAGGACGCCAGAAATAGCAATTTCGGCCTATGATACTCGCTTGTAGTTCGGTTATTGCACATACGAGGCCTTGCAAAGAGGTCGAGTATGAATTCATAGGGTAGTTTCGATCATAAACGTTTTTTTATGATTCTTCGCTTACCTCTCTTTCATTGTTCCACTTGTTTGTTTCTGTTTGTTGTTTCATTTATTTAACACAATCAAGAAAAGTCAAGTTGGCCTTCACTGTGCGCCACCGATAGGCAGCTCAACCTCTGAAGCATGCAGTTCCAGGGGAAGCGGCTCGTAAGATCGTAATAGGGTCGCGAAAGCACGTTTTTCAATGGCCGTTTCGTTACACATTATCTCTTTTGGGACCAAATATGGATTACAAAGAACAATTCCTCCGAATACGCTTTCTTTCCTTGTCCCCCTCCTGGTGCCTTCAAATCAATAACTATAGAAAGCTTGGGCCTGGATCCCCCGATAACGATTTGAGCGCCTAGCGGCGATTCTATTCTTTTCTGTGTCATTATTCTCTCGATGGGTCGAGGGAAACTATTCATTTCCTTCGACAACTCTTATTTTCTAAGTTAAAGTGGAACATTTGAAAAAAAAACTCGGTAAATTCGAAATAAGCACATAAATAAACAAATAAATGCGATGGCGATCAAGTGACAAGAGTGAAGGATAGCATTGGTCGATGGACTCTCATACACTTAGTAGACAACATAAAATAAACGCTTACGGCAGTAATCATGCGTTATGAAGAGTGGATCCTTCATAAGGCTTCACCATGTCTTACCCATGACCCCATATTCTGAGATAAAACTAAAAAATATTTGATCGTTCCTAAATAATTAGCCAATTCTGATTCTCGACCTCACATTCAGACCTAATGGACAAAGGACACCGATCAGGAATCCAGGGATACTTTGTAGAGCCACACGATACGTTCCACAAGCTACAGCGTTTGTTTGTCATGTATTATGAAGGTCATTGCAAAGAAATACGGTTTCAGATTTTTTCGTATATAACGTAATTTCATACTAATAAAGAGTTGTAGTACAAAATATATATCTGTCTAGAATATATTATAATGTTTTTTCTTTCAGTCTAACCAAGAAGATGTTAAAAGCGCCTCCGCGGAGTGAGAGTGTAGCTTTATGTCGAATTTTCGCTTTGCGGCGTCGCACTCGCTGCACCATAGGCAAGATTTGCCATGATCGGTTGAAATTCGGCTCAGGACGCAATGGGCTGGTACCATGAAGGTCCTTAGAGAAATAACTGAAAAGACAAAATAGTATGACAAAGAGTAAAAGAAACAGTAGCATTACATGACACACCAGCGGACTTTGCCACCTCAGGAACCCTGCAGTTCTACGCTAGCGGTATAATTAGACGCGTTTCTCGTCGATCGAAGTGTTCTGATTCTAACGGTTTTTATTTTGATCGCCGGCAACGCGGAGTATGAACGTGGCCTACCGATTTTGCTTCCTGACCTGCAGCGTAACTCAGCAGTTAATAAAAATTAAGAGCAACAAAGGTTTATTATATTGGGTTGAGGAATAAGTCCCCGCCGTTTTTTCAAATCCCGTTGTTCACATGGTTTCCTTCATCTTTCGACAAAACTTATATATGTTTTTGATAGAACTTTTTCTGCTCTATAGAAGGCTGCTATCTGTTTCTTGATTCCTTCGTCTACCTAATATCTACGAGCTTTGGGAATGAAGTGTGCGGAAGGCAAAAAATTGGCACTTGCGCTACTCATCTTTCTCGTCTGCCATCGAGATCAAAAAATGTATGTGTATATGTTTTCGATAGAGCTTTTTCAGCTCTACAGAATGGTACCACTCTTTATTAAAATCGCTCAACTTATTGCTGTTTTTAAGGCTCACAAATGCAGTGCTCGCAAAAGTGTACTTTTTCGTTATCTTCTCTTCCTCGCCTATCATCGAGATTGAAGAGGATGTGCATCTACGCATTCGATAGAGATTTCCTTGCTCTACTCGATGATACCGCTTTTCTTTTGTATCCTTTCATATTTCAGCATGTGGGAATAAGTTTCCACCTGTTTTTAATTTGAAAATTGCGTAGTGAAATTACCTTTTTGGCAGAATGTTTTGTATCATTCGATAGAGCTCCTTTCGCTTTACAAGATGGCGTTTTTGGTTTTCATCAGAATTAATCTTCGCCATTTTTTAGATTATTTAAAAGTTGACGAAATCGAGCATTTTTGTCACATGGTGTCGAAAATGCTTGATTTCGTCGACTCTTAAATAATCTAAAAAATAGCAGAAATTATTTGGAACAAAAACCAAAAACATTGTCTTGTAGAGCGGAAAGAGCTCTATTTAATGATACATAACACTCTGTCAAAAAATTCATTTTCATTACGCAATTTTGAATTGAAAAACAGGTGGAAACTTATTCCTACATGCTAAAATATGAGAGGATACAAAAGAATAGTGGCATCATCTTGTAGAGCAAAGCAAGCTCTATCGAATGCATATATGTACACATTCTCCAATCTCGATTCGAGGAAGAGGAGATAACCAAAGGGCGCACTTTTGCGAGTACTGCATTTGTGAGTCTTAAAAACAGTAAAAAGTTGAGCGATTTAAATGAAAAGTGGTACCATTCTGTAGAGTTGAAAAAGCTCTATCGAAAACATGTATAAGTTTTGTCGAAAGATGAAGGGAACTATGTAAACAACGGGATTTAAAAAAACGGCGGGAACATATTCCTCAACCCAATAGTTATCACGAGTTCGATCACAAGGAAAGTGGCTTATCCCTAGGCGCTACTAAAAAGAAAACGGTAGGTATTGATCTAATGACATGGGATGCTGTGCACGTAGAACTACCAATCAAAATGGCAGATGATGAATTTCTACAAGGGCTTGAGCTGCACCACGGTATACGGGTGTCACTGACGTTCATTTCAGTGTTTTTATGCTTTCACACGTGCCCATTTCAATTATCTGACCCGAAATAGATGGAACACATGATTATTCTAATCCACTAATCTTAAGATGTGTGATGCAGCATCACTAGACATTGCTTGTAATGCTGTTTCCAAAAAAGGGCATTACGAGCCAAAAAAAGTCGATTTTTTGAGAGCGCGAATAATCTGCCACAAGAAAGGGCTGTTCATGACGCGTTATTTAGAAATTCACGAGGGAAAATAGCACAACGAAACAGACGTAATTCTTTGCGAGCTCGGCGCCTGTTAGCTTTTTTCTCAGTTCACATTCAAAACCCAAATTACCAAGGGCATGTTCCAGTTTCCAGTATTTCAGAGAGATAATTATATTTCAGAGCCTCCGGCCATCAGCTCATCTCTTATAGATGAGACTGGGTCCAGGTCGGCATCAAGAGCTTCTCTCTAATTGCCACTTTTGGAAAGATTATTGCATCCAATATCTCAAACGAGCCGAAGACGTCGAGATAATAAGGGCAGAGCCGTGAAGAAGAGAAAGAAGAACTGAAACCTCAGAGTGCATTACAAAAAAACCTGAAAACCTAAAAACCATCCCTGATTCAATAACGCACTGCTTATTGCCAGACATGTAGAGTCGACAAATAGGAAATTTCGAGGATTTTTTTCAAGGGATTCAAATTCTATTATCTTTTCCAAACCAGGCACAGCTGGGATTTCATCACAGCTTTTGGAAAAAAAAAACAGTCCGAGATTCTAGAGCTGCTTTTTCCAAAAAGATTGCTTAGAAGTTTGAAAGTGAATGTGCTGCTAACGATGAGCCTTACTTGTGTCGTGCAAGTAACTTCTGTTGGCCATCGTGATCGTTGTTCAGGTTCAATCAGGCCTTGCGAAGGATGTCAGCATTCGGAATGGAAGGATCGTTCGATCTGAAAACCCCTTCCAGTAGTGCAAATGGCAGCAATTCGAGCCTGCACTTCGGGAATAGCCCCTCATATAGCAGTACTCCAATGGACAAATTTAATTAAAAGGATGCCGGGCTGCTTTTTCTTGCCAATGGGCGAAGACATCCCCCGTTTGTGAAAGAGTTCGTGGGTGGTAGAGAGAAGGATTAAAGACAATGAATCAGAAACATCTATTTTCAGAAAAAAAGAGTATAGGGCGCGCAATAAATACTGCTACGCGGTTGAAAAAACCGTAAGTTCGGGCAGGAGTGCAGTAAAAGAAACGAAAATTGGATGATAAATATTCATAGCCTTTATGAAGAATATGTTGCCATCACTTCCAATTTAACCTTCTCGATTTCGAATAATGGCGCTTGAGGTAGGAATCGTTGACAGGACGTGAACCAACGGGCTTCCCGAACGAGAGCCTCCTGGCTCAATCTCAATCCACCGCACTTCGCCGTTTGGGGATATACCTGGAAGAGAAGGCCTGCGCAAGACCTCGTCGAATTTTGATTCCTTCAAGGCCGCCATTTGAAGAAAGTGAGCGAAACTTGACTACCTACGTCTGTTATCGACTCGTGCCCGAACATCTGAGCATGTGCCGTCATCCGAAATTGAGAAGGTCGAATACATATTGTTCAGAATCGTTTTAAACAGTGACCATTCAATTCTCGTTTATTTGGTTGTATTCTTGTCGGATAACTTCGGTTTCTTACGGCGTAACAGTACATACATATTGCGCGCCCTGTAATGCGGTCTATCTCGACCAGTCCAATCTCGGGATGTGCCATGCATTGTACTTCGACTTGGAAACGCTTTGGTATTTGAATGCGATGTGGCCTGAACAGTGGCTCGGAATAATCAGCCTATGCACAGTTAGGCATTTTCATCCCAGACTAGACCGATACCTATTTAGGAAATGCCCTTTTTTCGCAATATTCATCTGAAAACGGTCCGAAAGTCGTATAAACTGAAAATTTAATTATCAGGTAAATGAGAAAAAATAAAGGAGTTTGCCTTTAGATCTTTCAATTTGCACCTTCCAAGCCTGTATCTCCAGGAACCAATCTCGAAATTGAGCTTCCAGAGATTGGAATGGGACTTTTCAAATGACGAATCGCTCAAAGATGGAACGTTTCTGCCACCCAAAAATGCCAGATAATGAGCCGTGACGCTTAATTGACGGTTCAGCAGATTGAAAATTCCATTTTCAGGTGACAGTGAGAGCGGGTGGGCGGTATGGAGCTCTTAAAGACACCAGATAGAATCGAAAATGACCCGAAATTGCTTCTAACGGCAGGTTTCAGAAGCTTTTCATGGAATTTTCTGATAAGTTCGGAGGTGGTTGAAGGGGCTCTGAAAGGACACGGTGAAAGAAAAACTTTCCACGAGTTTAAATGAGGTCTGAAAGGGTTGACAATAAAAACGACTGATTTTTGACGTTTAGTGGGTGGAAATGGGATGGAAAGGGGGTTCTGTAAGGGCTCTCGTTAAAAGACAAGTGGGATCCCTGGGAGTTTTTAAGTCTTCTGTGGTATGGAAATAACCTTGAGATGTCTCTGAGAAAGTTCAAGATCATTTAAAACCTTCATTTTTCTAATTATTTTGATATAATGACAATATAACAGGGAAATTTCCATGATTGTCTTTCTGATTTAAAGGAAGGACGAGATATGAACACCCTTTTTCAATGGGGTTTACCGATCAAAGGAATGATCATTACTCATTCACATGGTCAACTGACGGTCGTTGCTCACTTCTGGAAGAAAGCAATAGTAATGCACATCCCCTGCGGTCAATCGTGATAAGTGACTCTCAAATTATAACCCGTTCCACCTCGAACTGCCTATACCTTACACGTGGCTGTTCCGAATTGTGGCAAGCTGGAAACCGATAGCAAAGTGACACAACACGGATAATGTCATGCAATATGAGCACGAAATGAATCCTGTGGCCACTTGAGGGCGGAGGAGTGGCGAATAAAGGACATGGGAAGAAATTCGATACTTGGGATTGTTCCACGCGTAGGCAACCTAACCCGGTGTTCCTATCCACGGATCAACGATCACTTTTGTAGAAAAGTTTGTGTGCAGGACATTGAGCTCTACAAATTTCCAGGGTTCAAAAAAACGCTTGAGAAATTGGATTTGCTGAATTGAACTGCTTTTGGAACACGGGTCAGCCATTAGATCCATCATAAAATAAATAGCTAATGTCCGGTAGAACGTCGTATGCAGCTCAGTAAATTCTAAGACCGGAAAAAAAGCAAAAAACTTTTTCTACAGATATAATAGAAAATATTTTGGGATGCGCCACGTATTCCAGTTCCATTAATAATTGTAATGGCAGTTGAACTCGATTAGGCCTATACATTGCTGGCGAGGGCCAGCCTCTATATGTACACGGTGTAGGTTGAAGGCATTTTCTACCTTCACCGGCGAGTTGTTACCAGTTCCGAGGTCGAAAGGAATGGAAGACTAAGAAGATTTGTCTAACTGAGCGGGCGTCGATACAGGATTTGAACCCCATATCATGACAGTGGTATCAGAATTACATTCTAGTACACAAGTTTCACTTCAAAATATTAAACATACACTTAGCAAATATATCCATTTATATTTAAGTATAGTTGTTATAGAATACGGTAAACGGGCGCTCTTAGAGTCATCGTGGTTCTGTAGAAGATTCATACATAGTGGACCTAGTTTATCAGTAAATAAACAATTGTAAACAAAGAGCCATATTTAAAAAGATTGAGGGGAAAGAATCGAAGAAGGGTTTAACCTCCGTTTCTCACGTGCCCTTAGACGAGGTTAGAAGATAACCTCCCTCTGTGCTCATCAGTAAGGTAAGGGAAGTAGGTATGTTTTATGCAATATTTTTATGTAATTATTTATATATTTTTAGTTAAATTGAACCGATCCATAATCCTCAGCCGCTGTGTTCCACCGATTTCGTTCAGTCAATATGGCTTCACAACGATGTATTCACTCAAATTAATATGACACGTTCTACCCTTTTTCAGTTTTATAAAGATGAATATCTCACTTCGCATATTAGGGGAAACACTCAAAATCATACAGAACACCGAAATACCGGAAGCACCGAAATGCCGAAAGCACCGAAATGCCGAAAGCACCGAAATGCCGAAAGCAAACTAAAGTGATAAGATTGAAAACGAATCAAATGGATTTAAGAGAGACGGGAATCCTAAAAGAAGAAGTTGTTATGAAAATATGAGGAATTGTTGAATGAAAGAGACCATGTGTGCTGCTGCGCTATTCTCTGACTCGGATCGTTGGCAATTAGAGAGACTAGACGTGTGGATAAAAGAGAAGAAGGCGGGGAGGAAACCGATGGAAACCCGCGCTACTAGCAGTCGTGATCATCCTATCTCATAGAGGCCGCCCGAAAACGAAACGGGCACGTTCACCACGAAACATGGTGAATTTCTTTTATGAAACACTCATACTGTAAGACGACTCGTCAAGTGGTCATTGGGCATTTATGGATTCAACAGTGAGGAAAACATCGCGTGCAATTGTGCGGAAATGTCACAATCGTATAGGCCAAATGACGACGACGACCAGCTACACCAAATTGGTTCGAGTTAGCCTGCGGCGGGTTCACCACCGTTTTCATGTCCTTCGACGCCAATTTTCGCAGATGAATGAGTAGACGTGGCCATATTTGGCAATATTTGGACACTGAAATAGTGGAGAAGGGGTCGAAGTCAAGACGAGGAAAACATGGAAACTTACCAGAAGAATTCAATCGATCTCTGAACATTCCCATATAAGTACATTCCCATAAATCTTTGTCAGAGAAAAGTTCTTGGGAAAAATTTATCAGCGCCTGGAATCGTCCTATGCACAGAAAGACCACCCTTGTTTTACAGCATTCGATCTCAGCAGTCTAAAACTTGTATTTGATGGAGGAACTATTGGCAGTGCACCTGTCAACTCTATAAAAAAATTTTTCGTTATTTGTTTATTTATTTGATATTGCAAATGGCATGCCGTAACCGATGGGGAAGTATCTGCCGGAGGAATGCTCCAGAAAGAGAATAGGATTAAAAGAGGAAATAAATTACAAACAAAATTCTACCTAGCGGGGAAAACATTAGGTGAATGGTCCCTCGGAGCAGAAAGCAGCGTCAGGGTTGATGACTGATGCATGCCATTTGAAGGAATGAATGCTGATAAATTCTCCATCAGACCAGGTAATAGTGGTTCCTTTGCTCCGGTTGATATCCCCAACTCAGCAATGACTATCGCGGTATCAGACCTTCTGTTAATAACAACGAGAACAACCTGATTTCGAAAGCATAAATCCTTTAAGGTCCATTGTTGGGCATAAATAATAGTAAAATGAGAAAATAGTTGCCTGAGCCTTATGAGCACAATGTTTAAGAAGCTCTATTTCAAAAAATAAATTTTGGGGCGTTCGCATTTTCACATGCTATTCACTGCTTTCACTTATGTACGTGATGGTTGCGGCCAGGATACTCCATGAGTCGTGGATTTGTTGCCAGGGGAGTTGTATTTAACGAGTGGGATGGGGGGAGGGTCGTCATTGCAGAGGTTAGCAGTGGTTCCAAGCTAGTGATAAGCGGAACGTCCAGTTGACTGCCCTTGTTATGCAAGAAAATATGGTTGAATTTGCGTGGACAACACAAAAATTAAGTTAGTACAATACTTACTAATACTACGCAATCGGCAGTAGTTTCTGATCCTGCAGGGGGTCGTACTGAAGCGGCCATTTTCCTCGACACCTGGGTGTGCCCTGATTGTGGCTGTGCTCCATTGCAGTATTATGATGCGTCAACTCTCCACAAAATCACATCAACTAAGACGACTATGTGGTAACACAGAGGAATAAAAGATTTCCGAAAGTGTTAAAATTTCCGAATTAACAGTCTTTTCAATTACTTTTCTTTACTGAAATCGATCATGCAGTAACATTATGCCTTCAAAATTACACCGATGCGAGATGTGCTTTCACTGAAGCAGTGATACATTGGACGATGACATCCACACATCTATGAACGCTGCCCCTCCCTCCACAGTTACTCGGTTATCAGAAACTGTAAGAACTATACACATCGAAACAAAGTGCTGTAGAAACCCTAAAACGCACTTTGCAACGCGAATTTCGTTTGAGAGCACTTGAGCACATTTTCCCCAGTTCTGTTTTCTCTCAATATCTATGACGAATGTCTTGCCTTTGAGTCTTTGTCTCCCATTTGAGCGGGATTGATTCCAAAGAAAATTGGTCGATAAGCGGGAAATTGACAGTTCGAAGATTCTCTCGTGGTTGCAATCTCGTCATGAGTGCTCATAGTCACAAGTGCCAATGATCAGGAAACTAGTGCAGCAGCTTTATCTTAGGTTTATTAGTTTAGGGCGAACTAGGACAAATTCCAGAGCAGATAGACCATCTGTAGGGTCAAATAACCTGAAATTTCTCGGTCCTTCCCTCCAAATCAGTAAGTGGCGAGTTCTAAGCAAGCCGGTGAAAGCATGCTTCATGTATTAGGCTCTCCGGAAAGTTCTTGCCGTTTTTGCAATTCCAACTTCGGAGGATCATAACTCGGCTCAGAGTGCATCTTTTCTCACAGAATAAGCACCATTCGATTCGATATACTTTTGGCAACATTACGCATACCTAAACTTTTCAATTTGATAAAGGGCTGATGATTTATATTGTGCGAAATGAAAAAAAATCGACTTCAAATCGCCATTCCTTCTGAACACACTGCTTTCGAAGG
Source organism: Trichostrongylus colubriformis (assembly GCA_963978905.1). Taxonomy (NCBI): domain Eukaryota; kingdom Metazoa; phylum Nematoda; class Chromadorea; order Rhabditida; family Trichostrongylidae; genus Trichostrongylus; species Trichostrongylus colubriformis. The sequence continues at coordinate 31,671,655 of OZ022260.1, forward strand.
AGCTGTCCAGATGTTTGGGAAAGGGGGCTTTTTTAGTGCTAGATCTGATGAACATGGTGGACGAGTAAGGACCTTACCCTGCAAATGCTTCAATTAGTGGAAGACGGTTTGTGGAAAATGTGCTCGCGCATGGCTGCTCTGAGGGGTCGCGCGGCACCCATTTTTTTGGGCTTTTTCGAATCGAGGCTACTTGAGGTGGTCCACTATGTTTGTTTGTTGAGGGCCAATACCTGTTGATATCCCCTGCAAGTATGGACGCTCATCGCTTTCTGCCGTTTTAGTTAAAGCGACTTGATCAGTTGAAAATTCAAGCAACTCGTTCTCATTTCTGCACTTCTGAAACCGGGAACAAAGTGTTCCATCCAATGCTTCACCCCCTTCTCTTGCAGTATTCACATTTTTGGTTTCCTTTGCTGCGGCTCGACTGAATGAGAACTCGTGAAGTGGAGTCATCCAAAAAGTACCGTTTTCGCAGTACTTTGAAATTTCCCTAATTATTCGCAAACCTTGTGGCATTCCAAGAAAAGCATATATTCAGAAAGAGTAACTTTTTATCTATCCAGGAAGCACAACACGTGATTTGATTCATGTTGACGCGCATCGATATTTGAATTTATCTTGTGAATGCACAAAAACGCTTTCCGGTCAACCTAATAATTTCTCACGGATGTGATACATGTACATACAACTCCTTTTTGGTACTGCGGATTTTATGATTTATTTTTCTTATTTCTAGCGTAGTATAGCGTTTTGGAATGAAGTGCTGAGAAATCTTCATAATTACAAATCGGAAGTGAAGTTGTTCTTATTTCATGTCGTTTGAGCATTTTATTTGCAGGTGTTTTTTTTCTTGTCTCAACACATGCAACATGGCATGTTCATCAATAAATAAATGATGAATAAATAATTTCTCAATGCCTATAGTTTTTGAAAGACTTTCTTTTTACAAGTAATGGAAGAAAGGGTTGTCACATTGCTAATTTGACACAATGAACGCGCATAAGGTAACGATGGTCCCTGCTACTGCCCACAAAAGCGACAGAATCATCAGCCAAAATGTGCTTTTTCTCGATTTTCTGAACTTTTGCAGAGGTTCGTCTTTATTGGGAGCACTACGTACGATAAGCGATCGCAAGAAAACGGAACAATCTTATCTTTATGGGAACAGTCTGTCCTAATGAGGTATAAAACGGAAACCAGACGCCACATTTACTTGAGTTTTCGCACAAAAAAACTCAGAAATATTGCTATTTTCCTCGTTTTTGACATCTTCAGATGAGCTACTATGCACTTACAAACTGTGAATCAAGTCTTATCAGTGTGATTTCAGTGATGAAAGCCGCCATTGCCTTCCTGCTACCGGCTCTGGCCATTGCACTCCCAGCCAAATGTGAGTGCGAATTCCACTGTTTTCATGGGAACTGATAAGCTCAAATACTTCCCAAAGAAATTTCAGTGGACAATGATCCACGGTGCGATTCCGATTGGACCTATTTCGATCTAACAAGCTCCTGCTACTATGTGAGTTTTTATTCGATTATTTCATTTGAAACCATTCCATCCTCTAGCCCCTCCGATTCTTCTCCCCTCTCGAGATTCCTCTATCTTGAATCATTATAGAGCGGCGTGGTGTTATGATAAGTGTCGACCACCCCACTCTCATGCAGGGTACAGCGGGAGTCGAGGTTTCTCCGACGGAGGGGGTCGTATTCGATCGGTTAGGAGAGGTGTCGAACCTGCAGACGTCAGCGATAAGCACCACAATCTAAACTTCCATTAAGCAGATGAGAAGCGACGGGATATTTTACAATGAACCCCTGTGAGGAAATGCGGAACGGAGCTTCTTGGCTTAGGTAGAAAACATAGCAATAAAACAGATTGCAACTATATATGGGGAGGGGGGGGGGGAATACGCCGAAAAATCGCGTGGCCGCCCGCGGAGAGCCGCGCGGCTGGTGCGAGTTCCAGTGGCAGTGCTGGCAGCTTTCAAGCGAGACAGTGTGGCAAAGGTGGAGGAGGCAGGGTGGCGTGGCTGGAGGAGGCAGTGTGGCATGGCTGGAGTGCGAAGTGACGCAGCCACGCTCTGCCGGGCTCCCAAGAGCAAAATCGATTCGCAAGTCGTACTGGTGGCGCCGAGAGTGCGACGCCGCTGGCGCGATTTTTGGCGTATTTCCCCCCACCCCTATATAAGTACAATCCGGCACTAGTTACGGGTGTAGCATAGGTCAGGTCAAAAAAGGAGGGGTCATCTTCGGTCCCCGTAAAAAAGAGGGTTTCGGGGTCGTATTGAGTGGCTGTCTCCTCGAAACCTCGAAGTGTCCTGTCTCATGGTGCAGTGATCAAATCCCACATCAACGTGCGACCTGGCCAATCAAGCATTCTATCCCTCCGGGGTAGGTGAATCGATACCAGATTCGTCTGGGGAGATGGAAGCACTGACTTACTCATTGGCTGGCACCCACAAGCCAGTGTATAGGTCGAATCGCATTCATGCCACCACCATTCTAAATGGAACTAGAATTCGCGGCGCATTGCACAGAAGGGGTTGACCAGCGCGAAAACTTATCATTTACGCTTCGATTCATTAGTGTTCTGCTTAATTCGTCTCCAAAAGATAGCAAGCCTTTCCTGGACCAGGTGGATCCATTTTATTGATGCCCTGAATTCGATACCCGGACCATGTTTGCAGTAGTGGAACCAGATACTATCCATATATTTCGTTGAGCACGAGCGTCTGTGTTTTCAGGTAGGCAGCGAAAATAACTTCGATTCTGCTGAAGCTGACTGCGTTTCGCTCGGAGCTCATCTCACTTCCATCCATAACGGCTTCGAAAATAACCTCGTTGCTTGTAAGTCTCAAGAAATAAAATTATGACACTCAGCATCGATCAATTACTCTGGATGCGCCACATATTCGATCTGGAGTCAAAATATGTAAGCATTTGAATGCGTACTGAAGTTTTGTGGCAAGGAACTGTACAGCGTTACAGCCATTTCATAAAAAATCATGTGAGAACGACAAAATTGGCTCAAACTTGAGCATCTGGACTTTCAGTACTGAAGGACTCATTCCGACACTCAATTAAACAAGTTTGGTTTCTAATTTTTCCAAGCATTTGCGATTCGTTGCAGTTGTCTATAAAAGCAAAATTTTAAGTGACAAGCTCAAAGGAAGGAAATGAATGGCTCGCTTGCTTGCTTGCCCACAGTTCTCCTTCTATTTCAAGGATGGGGGCCTAAAAAGAAGCCAATACTTTAAATTTGTCAGAAACGTATCGATACTTTAATAGCGCTAATATGTGCATCATATAGCCCCCACTATATAGGTCAAATAGTAGTTAAATGCCTCTACTACCGTCCATAATGGTGGCGGGGAATACGTGGCGTGTCCCAAGAAGGTGTGGATAGTTTGGCGTTGGATATTATATATATCTCTATTTTGTAGCTCTCACGGAAATCGGTGCCAAAGAAAGCACTAGCGATATGACATGGATTGGACTTCGTTATGCGGTTAGTCAAACTTGATAAGCTCAGCGAGTACCAGCGTCTTCAGATGGCACTCTATTTCAGCAGAACAAATGGTCATGGACTGACGGTAGTGATACCAGCTATGTGAACTGGATGAAAGGAAGACCGCAGAAGGACACTAACAAATACGCTTGCGCACAGGTGATCTTATATTCCAGTATTTCCTTTACTATGCTAAGTATGTATTAGGTTGTCCGAAAAGTAATGAGACAAATGTCGTAGTGCAGTGATTCGTCGGTAACTTTATTACAAATCAATATCATTTACTATAATATTCGCCATTGTGTTCCTTCACATACTGCCATCTTTGCGGCAAAGATCTGATTCCATTAGCAAAGAACTCCGGAGGCTTCGACTTCAAGAAGTTGTTGACAGCTAATTCGACGTCCTCCCGATTGGTGAATTTTTTTCCAGCAAGAGAGGATTGCAGAGAACGAAATATGTGGAAGTCTGATGGAGCGAGATCTGGTGAGTACGGTGGATGGGGTACAAGTTTGATCTCCAGCTCTCTCAGCTTACTCTGAGTCCTTTTCGACGTGTGTGGCCTGGCGTTATCCATGAGGAGTAGGATTTTGCCTCTCCCACGACGGCGACTACGCAGAATTTCAGCTACTCTTTCCAGCTGAGTACAGAATCTTTCAGAGTCGACCATAGAACCAGTTGGAACCAGTTCCCAAAACACCGGGCCTTTAATATCCCACCAGAATGAGAGCAACTCCTTCTTGTCATGATCGGGATGTTTCGGCTGTGGTTTCGGCAATTCATCGAAGTCGACCCAATGTTTTCTGCGCACCGTGTTATCGTAGACACAATACTTCTCATCCATGGTAACGATGGAGTCGATCCAGGAAAGCGTGCGATGACGGCTGAGCAGAGAAGTGCACACTTCAACACGCTTCTTCTTGTCGTGAGGGCTGAGAGCGTGCGGAAGAACCCGAGGCAACTTTGCCACTTCACCTGACGCACGGTACACATCGTGTACCGTGGATTTAGGAGCACCCGAAGAAGTGGCAAGCTCGCGCACTGTAACGTTAGGTCGTTCCTCACAGATGGCAAGTATGAGCTGCTTCTTTCGCGTCAGTGGACGTCCTGAACGACTACAGTCTTCGAGACATTTCCCTCCTTTGTCGAACTTGCCGTACCATCTGAAGCACGTCGCTCGAGAAGGTGCTTGATCCTTCATTTCTTCCACCAAAAGCCGATGGGCCTCATCGCGGATTTACCTGAACGATAGTGTAGAAGGAGAGCTGCCCGATACAGCTTTTTTTTTCTCGTCCATCTTTAGCACGTTTGTGAAAGATGAAAACAGTATGGACCATATGCCCTTGGTGGCATATATGTATTGGACTTGAAACACTAAATTCCAGAATTTTGTCCTCTCACGACTCCGACGTCCAAAAATACTTAATGTTGAATCTCACCACTGCATTGGTCTCATTACTTTTCGGACAACCTAATACATCGAATCGTCGAATCGGATCAATGACATAATCATAAAATCCGGGTCTTACACACTTAAATGACCACTGCATTATAATTAACTGCAGCATGATGATTTATGAATCGATTTCATAATATTTCATTGTAAACACACATTTTTTACTTTGAAAGCGCAAAAATCTGAGTGGTATCCATAGCGTATAAAGCAGTAGCCCCGTTTATACTTGGCGCCGGCAGGGCATGGCTACGTTCACAAGCAGCGAGGCAGAGCGACACGGAGGAGATGCAGAGACGTGCAGGCAAGAGTCAGGGTGGCACAGGCGGAGATGCAGAGAGCGCAGCCGTTTCCTGCTGTCGGTATTGCAAAGCATGAACGCGGCCTTGACGAGATTCCCATCATAAATTGTGTTTACTTTGGTAGTCATAAAAGGTCGGATTCGGACTTCGACAAAATTATGCTTTCTGATAGTACCTGTGGTTGTATATTTGAAGTCAAAAACGAACCTTAAAAACGCATTCTAAAATTTAGTAAAACCGTATCACTATTTCTAATGCGTTTGTAGCGACGTGTTGCCCTTGGCATGCGGAGCTATGCGGAGCTATTATGGCATGTCAAGCTCAAAAAAAGTATTTTCGTTTTTAGTAAAGCGCCGTAATATAACATGAGAATCCCAAAATGATCGCGGATTCATATTCTCTCGAGTGCAAGGGTATTTCTGCATTTGAAACTTTTTTTTATATTTACAGTAAAAGTGGAGGGTTAACGACTTCGCCGCTTTGACGAAAATCGCCAGCTGTAAATTGAGGCTAAATCTGCGGTAATCGGCAAAATTTTTTCCAAGCAGTGAAGGAAAATAAGAGCTATACGAACTTCTGAACTCGCGATGAGCAAAGCTTTTTATTGGTATCAAATTTTTATTATATGCAGCACTTCAAAACAAGTTATAGCAGAAAGGTGGAAAAACCATGGGTATACCGTTTTTCGATGTCGATTGACCATGAAATAGTAGCTATATTGTAGTATCAGACCGAATTTTTTCTACCTACTCTCTTTTTTCTACCTACCTACTCTCTGTTTCTCTACCTACTTTCGAAAAGAACCACTGCCAGGACCAATACTAGGAACCCAAACGAATTTCGACCCAAAAATATAGAATGTACTTTCATAATTAAATTCAAAACGAAGGCATTTCTGAGGCACCAATCTGACTGGTTATCTTTTTAGATTCTCCAAGACGACTACAAAGGTTCGAAAACGCAATGGAACGATGTGGAATGTAATATAAAGATGAGAAAATACGTGTGCAAAAAGGCTGCCAAATTCTGATCAGCTTCACTAGATTATGACTCTGTCTAATTTGTATAAATGATTTTTTATCAACTCTAAAAATTTTCATTGTTGAAAGTGTTTCTTCAAAGCGGACAAAAGTGGCAAATTTGTTGTGGAATCAGCTTTATATTCCTCAAAATGGATAGTTGATCATTCATGTATCTAATGCTACAGGTGAAGCAATTTGGCATTTTCTTGTGCACACTGTATCAATTCCAAAATTTCAGAAACGATAAATAGCATTCATCAGAATCCACAGAATTCACACTTCTTAAACCAAATCCTCAACGGAAGATTTATTTTTGATTATTCCTTCGTGCTTAATTTGATACGAAGTCAAAAATAGATGCGAAGTCATAATACTTAATTATGTAGACTGTAATGCTTTCAGAAAACCATCGCAGCATTTTATTTTATTAAGCACCTTGGTTTTATTTTAAGTAAAACTTTCAAGGCTTTTTCGTGGCTACCGCTTCTTCGGATTCCAGCATTACTAAATTCTTTGGTGAGATAGTTCATTCATAGACGCCTTTCACCTCGTCCAAATGTATAGATGGATATTCACCGAAATTTGACGTTTGCCACGCTTTCTATATCGTATAGTCCAGGAGGATTAGTTTTTTTTTTCAAATACCCATCTATTGACCTTATGTTATTTTTTCGAAAAGAGCTCATAAGCGCTAGTCCTAGCGGTACTAAAGTGGCTATGGCTCGTCATTTCAAGTGCAATCTGAAAATCCTAGTTGTATTAGGTTGTAAGGAAAGTTCTGGCCGCTTTTTCGCAATCACAAGATAAATTTAAATATCAGAGCGCGTCAACATGAATCAGCTGACATATTGTGCTCGTTAGATAGAGAAAAAGTTGCTCTTTCAGAATATATGTTTTATTTGGAATGCCACAAGGTTTTCAATTTATTAGGGAAGTTTTAAAGTGCTGCGAAAATGGCACTTTTAAGATGACTTCACTTCAAGAGTTCTTGTTTAGCCGAGTCCCAGCGAAGGTGACCACAAATGTGAATACTGCAAGAGGAGGGGGTGTATCACTGGATGGAACACATTGTCTCCGGTTTCAGAAGTGCAGAAATGAGGACGAGCTGCTCGAATTTTCAATTGATCAAATCTCTTTAACTAGAACAGCAGAAGGCGATGAGCGTCCATATTTGCAGGGGATATCCACAAGTATTGGCCCTCAACAAGCAACCTTAGCTGACCACCTCAAGTGGCCTTGATTTGGAAAAATCCAAAAAAATGGGTGCCGCGGGACCCTTCACGGCAGTCATGCGCAAGCGCATTTTTCACAAATCCTCTTCCACTAATTGAAGCAGTTGTAGGGTGAGGCCCTTACTCGTCTATCATGTTCATCAGATCTAGCGCTAACTATGCCCCACTTCCCAAAACATCTGGCCAGCTCCTTCAGTAGCAGTGTGTTCAGAAAGAGTGGCGATTTGAAGTCGACTTTTTTTCATTTCGCGCAATATAAATTATCAGCCCTTTATCAAATAGAGATGTGTAGGTATGCATAGTGTTGCCAAGAGTGTGGCGAATCTAATGGTGCTCACACTGTGAGAAAAGGTGCACTCTGAGCCGAGTTATGATCTCTCGAAGTTGAAATTTCAAAAACCGGCCAAAACTTTCCTTACAACCAGGGTCAAGCGTCCAGTTGAGGGAAATTTTCAAAAAATACGACCCCCCCCAAAAAGGAGCCCCCAATACGACCCCCCCCCTTTTACGTCTGCGATTCGTCCACCAACAGAGAGTTTCATCCTTGCAGGAGTTAAGGAGTAATGGAAGAAAGGCAAACTTCAAAATCAACCTAACAATAAATGGAGTGCTACCGCCTGGTATGCCACCAGTTCCCGCTGCTGGTTTAGCTGGAACTGAATCAGTAATAATGAAGGCACGAGAACTGGACAAGTCTAGAAATGATCCAGAAGGGGCTCTCGATCAAAAAAACAAAAACAAAAGACTGTTACCTTTGAAGTTTCGTTTCAGGCGACGGACGACCGCCCGTTTCGGGCGACGTGCGAAGCGGTCGCGTTGGAGCGCGTTATCTTATTATCACCCCATACTAAATTCCGACATTATTAAAACACTTCAAACTTTACCTAGAGCCCATCTTTCAAGCAGCTGTAAATTGTTTTCCTAATAACTTCTTTAGACCTATCTATTGGCCGCTTGCTTTCCCTAATGGTTGCTTAGTTCTCGATATGGAATTCCAGTTGAGGGTTAGTTGAGGGGAATTTCGGAGTGTTTCACTTCAAATGGCCATAACTTCCTTCAAACTTAACCGCATGAGTTCGTTTTGGTGAAGCAGGGTCTGCTAGGTTGTCGCTTTCGAATGACTACCTGAACTATGCCATATCTTCAAAACGAAGGAAGTTATTTTGAGAGAAGCCAGTTGAGGGCCAGTTGAGGGGAATTTCGGAGTGTTTTATTTCAAATGACCATTACTTCCTTCAAACTTAACTATATGAGTTCGTTTGGGTGAAGCAGAGTCTGCGAGGTTTTTGCTTTCAAATGACTACCTGAGCTATGCCACACCTCTGAAACGAAGCAAGAAAAATTCAGAAAAGCTAGTTGAGGGGACCTTTTTTCGTCGAATTTGCGAGATCTTCCCACGAATCTTCCCAAAAATCGATTCATTGTTACTGAAATTTTTCCAAAATGCATCCTTCGCTCTCGAAGGCCTAGTGGGAAGGCGAGAAGCGTCGGTCAGCTTTTCTGTGGGATGCGCCATGCATGAGGATTTCATCCACTTTCTCAATGGTTACAAACGTTTTTCCGGTCCACATAGTGGCCGCCAACACTAGGTTACGTACTTACGGTCGTAGTAAGGTATGGAAGAAGTTCATATCAGCTAATTTTCCTTTTTCAACTTATAGTTTTTGGAGTATTCATCCACGGCGATACCCGTGGATAGATGCCGCTTCCCACGGCTAATCGGTCAATTTCGAAGGTGTCTCTGTACGTGAATTCTGTGCCGGCGGACCAATGAAAGGTTCATTTACACTGGTTGGCTTCGTTGCGGATTGCGCCATGCATGAAGTTTCCATGATGATCGAGTTAAACTAGTTTCGGGTTCGAACCCAGTTAATCAGTTTTATCATTTCTCACCTTACAATTTAGACCCTCAGTCTGAGAAACTCTGTTGGTCACTGTCTACCTCAACGATTACGACCCCCCCCCCTCCTAGCGGACCAAATACGACCCCCCCCTGTTGAGGATTCCTCAACGGAGGCTTGACCCTGCTTACAACCTAATACATACAACTTATGCAATGAACTCACACTCATACTGATTTTTCGGACGATTACTGTGATATTGGGCCATTCCTTGCCGAAAATGTCTTGTGCTGAATAATCACGTTTCAGATTTATTGATCAATTACTAATTTGCTGGCAAAAACCTTGGAGGAAATAAGAATTCGATGCAAGGCTTGGTTGAAGTAGGGAATTAGCCGCGATTTAGTGATGGACACTCGTCAACACAAGAAGGTCAGGGAATTTTGATTTATGACGAAATGATGTGCGAGTACCTGAACTAGCCTCACGATGATGGCGCTGACGCTAAGTTTCACGCGGCTAATCGGTGATAACCTACTTTCACAACTACGACCTCCAAAAGGGTCATTAGTGTATTCGACCTCGCTGTAATATAGGAATTTGTCAAAGCAAGCTGTTCACCACCGATCCTGGCTATGTTCGATGAACGTAAACCAAAAGCGGGAGCTATTCATTCCTTGAAATACCGAAAGTAATATTGAAATAAATGTTAAATGAAATGTATTAATGATTTGTGTACTGAGGAACGTCATAATGAATGAATGTTTATTCTTGGCAGAATATGGAATGCATTTTTGTGAATGTCTTTGAACACAAGATGCTTAATATCCTGGAGCAGTACGAGGAGGTGGGCAGTGGTCACAGCTTCCTTGTCTTCCAGCATCACCGTCATCTCCTGGTCGACCGTCACCTCCTGCATTTCCTGGGCTTCCTGGTTGTCCGTTATCTCCTGGAAGTCCTGGTCCACCATCACGTCCTGGGTTTCCTGGTGCTCCTGGCTGTCCATCAGGACCAGGAGGTCCTGGAGGTCCAGGTGGTCCAGGTGGTCCTTGGGTGGCGGGTCCTTGTGTGAGTACTCCGGGAGCTCCAGGGGCTCCGGGGTTTCCAGGCTGTCCGGCATTTCCAGGTGGTCCAGGTGGTCCCATGGGACCTGCTCCTCCTGGATTTCCAGCATTACCTGGCTGGCCATCAGATCCAGGGTTTCCTGGTGCTCCTTTGTTACCTGGAGCACCAGGGGGACCGGGTGGACCAGGTGGGCAGTTGAAGCATGGTCTGACATCGGGAGCAACTGTTGCTGGTCGGCCTCCATCAGGTCCGTCTCTACCAGGCATTCCAGGGCGACCATCCTGTCCGGGCTGTCCGTCCTGTCCACGAGGTCCGGGTGGTCCAGCCGGGGACACTCCACATCCGCAGCATCCACCACCTGCCTGACGAGATTTCCTGGTAGGTGCAGCGAGGACCTGAATTCATTATGATACATTGATCTCGGCAAAAGAAGTTCAAAAAATTATTCAGAAAACTCGAAAACGAACCTGAGTGCGGGTGACTTCTCTCCAGATGTTTCCTGTGCGGGATTTACAGAAGTCGACTTCGTTCTGCATGACGGACTGCATGTGCTGCATGTAGTTGTATAGCATTGGCACGGAAATCACACAGACTAGAGTGGCCACGGTCGAGAGGGCCACCCCGAGGAAGGCGATCCTTCTGAGGGAGACAGCCTCTGCTTCCCACTGCTTAACGTCAGTCATGCTTGGATGTGCTGTTGGAGAGTCACTCCGACCGCTTTTATACGGGCGCACTGTCGTGGATACAAAACATTACTGCATAGTGGTCGGAGGGTGATCATCTTTCCCTTGACCCTATTGGAAGTCGACATTGTGAAAATAGGTTATCACCGATCAGCCGAGAAAAACACATTATCAACTCCATGAACGGTAATTTGAGACTTGTCTTGAAATGCAAAGCTTCTAGCAATAAGCTAGTCAGTGGGGAAGCATATTCGCACTCCTCGGCGGTTAAGAACACGATTCCTAGTGATTTGATGGTCTTCTTCATGGACCAGTCTCATGTTTATCCGTACCTCGATCACCATCTGTTTCTGTAGTGCGCCAAGGTCGAGTGGAGGAAAGAATCGATTTGTTGTTTTTCTTCATTCTAGAAATTGTGGACAACACTAATCGTTGAAAGAAATTGTGGACAACACTAGACAAAAAAGTCTTCCTGCCTTGTTGACGCTGAGATTTTCGCGATTAATCGCTGACAACCTACTTTAAACTTCTGCAATGTCGACCTCCAAGAGGGTCAAGGAGAGATTCGACCCCGCTGATCCGCATATGCAGTAATGTTATCAAGTTTGCGACATGCCATATAAAAGCGGTCGGAGAGACTCTCCAACACCACATCCAAGCATGACTGACGTTAAGCAGTGGGAAGCAGAGGCCGTCTCTCTCAGAAGGATCGCCTTCCTCGGGGTGGCCCTCTCTACCGTGGCCACTCTGGTCTGTGTGATTTCCGTGCCAATGCTGTACAACTACATGCAGCACATGCAGTCCGTCATGCAGAACGAAGTTGACTTCTGCAAGTCCCGCACAGGAAACATCTGGAGAGAAGTCACCCGCACTCAGGTCCGTTTTCGAGTTTCCTGAATAATTTTTTGAACTTCTTTTGCCGAGATCAATGTATCAAAATGAATTCAGGTCCTCGCTGCACCTACCAGGAAATCTCGTCAGGCAGGTGGTGGATGCTGCGGATGTGGAGTGTCCCCGGCTGGACCACCCGGACCTCGTGGACAGGACGGACAGCCCGGACAGGATGGTCGCCCTGGAATGCCTGGTAGAGACGGACCTGATGGAGGCCGACCAGCAACAGTTGCTCCCGATGTCAGACCATGCTTCAACTGCCCACCTGGTCCACCCGGTCCCCCTGGTGCTCCAGGTAACAAAGGAGCACCAGGAAACCCTGGATCTGATGGCCAGCCAGGTAATGCTGGAAATCCAGGAGGAGCAGGTCCCATGGGACCACCTGGACCACCTGGAAATGCCGGACAGCCCGGAAACCCCGGAGCCCCTGGAGCTCCCGGAGTACTCACACAAGGACCCGCCACCCAAGGTCCACCTGGACCACCTGGACCTCCAGGACCTCCTGGGCCCGATGGACAGCCAGGAGCAGCAGGAAATCCAGGACGTGATGGTGGACCAGGACTTCCAGGAGATAACGGACAACCAGGAGGCCCAGGAAATGCAGGAGGCGACGGTCGACCAGGAGATGACGGTGATGCTGGAAGACAAGGAAGCTGTGACCACTGCCCACCTCCTCGTACTGCTCCTGGATATTAAGCATCTTGTGCTTAAAGACATTCACAAAAATGCATTCCATTTTCTGTCAAGGATAAAGTTTCAATCAATATTGTGTGTCTGTGCTCCTATGCACGTGTATGGGGTCAGTCTCAGACTTCCCGGCGCACGTGCCATACTAACGCAAAAGCCTATTACCAGCAGCTGACTTCACGGATGCCTATTCACTTGGTGTGTTCACTAGTTCAAAAAATCTGCGTATCCTAACTCTAACCCCTACTGTTTCCGCTGAATTAAAGAAACCGCTGTCAGTTCAGTCATGCTGTCATTGCTGAACCGTCAGTTTATCTTGAATATATGATCATTGTCGAACAATATTCAAATTCTTATTAGAGGCTGTTGCCATCAACTAACGTACAACAGTAGTTATCAGAGGAACAGTAGCATAACAAAAGTCTAAATGTTATTAGGTCGATATACACAAATAGGAGTTTTCGGAATGTGAGAAAAGTAATCATTCCATAACCACAAGAAATGATACTCTGATACTCATTTCATGTTGAAGTAGAAACGTTTGTGGAATTTGTTGAAACGTAGATTGTCAACTGGTAAGAGGCACTGCATTGGCGACAAGAAACAGTTCCTCAAACCTGCCGCTCCCGCCGGCCTCTTCGAATACTCCGATGACACGCTGAAATAGTATTTTAGTAGATCTCAGTAAAGGAACTTTAGTGTGTAATGATATTCAGAGAATTTGAAATCTACACGAGATTATCACCTTGAGACGTCTTCGAAGGCACACCACCCGCCCAATAACCAGTTAGGTGGTTTACTTTCTTTGGACAATCACGTCCTTGGATGGCTGCCTAGGTTGCACCTTTCGGTGGCTGACGATGCACCCTCACAGCACTGTGCCTGCTTGAAGACAACTGAGCCACGTCCACCCAACCAAGTCACTTCTAGCCTTGGACAAGCGAATTTCCAATGTAACGCTCGCGCAGAAAAGGAAACTTGTGATAAAAGAAGATAATTTGATGAATCAGCCATTTCGATGATGCAGGTAGCTTCCACATTGAAAAAGCGTTAGTCTTAGGACAGGCGTGATTTAACTGGGTGGGCGTGGCTTGGTTGTGTTCAAGCAGGCACTACTCTGTGAGAGTGCACGGTGCAGCCTGAGCATCTATCCTATGACCTGCTCGCCCCGTGAAAGTAAACACTAATCTGATTATCGCGTGGTGTGCATTTAAGCACTGATCAGATCAATGCCATGACATTGCAGATCATCAGACTGCAAGAGTTTGGGCCTATGTTATGTCATGTCTCGGTAGTCTTCTGGTCGCAATTCTTTTGAGGTCGAATGCTCCTTACAAAGGTCCCTCACTTCTTCAAAATCCGCGTCTAAAAATTGACAAAGCAGAATGTTGTAATATTTCATACGTTGGATATTATAGTCTTCTTTTACATCCATAAGCGAAAATCTATGGCTTTACAGAATTTTCGAGAAAACTAATCCACCCGTAACCAGATTTTTGGAAAACTCGTACACACCTAGACGGGGAGTGGCGAAGAAGGAAAAAATCGTTGAAATATCGACAGCAATCCCTTACTGGACTTTTACAATCGAGCTATCGTGTTTTGAGAAATAGCATAGTCTTCTGTTCAGTAACAAGGATCCCTTGCCCTTAACAATCGATGGGGGTGGTATATGTGGTGTGGGCGGAGTGTCTACCTTCTTTCACCCTCTGCTCTTTCATGACTGAGTTGATCTATGGATAATGATATATCAATCTATAAATCACTCTTCACTAATAATTTTTTTTTTGTTTTTTGAAATTTTCAATCCGATTACTCACCCTATTTGATTATTAGTACCGACTAGATGTGAATAGAAGCTGGGAGACTGCCTTTGCGTGAAAATCGTGACGATGATCATGGAGAAGATTGTGATTAACCGAAGTGAGAACATAGCGTCGTCTAAAATTCTGGAAATATGGGAGAAAAGCCGCCGGCAACAGAAAAACGATGAAAAATTTGCAGCGACTGGTGGTTATGCAGCCAGCCAAGGACACTCTTTGTGTTCTTCAACTAACAAAAAGTGTGGGCGCTACATAAGTACAACTTTATAATAAAGAACAAAAGATTCTGGATGCACTTGCGAACACGAGGCTCTTCAAAAACTGATTGAGAAGTTGAACCAACGAAAGTAGAACTTTATAGAAAAAAAATCACAAGAGATCCCGAAGGCAATTACTAAAAGGTGAATGAGACTTTTCAAAGACTGATTACTGGAAAAGATATGCTGCACTCCGGGATTTGTAAGAGACAATTTGGTTGCTAAGAAAAATTTGCTGCTGTCTACGCAGTGGATTTGTAATTGCCATTTTTGAAACTTCATTAGCTGTATGGAAAGCCTCAATCCATCTTTTTCGCGCCCACTCCCTTCCAAAGGTCATTTGCCATTCCTGCCCGTCATTTGATCGGAAGCTGTCATGCACAATGAAATCGCCAACGACTCACCCAGTTATCCAGTAAGGTAACTTATTCCCTTATTGGTCAGCAAAGTTCAAAGACAGTGATAGGGATAGCCAGGGTCGAATATCAATAGGCTATTTAGTAAGACAGTCGAAGTGCAAAGTACAATAGAATGAAATGGAGAAAAACTGATCAGAACTGTAAAAATGTCGAGAAAAAGGCCCGATTCCCACCAATGACTCAGAAGGGAGGTGGTTTCAGTTAGCGAAAGGGGCGGGCACTGTCAAAACAAGTGGCTGCTTTTGAAAAGACGCGGCTTTTACAAAGCCCGGGAACGCTTCTTTTCACAGAAAGTTTCGCCACATATAGTCCTGCCTGACTCCTTGCATTCAATTTATTGACTCTTTTTGAAGGTTCTCATCCCAAAACCTCTACCACCATCAGTGAAGGGCGTGGTGGGAGCGAGTGCGAGGGGACGGAGCCGTGATGGCGTATCGTGGCGGCACAAAACGGATGCATTCTGGTTAGTTAAGCAAGGATATATGCCTCAAAGAGGTGAGTCAACTGCGTGAGGTGTGTATTCAAGGCAGGCGTTAGATCCTGAATTGGGAATCGATCTGAGCAGAATAACAGAAAATCCACGAAGCGGAGTCACGAAAAAAGCATTTGTGTGTAATACTCGTACATACATAGAGGTGTCAAAGGACTTTTTCGAACTGCAATAAAAATATAAATAAGAATAAAAAATAAGGCCGTGCTTTTGCCACCAAAAATACGACCTCTTATTTGAAGATCATGTCGGCTTGTCGTGGTACTGATAACTTGTTGACTATAGTCTAGCTCTCAATGAACCTTAAACCGTCAACAGTTACAGGAAAAACTATAGTAAATGAATCAACGAGCATTGTTCATTTTTCAGACGTGCCGTATACACGGGGTGCCAAAAAAGTAATTTTGCCCACGGCTCACATCTGCCAATTATACAAAACATAGGGAAAGGATAGAGATAAAAGTATTGAGGCAAATATTCCCGAAATGTTCCTCTAAAAGCAGGAACAAGCTGTGGCTCCCTACGTTCACCTTTATAAAAATGTGGAGCTTTCATTCGGCGCAGTCGGGCTTCGGAGTACCTACAGTATCAAGGTCCGCTTAAAACAGTGAAGCCACGCTTCGTGGTAGGTCCTTTGTGGGAAGCTTCCTGGGGATCGGCCCTTCGGTTCATGGAAGTCACAGAGCCGCTGCTGCTTGGACAAGGCTGCTATGATCCGAAGTATCATTTTCATGCCTCAAATCCGCGTCCGGCGGGGTTCCAGTGGTAAGGGCACGTTTTAGCTCTTGGAAACGAAGGGCGCTGGAAACCCGGAAAAAAACGGGATCTTAAAGAACACCACCCAATATGAATCCCCTTAAGTACCCAGAGTGAACGGACCTTAGCAAGGTTGTGAACGAGGGCGCCGAAACTCCGGATTTTGCCCAGTTGAGGTGACACATCTTGTTCACTTTTTCCTCGCTCCCGTTCCTGCTCGTGCAGAAGGCTGCCACGGAGTATAGTGAAAGGGTGAGGTCTGCTCTTGAATCTGGGGATGAAAATACCTCAACAGAATTTGCTGTAGTTTGACTAAAGTAAAATGAAAATGGAGGAGACAAAATTACTTTTTTTTGGCACCCCCTGTATTTGTTTCTAGTGAAAATGATGAAGGTGAATTATGAGTTCAAATACTATACATATACAACGACCAATATGATGTTTGTGATAAAAAATCACGAAACCGGTAGCTTTGAATCGAACAGTACCAGCTTCAAGGAAGTGATATGTATGCATCGCTAAACACTACTAAAATCAAATACTAATTGCGGAAAAGAGTGGGCATAGCGATTACCCACTCACTTCCATTCGCTTCCGCACGGTTGTGTGAATTGGTGAACAGACAAAATGATGAATTATAGCACCATGCTTTTGTGAACAATTACTTTCGTCATAGAAAGAATTGTTTCATAAATTAGCTGAACAGCTGGTAAATTACCCGCGAGAATGACAAAAAACAGAGGTAAAAAGTCTTCAGCTTTTCACGTCATATGACGCTTTACCAGAATTGAAGAGTAATATTATTCAATGGGGCAATTACCCTATAGAATCTTTTTGTCTATTTTTCTTATTCCAGAGATAAAGTCCTGGAAATTCCACGAAGTACTCAAAGTACGTATTAACGATCTCTGCTCTCACTCTTTGTGTGTCGCATAAACGCGGTATATTCGATCCTCTTTCGGAATGAAACCTCCTCTCACCATACCCCTCAAGTTCGGTGGGGACCTGTTTTCCGGCATTCTCTCCCAACATAGTATCGATCGAAGCCTCGTGCATCTGTGATGTGTAGTGTTACGCAGCATGTGACTCGTTCACTTGTGACAGGAGTTTCAACTATGGTGACTCTGCTGATCACGGTAGGGCTTCGTTACAAAGGCAGCGCCTTCCTGTCTCTATTGATCGCCCAGCGTTCATCTACGGTAACCATAACTGCCCTTGTCGTACCTACTTTATGGGTAATGTAATACACACTGTTAGCGCTTGTGAGAAAAGATTGGGCTCCCTCGCTTTCGGGAATTCCCGTGTTCGTCGAAAAAACCTCTATTCTTGTCTGATATTCTATAATCTGCGGTGGAATTAGATGCGATCCCTGTTTGCCCCGGGATTTCTCGGTTAATGCTCAACCTAGAAATCAGCTTACTCAGGGACCGTAATACCCAGGAACCGTATGTGTGTTGCTTATCCGCTGATAGTAGTTAGTAATTATCAAATCGGAGTTGAATCACACATCCTTCTAGTGGCTCATGATTGAACTGATTATTCCTCGCAAAACATTTCCGGTGCTACGAGGAGGAGGGGGAGGGGGAGCACGTATGGAAAGTGCACATCTAGGCGTCTTGCAAGGATCTTTGATCTTTGATAAATAATGGTTTATTCTGCACTTTCAGGCGCACATTACTTTCTTTAGTGGAGGAAAGAAGGGTTCCTTTCCTCTTCCATAGGCCTAGGTACAAATAATGTCCACAGTGGATGTTCCCCGTCATTACCATAGCACCACATGGTCTATTTTGCACTGAATGAGGGCCATTAATCTGAAATGGATATTCATCAAGCGTGGTGAACTAATTTGAATCAAACTTCGTTTTCTCTACTCATTTAAATTAATCTTTTCTATTTTTTATTCATTTGAATTAATTAATTTAATAAATAATTTACTGAAGAATTGTCTTTATTCATTTGAATTTATCATGACTACTTTGGGTTTCATGAGGCAGGTGAAAAGTGTTCCTCCCTGAATGGGAAGGGGTAAGAGAGGGATGAGACATAACGACTGCTCTACACATTCCCTACACATACTAGTAATGCGATAGGTCCATGACATGGATGCGGTATTAGGGTAAGATGAGTGCCTGAAGTGATTGAGACCTGAACACAAAGCATAGAAAAAGTACGAAGCTGGGATAGCAAGCCCTAGGCGGCAATCTGTTCCTACCCATTTCGAGCGTAGTACGCACCACAGTACACTGATCCGGGCGAGATTTAGGACCGCCGGCTCAACCACAAGCTTGTGGGAGCAACCACTCATCTTTTTATCTCCAATATTGGTGATGAACTCTCATGACAAACAGAAGCCGTAAATTTAAGCATTATATTAATCACATAATTATCAGAGCACCCGCAGCCATTATGAAAAATTACAATCACTCGGATTACGGTAGTATTTCCTTAAATATGTGGACTCACAGGCATTATGGTTTATGTGTTGCTTATGCCTTAGACAACTCTATAAAATATGATTCTTCCGACAATTATGAAATATGCAAAATGGTTGGAGCTGAGACGCCTTTGGTATACGCCTTGCATTCGACTTCTGGAGCACAACTAAAAGTTGCTTAGATATGTTAAAGTGCATAGCATATGATAAAGCATATAAGTATGATAAATATAGGTATGATAAAGCATATAAGTAAAAATGAACTTTGACTTTAACGTGCGTGTGGGGGGGGGGGCTATCTGTGATGGTTAAAGAAGTAAAACCACAAGCAAGTCTGCAGGTGTGGGCCTTACGGAGTGTGGGAAGAGTGAGCGTTCGGGCGAGATATCATACATAGGAGGCACGGCAACAATAACAATAGTGATGACTCTGACAAGCGTAGAATGGTCAGAAGACTTCACTAATTAAAATTAAACTGGTGGCCTTGTTACTTGTTCTTGAGCTGTTGAACCTGCCAGAAAAATTATTGGCTTTTAAGCCCCTCAATGTTAGTGCTGAAGGGTAAGCATCCATCATCAGAATGTTTTAATTTTCGATCACATTCCGATTCGGCTGCATTTTCCAAATTGGGGGTTACAGTTAGTAATTTATTTCGTTCATGCAGCAGTCCTTTCACAAAAAAAAAATAAACAACACTGTATGGAATCGGGGTCTTGATGTCTTAGCCGGGCATCTAGACGCTCAAGAAGGTATGGCTTTACACTCTGCACCTCCAAATCATTTTTCACACTTGATTTTTTTCACAGTATCAGTGCTATCAGAGATGGGGTGTGTACTCTTATGTCAGGATTTCGCACCACGACGAGCGGCGTGCGACGCTGTGTGTTCGACCCGTGTGCGATTCTATAGTTGGGTTGTAGAGCGATTACAAGGTAATGCTAGGGGCGCCATACGCAGATGATTTGTAATCGCTTTGGGACCCAAGAACGAGGCGCCTTTAGCTCGTCCGCATTGCTTCGCTTGCGATACGCCGCGGTTTGAAATCCTTACATAAGGGTACTCACTCTCCGAGGTGGGTGGCAAGCCATTCCCTTAATATACGTGTTCAGTGGGGTTCAGGGACTCACAATCACATCTGGTGAGGTCATGAGCGATAATACTAAGTTCTACTACTTATTGAGAATATAGTAAAAAACTCAGTCATATCATATTTTGTCAGGCACCTACACAGGAAGTAGGAGATTATGTGTGATATAGGAATATCTATGGTGTTTCCGGCGGGAGAGAGATCCTACATGGGAGGCACGGCAACAATAACGATAGTGATGACTATGACAAGCGCAGATAGAATGGTCTGAGAAGTGAATCTAAATACGTTCCTTCCCAGACGGAATATTTCTAAAAATAGTTGCCTAATGCAGACGAGACGTCGAATGGACACTGAGCAAGGTGTTTAGTGAAATTTTAAGTCGCTTACATCTGCAAAGATTCATTTGAAGAGTTTTTTCATTTTTTAAATAATTTGAGGGGGATTTCACAATATTTGAATTGAGTGGCTGGTCAGTTAGAGCTTCTGCTTTCTATACATATCGCAAGGTAAGCCTTCACATGCACCCCACGCGACGATCACATTAATCGCTTACATTTTTGAGACCAATAGATCCTCGCACAGGTGCCGGTGCTATTGGACTCAGGGGGGGGGGCACACAACAAAAGCACAAATTGCGCCCAATTTCTGCTTATAGGCACTCTCAAGGTTCTTTTATGACTAGATACAGTAACTAACTGAGAAAACGATTAAATTATCCTTTCATTAGTATTACGAGAAAACCGTTTTAATTAGATTGAACAATCACTTACGCATATTTCCCTATACCCATGGGATGGAAACCTCCTTCTAAGCTCATCAAGGATAGAAAAAACACGAATTCGTTTCTTAGGAATCGTTTCTTTGCAAAATTCAAACCCGATTCAGTTGGAGCCATGACCTCTCCACGCTCTAACCATCGCTCCAAGCCCTTGTTCATGCTTTGATCTGGTAGGATGTGGCTGTGTTACAAGCAGCAAGGCGGTGTCACAGAGGAGGTGCAGAAACGACACAGGCAGCGAGACAGGCTGGCACAGTGGAGACGTAGAGACACACAGCCATGCCCTGCCGTCGGCACTGCATAGTATGAACGCGGCCTAACCAGCGTTAGCGACGCAGAGCACAGTGTACTGCCCCCCCTAACCCTAACTCCCTCAGCGCCTAGGTGGCCACGTTGCGTCCCTGTTGCGGGCTTATCTACAAGACTTTATGCCCGCTCAGCGTCAATTACAAGGGTTGGGGAAGACGCAAAAGTTCCACCGGCCTCGAAGCTCCTTCCGCTTCCTAGGCTTATGTTAGGTGAAAGTAGATAAGGCGGATGCTTTTTCATGTAGGAGAAGGAGATATAAACTTTAGCCTAAGCCTGGGTAGGGAAGGATCTCTAGACGTAGACGAGAAGTTGAGTCTCCTCCCCCACTTTAAATGATCCCCCCCCCCCCTCTCAAACTCAACTAAACCCTGTCCACGAAACCAAACCGCACTTGGCATTAAGCGAAGTAATTTTCAACAACACTGCAGTTCACGATGGGGCGCTAATTGCATCCAAATGTTATGTACCTGCATTGTCTTCTTTATTTCTCTTTCCTTTTTCTTTCTTTGGTTTTCTTTCTTTCAGGCCTAATTTATCTTTTCATCTTTTAGTGTATGATGATGACATTTCTAGTATATAATTCATTATCTCATTCATTCATTCATCCGTTCCTCTGACCAGTCTCATTTAATTCGATTTCAGTTGAATTTTTACATTATATTTTCATTAGCAATATTACAGAATACATGATGATAAAATCATCCAGGTTTTGGAGGCCACATCTTCAATGTGCTTGGTTTTCGTTTCGTTTTTTCTCTCTACTATTGAGTTATCGTGGTGCCCACCATATGCTGTTTTTTATCGCATAGTTTAATCGCTTCTAATTCGTGCTCTGCTTGCTATCTTTAATAAGCGCTATCGCGAATGCGCTTAGCGAGAAATCGGACAAAAGAGGCGAAAAATAGGCCAAGGATGAGAAAGGAGTGACGCAAACCGTGTGGTCTACGGACCACTTCTGATGAGATTGGTTTTCGTGGCTTTATCTGCTAATGACCAACACCACAGTATCGCGTTCGTTATAGTTCTTCTCTTTTTTGAATTTTCAACACTCAAATAAGATGGAGCGCAGGTCGAGTATGTAAAAAGTGCTAGTTATACGCTTTAGAGGATAGTAAAGCAATCCTCGTAGAGAGCTGGAAAGAATAGGTCTCATACAGAGGGGGGGGCTAGCTCATAATCAGTCGCGGCTGAAATAAAGTGCTGAGGAAGGATGGTGAACTGCTGCTCCACTGCTTTCGACAGTGGTCCTGGTTACTTTGAGGGATGAGGCGAGCCCGTTGATTGTCTAAGGAGAGGGGAGGCTTCGATTGGGGAGCATAACCATTTACACAACTAGCCAAGCGACCACCATCAAAAAATTTCGAATTTTTTTGGTGAAGAGCAGTCAAATAGACTGTATTTCACTCGTGCAGTAGCCCTTTCGTAAATAAAAATAAGCAGCACTGTATGGAATTGGGCGTCTTGATGTCCTAGCCGGGCATCTACAGGGGGGTGCCAAAAAAAAAGTAATTTTGCCCACGGCTCACATCTCCCAATTATACAAAACATAGGGAAGCGAAAGAAATGAAGTTATTGGGGCAAAATATTCCCGAAATGTTACTCTAAAAGCAGGAACAAGTTGAGACTCACTACTTTCATTTTCATAGAAATATGGAACCTTCAAGCGGCGCAGTCGGGCATCAGAGCACCCACGGTATCAAGGTCCCCTTAAAACAGTGGAGCCGGGTTCCATGGTAGGTCTTCTGTGGGAAGCTTCTTAAGGATTGGCCCTCTGGTTCATGGATGTCACAGAACCCCTGCCGCTTAGACAAGGCTGCTATGATCCGAAGTATCATTTTCATGCCTAAATCCGCCTCCAGAGCGGTTTCAGTGGTAAGGGCACCTTTTGGCTCTTGGAAACGAAGGGCGCTGGAAACCCGGAAAAACGGGATCTTCAAGAACACCACCCAGTATGAATCCCCTTAGGTACCCAGAGTGAACGGACCTCAGCAAGGTTGTGAACGAGGGCGACGAAATTTCGGATTTTGCCCAGTTGAGGTGACACATCTTGTTCACTCTTTCCTTGCTCCCGCTCCTGCTCGTGCAGAAGGCTGCCACGGAGTACAGTGATAGAGTGAGGTCTGCTCTTGAATCTGGGGATGTTAATACCTTAACAGAATTTGCTGTAGTTCGACTAAAACGGGGTGAAAGTAGAGGAGACAAAATTACTTTTTTTTTGGCACCCCCCTGTAGACGCTCAAGGAAGTATGGCTCTGTGCAAATGATCCGTATTTCACTCATCAGTGTTCTTTTCATAAATAAAAATAAGCAGATGAATATTGTTACCGTCTCAAGCGTAGTTATTAAATATCATTTTATTTTTAATGACAAATCTCAAAGGGATAGGCGTAACTGAAGCGCATTCAACCTTGAAGCCATGCGTATCATACCGTTTTTCAATTACAGAACTGCCTCTTCTTTCCCCGATTGGACAAAATAAAAAGTGATTTCAATTTTGCCACGCACGGCTGTGATGTCGGCGTGGCTGAAAAAAAAAAGAATTTGCCCTCATCTGACATGCCAATCATTTTCAAGAAGGTGATTTAACTGACAGAGCTGCAATATCCCTCAACTCTCTTTGCTAAAGTACTTCAGCAGAGCGGTGATACCAGTTGCAAGTATTCAAAAAGAATGCAATAGTCTGACAGTGATCTGAATTTCCTGAAGGGAATCATCGAGAGCGCTATCAGAAGATGATACGGATTGTACTCTGGTAATTCCCCATTGAAATGGAAAGCTGAAGTTGGATACGATTTTGGTACTAATAAATAGGCTATTCACTCAGTGACACACAAGGGAAAGTGGAATCCAGTTCATTTTCACGTGAACACTTCATTCCTCGTAGATAGTGATTTCCTATTAAAGAGGAGGGAGGAGGTGGTGTGGTGACAGGTGGCGCGCACCCCACTCTCATGGTGCCGGGATCAAATCCTGCATCAACGCCCGCCCAGGCCAACCAAGTCTTCCATCCCTCCGGCGTCGGCAAATCGGTACCGGAATCTGGGAGGATAAAAGCACTGACTTGTACATCGGTTGGCCACCTCAAGTCATTGTATAGGCCACATCACATTCACCTGCCATCACGATTCTGAATGGAACTGGAATGTGCGGCGCATCCCAGAAAGGGATTGATTAACGCCAAAAACTTTACAGTGGTTCGTCTGAGAATGAGGCGAAACGAGCCACTTTTCTTTGTAGAAGATCCATAATAAAATACTGATCTTCTTCTTATTATTATCCTTTCATCCTTTTATTGAAGAGCATCACAATTTGAAATAAGATTTTTCATAGACTTTTCTATGTATGCTGGAGTTGTGGATGTGAGCCTGGCTATTTAGTAACGAGAAACTGGATTTCCTGAGAGGATGATAGAATTCCGGGAGCGTTATTGGCTTGAAGTCTTTAGACTTGCAGAGCAATCAAAAATAGCCCTCACAATTAGAATCCGCCATGCATTGCAGGCTCAGGGCTCCATCAGGCCAGAACTCGTCGACGTAGCCCTAGTCTGCAACGCATAACCAACTCTAAGGACTATTCTGTGGAGTCGGATTTTGGGTTGGAAGGTGAGGAACCGTATCTAGGTAGGAGAGGTCGAATTTTTCAAAATTTTCATCGACAAATCCTCGGCACCCACGCACCCTCTGGAGAACCGATGCCTCAATAAGGAAATTTGGGTCCGACTACGGTTACTGATTTCTGAAATGAAGGTCGTCAACCAGTAATCGCTGTATTAGGTGGCAGTGGTATGAGATTATCATCTGACGACCTTTTTTGGGTGGGATTCCGTAAGATGAGTATAGACATAGAGACAACACTGCGGCGCCAGTCGAAGTTGCAGCCTGCACGTCGCTTGGAAAAAGTACTCTGTCACTGAAACTTTAAAACTGTAGAACCAGAAAACCATTGGTCAAGCTACATATTTTCACCCATATCATTCGATTATCGTCGCTTTTGCAGCTTTAGAACCTCAGTAACAGAGGGTGTAATAAAAGGTGGACTACGATCAAGGAGATAGGTACTATGAAGTGGAACCATCCAAGCTATTAATGATCTTGACGCCTTCATAAGAATACACCAAACTCAAAAAAGAATCGAGACTTCAGTCAATTGTGCGGGGTGTTCTTTGGACACTGATACGAATAAAGCTTTTGTCGCAATATTGTATGCATTAACATCAACGTAGAACTTCATGCAAATTTAAAGGACTCAAGCGCAGCTGTAATTGATGAATAGGACTTTTCAGATGCAATCATAAGGAATTCATAAAGGATGGTTTATGAAGTTTCTGCAACACTTGAACGCGACGTTGACTTGGCTCGATGTACAGGCCATTGTATGTACCATATCACTAATCGAACTACAAGCAGATTGGATGACTTGGGGAGCATTAACGCCTTGATGCTATTAATTCAATCCCATAGACCGTGAAAGCGCCTTTTGCGTCGATTACTCGTTAAGCCGCCGTCAGACTTTGCGATTTTGCGATATTGTGGCTCCGCACGCACAGTTGCGGCATTGCACGATCTCAAGGTTGCGGTATCGCGTGCGAAAGGGCGACGTCGCAATATCGCAGAATCGCAAAGTCTGGCGGTGGCCTCACTGTATCCTGTCACTGCTGTTGCACTGGTGGCGCCACCGCGTCATTCAACCGTGGCAGTCTTGCTAAAAATAAGGCCTACACCTAATGCCGTGCTATCGCAGTAGGGAATAGGGGGATCATTTCATAAAAAATGGCACGTCTGAGTTTCTCTGAAGGATCGATTTGCATATTGAAGGGCATGTTTTTGCCTAAGCCTCGAAGGATGTAGGAGGGATTTCTTTTCATTTCTTGGCTAAAGTAAAAAATAGCGTCCATAGTGGGATACACCCTCCCCTCATGATAACACCTCTAATGCAAATGGGGAAGGGTAGCGATCCTTTTGGAAAGAAATAACTTAGACCAGGTTCCGCCTGAACCTCGAATCGAGTTCTAAATGGTCCAGTGGTGATTCTCATACTGAGCTTTAAATATCCGAGTTCAAAGTGCCAGTATGCGATATATGGGGTCTGTATTCCACAAAAAAGCTGTCATTTGTAATGACATTTTCCAAATAAAATCCCTCAGCGGTAAAAAAAAAACACTTTTGTAGGATCCTCTTTGGTTCCTCGGACCACGACAGGCTCCGTTGTAGTTATGGAGTGGGCATCAGGACATTCCAGTTGAGTCAGTTCACGCGAGATCACCAGCGCGCTCCTCAGCGTGCGTCAAACCGGATCAACAAGACAATCGACACGGGCGGCGACGCAGTTGGCGTGAGACGGTGACCTAGGGAGAGTGTCATGACATTATGCACTCCATTTCTCCCATGAGCCACGTACGAGCTCCTCACCAGGATACCTGAACCCACCCGATATCCTATTGGCATTACAAAACCATCTCCTTCAGCATGGAATAGACAAGAAAGGAGAGCATACGGGTATGAGCAAACAAGAATATTATGTCAGATTCAGCTCAAGCTTTCGTTGCATGTTCAGTGAAGCTTCGTATATCTGAACAAAACCCACATGACGCAATGTCATTATAATTCCAGTTGGATGGAAAAAAGCTAATTTACCTCATTAGCAGATTTTCTTCTTCGGTGCACATTACTCATACAACGTCAGCGATCCCATTAGTTTTATTTCCTATGCGCAGTAATACCACAGATGCGTTATTAATGACGTAATATTCATTCAGAATCACTAGAGCACACAGAAAAACATGAACGATTTCTCAGAGAACGGATAAATACATTTGCGCCGATTATTCTCTATGTCATGAGTCATGCACTGCAGAAATTGAGCCTTCTGCAGAACTGCGGAAGCTTTGGAGCGTCTTAATTAGTCTGATAAGCTGCAGTTTCCATCCAATGCATGGATGCAGTTTCTATCCCCCCTGAGACATCTATCTACCGACCCCAAAAAAATGAAAAGCCGAATGGTACCGCACAGAACTGATCTGATTCGACCATGTGAAAACACCTCCACTTGCCAACAATCTGGTTGAACGCAGAAGGTATCACAAAAAGTTATATTGCAGTGAACATGAATCATTTTATGAAAAATTTAATTAAGTATCACCAGAAACATCAACTTTTTGCTTTTTCGGCTTAATTGCCCGAGGTAAACCAATCTGATCCCATTGATTGATAAGATCATGATCGAGGGAGCCACCTTCCGCAAGAGGAATGTTGCCTGGTGGTGACACAAAGTAGCCATCCTGAACTCTAGCAGCATTTGATAGCACCTGAAAGACTACTACCAGACCACTACTGTAATCGAATAAACGTAAGGTTATCATAACCTTACACTATGTAAGAAAATACTTTGTGAATCGTGTTGTCAACGCTAAGGTTCTACAACAAACAGATAGGTAGGTAAGCTATGAAACACGGTACAAACCTGTTTCGCTGAGCTGTCTTCACCGGGAATATCGTCATTCAAGGGGCATTCCACCTGCTCCCAGACGGTAAACATTGCAGGGACATTCTAGAATGAGGCTTTAGACAGACTGGAAACTGACAAGTTTGGACGAAAAATGCAGATTATCATTTCGACGCCCTTAAACGATGATAATAGCTATCACTCGATACTCAAACTGAATTTAGCAGGGCATTCTACAAAAGAGTTTCAGCAGATGCCATGATTCAGCCAGCTCACCCTTTGCTTTTCCAGGCGAAGAAAGCCATTTCTTGGCAACATAGAACGTATTTAAATTAATGTGAACATCCTGATAATAGTGATGACACTGGGTTTGAAACAAAATAAATCCCTTTTAAACCAGAACGTTGAGTTTCCAACACGAAATGATGGCACGAGGTAGGTCGTTTAGATGAACTAATTCCACAAAAATGAAAGCCAGTGCGGATGTTTCTCAGTGAGAGTACATATTTTAAAAGAACGAATATTTCTTTTGCCTCACCGTAACATCAACATTTTGTAGTAATTTGGCTTTCTTAACAACAGTTCCAAGTAATGCAACAGCTTGTTCGTCATCGAATCGTAGAAGGGAAAGCGATTCTAGCAACAAAATCAGCTTCTTGTCGAAACGAGGGGCCTCCGCGGACGTATTCTCCACCTAAAAGCATAATTCACAGCACGGAAATGTGCAATAGGATAACTGTGCATCTCTCTCCATGGTAACAGCGACTTTCAAAAAGTACTAAGACTCATTCAAATGATACCTGACTAATTTCCGGCTCCGTAGGAACCAATGGTAGATCGCCGGCGTACTTTCCACTGCCGACTACACGTGATACCAACCGTATGCCTGATTTGAGAGCCCAAGGTGACAATGGTGACAACATCTAAATTTGCGTTCCAATTTTATTCGACAGTTATTAATCACTTTCAAAAGGAACTAATTAATTCAAAAAAGACTTAATTAAACCGATTAATTGAGAAACCTACATCCCCAAACACTCGGAAAGCTGGAATCCTCACCTTTGCTAATCCACGTCGCCTTCACCTTGAAATTGCATCGCATCTGATCATATATGCGCAATTAGTGAAGAATATATCGGCTTCCCACAATTTGCATCATATCGGTGATTGTGCAGGAAATGAAAGCAGCCGAAAAGTTCAATTAAGAGCTGAACATAAAATGAATCGAATGTTATCAATTTAGAGACGAATAATAGACAATGTGAAAGGACTGAACACGAATAATTGAGTGAACTAAGCTTGGAACTCATGTAAGCGTAAGGTGGGGTGTTCTGTACGTGATGGGAGAAATTAGATAGTACAGTCCACAAAAATGTCAGGATTACGCTCAGAATTGACTATTTGGGATCATTTTGGTTCCTCCGGTTCCCGAAAGCAAGTCTCGCTTCTTATCTGCATTGTCATTCCAGGTGTTCCCAGTATTTTTCTGGGGTCAAATAAGGTCGAGGGGGAGCGGGGAGGGGGGGGGGGGGAGGGGGGGGGGGAGACGTAAAATTTTCACCCATGTCAAAGCTTCTTTCCCTCCCTAGGCTTAGGCTAAGGCAGATGAAACCTCTGCTTTGAGAGATGCTTTTTCATGCGGGAGGAAGGGATATCAATTCCAGCCTAAGTCTAGGGAGGAAATGGGCTTTGACGTCGACGCAAAGTTGCGTCTCCCCCCCCCCCCCACTTTATTTGACCCTTTTTCTACTTTGCCTTTTCTCATCAACATAGCTCCGTACACTGTTTTCGACAAATCGGACGCGTGTTATCCCTTCATGCACTTGACTCTGAACATTTCTTGAGTTTTTCAGTGCTGCTTC